>CM057337.1:812493655-812810951 GCA_030015575.1 Agapanthus africanus
GTAAGACACCTTTGGAGAGGGTGACTCCATTACCTGCAGGTACACTACCGTGCCAGGAGTCGTCCATCCTAAATACTCTTAGAATGCTGTCAAGTACCCTGATTGGGAAACCACCCAAATCTAGATCTAAGACCATAGATCTAGTAACCAGTATGTCTGATATAAAATCCATTTCCTTTGTGGAGAAACAACTGTGTGACGACCAAAGTATAACCGATCGTAGTGTAGGAGTTTCTTTTCCTACTCTGTGTATATCATCCAAATACCAGGATATCACACCCTACTACCTTCTCAACAGATCCATCCCCTATTCTGATGAAGTCAAACCCATGACTGTCACGTCAGAAATAGATGATCTATCTCCGCTACATCTGCTCTAGTCTATAAATAGACATAAGCAACCTGTCCACCAATGCTTCCGCTGCTCCCACTGACTACGACAACCCTCTGGCAGAGTCATATAGACGTACACTTCTAAAACTGGTTTAGAACGACGCTATACTCATCCTCCCGCCGGGACTCGTAACCTGGAACAACAGCAATGGCAATTGTGGGTAAACAAGAACTTCCCTGTCACCGTCCTTGAGGCTACCGTAGTGCCTCTCGGGTGCCTGAAGTTACCCACCTTATCTGCGGAGTGGCCAATGGAATGTCAATCCAGATTGAATCTTTAGGTTCCTTATCAAATCTTCAGTAATCGTTTGTGGTTCTGGAATCACTTCCAGTTCTACCATACTCCCACTACTGTTTTCTGAAAAAATCCATCTTTAATAAAACTGTGGCGAGTCTAGAACAATATCGCTATTGTTCATCCAGATGGTAGAAAGTCAACCCTCTTCATAGCCTGGGTCAACCCACAAACAGCCATTACAGAAACGTGCCTTGAGTTGTCCAGTGTCTGGTTTTAATCATAAACCGGACAACTCCCCGTACCTTAACATCGTTAAGATATGAACTGTTCTATATCCAATATAGAAACAGAGGCACTGATTTAATTGAACCAGATTCAAATCATGCAGCTGTCTCCAGCGCATGTCAACTAAATGGAAGGAGGCCGATCAGCGTTACTCAACTTAGGAATACTTCCAATTATGAGTAACCTGAAAGAGAAGCAAGATCTCTTTATCATTACTATCAACTGAATACCATACACAAGTATCTACATCTTCGATCTCTTTGAAGAATCCCGATACTTGCTATACCTGGTTCTCTACTCTATTCAAATACCTATAACTTCTCAAAATTTGGACCCTGTGTTTCCGCGAAACACCTGTCTAAAAACTAGAGAAGTCATAAGTAAACCGAATATAGTACGAGGACCAAGCCCTCTGTCCTGATGGACCCTGGACAACATACAATCCTTTGTATAAGTCCCTTGAGTCTGATAACTCATTCACTGTGTGTCGTAGGTTGAAAACTGTACTTATGGTTAAGAAGAATTACACCGCTGTTTAATGCTCCTTACCTAACCATCCACTGATATAGGTAAATGTCGTAGACATAATTTCATAAAGGTATATCTCACTCTATGAAAATAGACGTACAGATATATCAATTTGAAATTGGTGCATAACAGCGGATATTCAAAACCAAATATTTGCCGACCGGCAAACAGCCCAGGTGATTTCCTCAAATATCACTGATTACAACGAATCCCGATATAATGAGGATAATCACCCAATTCCCAATAACTTACTCCCACTCATCATCTGTAAAACCATACAGATGTGAGAATAGTACCTGGTAAATACATACCCTGGAGTAAGTATCTAATCGGGAAATCAGTTTTCCTTTAACATTACACAGTGAAACTGAAACATTGAAATGTTCCGATGGGGTATTCTGGTATTCCTAGTAATGCCTCTTCCAGATTCACGACTGTAACCGTATAGTTCTTTGCCACCTCTCCAAATCCCTTCATATGTCTTTAGTCTTTACCTTCTGCACACCCTTTTAGGCCAAATGGTTTTCTTCCTTCCCTACCGTTCGGCACCAGCCTATGGTTTGGAAGAAGACTATCCAATAAGCATAATGGGTGTACTGTCCCAATCCTAGGAACACTCGCAATGAGAGAGGGTGAAGATAAAAGACAACCGAATAAACCTTATTCCTATTTCTCCTGAACCAGAATCCATCCCCGAACTGGAACCAGTTCCATTCGAGTTCGTATATAACCATACGATGGAGTATCCAAATAAACTGTGGATCTTCGTAGTGATACGGAGTGTCCTGGAGAAATACAAAGGTGATGTGGGAGTGGTAACGAAATATTTGGTTTGGTCGTGAATATCTGTTGCAATTTACTTTGCCCTCTTACTAATCCCTTGCTTTGTCTGAACTTAATACCTTCTGCACACCATCGTTATGCTAATTGGTTTTCTTCATTCCCTACCGGTCGGCACCAGCCTAAGGTTTGGAAGAAGACAATCCAATTTGCGTAATAGGTGTACTACCCCTAAACCAAGGAGTACTCGTAACCTGAGATAGGGTAAAAGGAAAAGACAACTGAATAATCCTATCCGTTTTCTCCAGAACCGGAAACCATCCTCGAATAAATTCTTTCGAGTTCGTATCTAACCATACGATGGTTTTGTCCAATGGAAGTGGACGTTCGTAGTAAAACGGGGTGTCCTGGAGAAAAGGGTAAAAGTAGGAGTGGCAATGAGGTTTGCAACTCTGACAATCCAAAAGCCGGTGTTTAAGAAGGTTCGGTCAACTTGGTCACTGAGTCAAAGTCTTAGGGTCGGGTCAATGGTCGCTGCCAAAGAGAGAGAGAAAAGAAAACACTCAGCGTGCACTCTAACCTAGATCAGAATGGTCACCAATTTATCTAATCTGGAAACCTCCCACTGTACCTCAAATTCTCCTCCAAACCTGAAAGAAGAATTAGTCGGGGTTACCCGAGGAGTAAACTAACTCATCAGTGGGAATCGGGATCCAACTATCATTGCATGATAACGTGACGGAATCCGCTCACGCTATCACACTCCAGAAGGTATGCGCATATCTGGCAAGTTTCAGTTCTTTTGAAACTCCCGATGTGATTTCTGCCCCATGCTCTTATGACCTTGACTTTGGCCAACATATCATAAGTCACATGTCAAGTTCTACCCATCATTCTCCAGGTTAATTTGAATCCACCCGTACATACCCTTGACTTTGGCCAACATGGCAGTACGACTGTTCCAAACCAACGCATCTATCTATGCTGCATATGAATAACCAATAGCTACCAAACACTGTGCCTTGACTTTGGCCAACATACACAGCTTGAATACTACTGACTATCCATATGAAACGACGGAGGGCTACGAATGGTTTCTGGCGAAAACCTTTAACGTAATGAACTTGATATCGTTGAAGGAACGGATAGCTTTTTAAAAATATAGTGACGAAAACCTTTGCTAAAGAGGTCACTCCCGGTGAAGGGATCTCGGCTCTTTCCCCGTAGAATGGGGTGCAGGATATTCCAAATGAATACCGCGATGCAAAGCAAAAGTAATCGGCTATAGTGAAGTTAATGCCCTGACGCAAACTTCTGTCCAAGGGGTCACTCCCGGTGAAGGGATCTCAGCCCTTGCCTCGTCGACTGAGGAGCAGGATATTCCAATGAATACCACGATGCAAAACAAAAGTAAACGTCCTTGCAATAACAGCTTTTTGAAAAGTGTTCCAACAACATCAGATTAGGTTTGTTTTAACTTGCATTGATCCGAATCAATGCAGTCCCATCAATTGATCACACCAAAAGAACGAAAATATACTGATGTACGTATATGCCATCCGCATTCGCCACTGGGTCCCGTCATTACCCGTTAGGTTAGCTTACTAACGACAGAGCGGGGACTGGACTAGCGTGGATGCAAAACATATACGACATCTACTAATATATATACCAATATATAGTATTTCGCTCAAGGCGTGAATAAAATGCAACATCACAGAAATGTACAGCATCACAGAAACAATACAGATATCTGGGATCCCCGGGTTTCACAGAGCCACTACTGAAACCCGACGTTCCCCTGGTCGTGTGGATAGCCTGTGCAATGAAATCCTAGACCCCTACGGGCGCGGCAAGTTACCCGCCAAAACCTGAAGCGAGGCAGCCCCCTTCAGCAACGTGAATGGACCACCCAGCACTTCACGGAATCCGGTAACTTGGGCACCCCTCCTGGGTCAACCTGTACCCCCTACGAGTGCGGCGAATAGCCCGCCAATCCTAGAGTGAAGCCCCTTCCGTCTCAATGCCATGAGATGCGGGCTTGTTGCCCTCCAGACCCCGGCTATCCGTGCACCCCTCCGCGGGGCAATCCTAGTACAGAAAGTAAAATATACATACAACGGGTACATCGACCGCAACCAGGTCGTGCCCCAAAATAATAATACAAACAGGCAGTGACGGCAGTCCACATGTCGGACGCTCGCCCCGCAATATCAAATGTACATAATACAACAAAACTGTACTAGCATTGCATCCAGGCTATCCCCCACGACCGATCCGCAACATCACAGCAAAAACAAAACATCAACGTGAAAGTCACGTTCGCAAATCCGTCTAACCGGGCTATAGCAGTTAGACCGGATTTACCGATCAAGTGACATTCACGGTCGCAGATATAATGTAAATACTGTGAAAAATGTGTTTAAAATATCCGATCGATCAAAAATTAACAAGTGGGCCCCCAATCAAAACTGTAGCACTCACAGAAAACTTGGGCCCAATTTTAATATTCCAAAACCCATATTTTAAGCCCAGAAAGCCTCTGAAAAAAATTGGTGAAGTGATCTCCACAGTGTGCGGCGGAAGAGCGGCGGAATGGGGGTATATGCGGCGGTTCCGCGCTCCCACTGTGGATTCACTTCATCGAAATTTTACAGAGTTCTTAGATTTTCCAGTACATCAATATTTTACAACCTGAAAAATTTTTCGACACCAAAAATTTCCAACAGAAAACTGATGCTAACAAAAATGTAGTTTTGGAACATTCGATCGATCGAAACAGAAAAACACACTACACCAAGCTAGACTAAGTTAATGGCGAGGCTCTGATACCACTGTAAGTGCACGGCGGCGCCCCGGCCGTCAATCCGACGGCCAAAAGCGGAAGCGGTGATAAACTTTAAATTTTCTTAAACTGGCAAACCGCCGCGCACTACTACCCGGATCGAACCATTAATTAGTCCTAGCTACCAACAAGAAAGGGAAGAGAGATATACCGACGATCCAAGTCCTCCGGTCTTCTCATCATCGTCCCGATCTCCTGCGGAATGTACCGTCTCCTCCTCGTCGCCGGAAGTGCACCACATCGCCTACTTCTTTTACGGGCTCCCACCTCAATGCCGAGGCAACTCGGGCACGAAGCCGGCTACTCGACGTGCCCAAGATTTGCTGTAGAATGTGTGAAGAACCATGTCTCACTTTTTGGGGATTGTGGAATTGCCATTGGTGGAGGAAAGGAGAACAACTTTAGGAAATGAGCTAGAGGACTTTTCTAGCAAACATGAGAAGCAAAAATACCACACCTCAAAAATGAGCCCCATTCCATTCCCTTCCATAGGAATGGCCGGCCCCCCCTTCTCAAGTGTGATTGGAGAGAGAAAGAGAAAAGTCAAGGGGGTGGGTGGAAGCAATGATGAAAAGAGATGATGAGAGAACAAAACCCAACACTCCAAAAGCCAATTATAACCTACAATGGTCAAGCCATCATCATAAAGCTAGAAGTCAAAAGATGGGCTCCATCATGAAACCATCATGATATAAATATTGCAAAGAACCCCCTCCACTAATGCCTATTTGCAACAATGCAAATAAACCCTCCTCCACCACACTTCGGCCAATGAACGGAACAAAGGAAATTGGCCGAAACGGAAAGCAAACTGGCAACTCCAGAAAACTGATCCCGTAATAAATTACAGGAAAACCCCAATACTGTGCATACACACCCGCATCTGTATTTCGACCGAAATACAAATGCAATGAGACAAAATCTACACTGTACTATACTAGGATCCGGCTTAAACCAAAGCCGGCTAGTAATATCTGTTCGATCCTGATCCGTGCAATACCGCACGTATCTGATCGAACCCTGCCATATAACCATACGGCCTATAGTACAAACTGTCCGATCCTGATCCGTGCAATACCGCACGTATCTGATCGGACCTTGCCATATCTCCATACGGCCTCTACAACCTTTCGCCCGAAAGCTGAGTAACTGAATGTGGGGGACTCTAAAGACTCGTCAACACCTCGGTTGTGGATTTAACCACTAGCACGTCAGAGGTATAAGCCAATACGTAACGGGCTACCAAGTATTGACTAAAAGGGACGTCTGTGAGTGAACTCAGCCTGACAACCCTACTGAGCCTGTCAGTGACAATATCCGTACAGTCCGGTCCGTTCGTCTATGAGTATCGCATGGCGGGCCTAGGGGGTTGGTAAAAGTCAGACCCCCAAAAGCGGTACAAGTCGTGTCGGAGTGTAGCCCAGAACACCCTGAGATACTACTGGAATACCTACCAGTAAATCTCCTTGCCTTGGCCAAGGACTTTGTGTAATGGCTCTCCTAGACACAGCACGACCTCACCCCCAATACCGGGAGAGACGAACCCCTGAAGATACGCTCACTGCCTCCATATGGCTCGGGACTGTACCCAACTAAAACCTGTTTGCACGACTCCTTTGAGCCGTGGTAGGGTAGTAATCAAAGTACAGTGGGAACTCACACGAGACAAATGACGATCCCCAGGTCGAAGAACTAACCTGCACACATGTCACCAGGGAACTGCCATCTGACGTCTGGTATATGACCAACTAGCATGTTCCCGGCGAGTCCTGTCCGGTGTACTCATAACCCAATGAGCACCTGTATACATCTTAGGTGATCCAACTGACACCAGTGGCTTGTGAGACCGGCCACCGCCCCTCGTCGGGGTCTCGACTGTATACACTAGTCTACTAATGGAGTATCGATGCCCAGTCTCGAAACTCCCACGACTAGGGACCTTTTAAGGATAAGCTTATAGACCCCAGCTCCCACTTATATGATCGCCCTCATACTGCTGGTGGTCAAGCAAGAATCCTAGGGGCTCTATCAACGTGTAATAGCGACGTGTCAGGTCACCTAAAGCAGTACACGATGATAAAGGTAAACCAGATAGCATACTATCATCTCGAGTAAGACTGTCCTACCGGGATAGGTCCTCCCTCAATCATTACAATCACGTATCTGTGACCTAATAATTGACTCTGAGGGCACTATCTCCAACAATTCGCACAATAGAGGCCATGTCTCTACGTCGACTCTCGCAAACGCCGGAGTAGATAGGAGGGACGCTCTCTCTGCCTCGGGGGTCGCCATCCATAGGGAGTAGCAGTCGGTCTTCAGCTCATTCCTGTTGTATCGGACCTTGGCTTGCATGTTCTTCATCAGGCCATTGTACAGAGCATGAAGGTCGAGCACCCTCCCCGGATGATCAGGGTCGGCTACAGGCTGAAAATCGTAATCCAACTGAAAATACAAAAAAATATTGTTATTAGATTGCAAGTGTTAATAATAAATATGATAAGCGGATATATCAACTGAAAATATATATTAATACGTACCCGAGCCTGATCAAAGAAGAGGGCGAATGAGCGCTGGTGCGGCTCGCCCCACTCAACGTGAAGTGGATAGTTCTTCACGTGCCGGCTCTCGTCCCCCATATACCTGATTAGTCCAAAAATTTGTATTTACCGCAATCAGAAACGGCGTCGCTTTGCAGCTAGCCGGTGAGTACGGGTCGATCCACAGAGACGGGTAAATTTCTTTAGTGTGTTTTAACGAGTTGATTCAATTTGTCATTTTGGTTGGTTTATAACAATCTATGAAAACTAGATCTAATTAATCTAATTAAAAGTCTTGCTAGGGTTAGGCTTAGGGGAAGTTTTGGAGATTAACGTTTTTCATCACCGCTTTCAATGCCTACCTTTTTTAGATCTATTAGATGTTAAGTTAATTATCAATAAAGTGGATACGAATCTTTTGGGAAGATGTTTCTTCCTCTAGATTCGTATCCTTCCTTTGTTGATAATCACCCTAACCCCCACGGAAAACGCGCGCAACCGGCCCTTTATACTACGGTTCATCGTTACCTCGATGGGTAGGATGCCGCAGGGAGCGGTTGTGCTCGTATGCGTGGAGTTCTAATTCGTTAGGTTAAAGTGGCATTGAAAGGGGTGAGAGATCTCATCTCTCAACCCTTTCCCTAAGGCTAACCCTAACAAGCGAGGAGACTACTCGCTCATTAGGGGATGAGAAAACATTATAATTAAAAGAACAGAAATAAAATACTTACTAGGTTGACGGCTCCCTCCAAACAAGAAGAACAGATCTGAATTTTTCTCTCAGAAATTCTGAATTTTATTGATTGAAAAGAGGCATAACATTTTACAGATCTAAAATTACAATTTATAGGAAAATAGGAAACCTAGGGTTACAGACTCTCGCACATGCGCAATTACAGATTTGACCCCTAAAAATCCCAACACCCGCACCGACGCAACAGCTCAGAAAAACTCCACCGACATGCGCACTAGATGGCCGCGGAACCGCGGCTCCAGGCTGGGTTTGGCCGCGGTTCCGCGGCCAAAGAAAGGAGTTGGGCCCTGCACTTTTTGGGCTTGGTTCAGGGGTTCTTGGGCTCTGTATTTTTATATGTATTTTCTCTGTTGGGCTTCTGTGTCTTCTCCAGATCTTCAGTGAAAACTTGTTCGTATCTTTTGACCGTTCGCTTGACGTTTTGGACCTTGTACTGTTCTTCGTCTAGGCTTGACCAGGATTCGTCCAATAGTTGGCCAAAAGTCCCTTTTTCTGCTGTTTTGTGTCTTTTTCACTGTATTTGCTCCAGAAACCTGTATCCTGTAATATGCAACAAACGTGCGTCAAGAGTACCTGTTTATTTATAAAAAGGATAAGAAAAGGGGAATGGAAAATGCAATATTATGGTCTGAACAAATACCCCCAAACTTACCTTTTGCTCGTCCTCGAGCAAACTTATTATTTTATTCACTAAAATCCTAACCGCACTTTCGCAGGGAAACGCGATTGCACTGAGCACGTGCAACAAGCCGTTAAACCTCTAGGTGTCCCTAGTAGGAGGAGTGTTGTCTCCTGAGGGTTTTCAGCGGATTACACCCACAAAATCCTATCAATTCGGCCCATTAACCTTAGTTCTCCAATTAGGTTTTCTAACAAGGAATTCTATTATCTTATACTTGTAAATTATCCACCCACATTCTTCACACTTTCTCGTTATTTAACTTAAGATTATATATGTTATGTAGACCTACTTAGCTTTCGGCATCTCTTAAGTCTTCCTTCTAGGGTTTCATCTCTACTTAGGAATTTTCTATCAACTCTATTAAAGATACAAATTTTATCTTTCATTCCTCTCTCTTATCTAAATTCCAATCACATACCCCTACGTGTGTGTATAGATCACCCCTACACTTGGAAATTCAATTCAAGCAATCATGCCCTTGTCCATTGTCCAAAGTACTTATTAATACGTGAATTTTTAATTGAATTTTTGCTTACACATCCTTCATGTGACCGTTAATACTTCTTGAGGTACCAACAACCGATTACAAAATGTGTTTGCACTTTAAAAGCGTACTTCCTAATTTTTGCATCACCCAAGGCTTTTAGCAGTGACTCCCAAACCAGTTGGTCTAAGGCACTAGGTGATGAAGCACCTTCGCTAAATATTTTTCTATTCTTACAGCCTTAAGTAATCACAAATACCAGTGTCCATTTTTTTTTATTCTTTATTCACAATTTTTTTTCTTTTATTTTCATTGTACTAAGGACTTTAGACAAGAGTATTTCAAGGTCTCTTCTACTATTCCAAGTTTCAAGGTGCGTGATAGTGCAAATTGTAGGGTATACATTTTCAGAATCTAGACTTAAGGTAGGAACTATTTTTCAAACTTATACTCTAATAAGAACATCAATACTTTTCCTTCATTTTGACTTAACCCAAGAAGTGAACCCAAAATTTACCTATTTCTAAATAAATTACACGGCATATACTTTCTAGTATTAAACTTTAAGGGATGTTATTTTTAGGGTTTTTAATTCACTAAGTCTAAGATCTAGTTGCTCCTTGCTAGTTAACCTATTAGTCACTCAAGTCAAATAAGACCAAAATTGAATACATTGATTTTTATAATTTCAAATTTTTCAAATTTTTATGAGTTTTAAAATAAGTGTGCAAATGCAGAAATATGTACAAATGAATGCGAAGGAAGAAGACGTACCGAGCATACCCCCAAACTTGAACTTGACAGTGTCCCCACTGTCATGCTAAACTAAGAAGATCAAAATACCGGGCACTTCCCTGTTTATTTATTTACAATTTTTTTATTGTTAAGAAAAATATATACAAAAAGGCCCTCCCCCAAACTTCATTTAAACTATGTTAGACATTACCGCCAAACTTTGCATAGACCAACACCAACCAGTTGAAAAATTTATCAGTAAAGAGTATGGGTTGGTAACGATCCACAAAGAATTGGGGAAGATAGAAGTAGTGGTATGGGAGGTGTGGAGGTAAATATACAGGTGATGGTGATGCATCGAAACAAGAATGTAAATGATCAGCAATCAGTGGAGTGTTGGCATTCTCGTAGCTTACTAAAAGAAATGGGGGTATTTCAAAAGGAGGAGGTTGACTCACCACAATACCCCCAAGATGTTCCTGTGGGTCCTCTAGTGACTTGGCATCATCCATCAATTGTGTATGATATTCAATTATGAGGGAGCTTATCTCCTCGATGTCCGCCATAGTCCAACCGAAAGCTTGCCGCCTATCTTGTAAGACCATTAAAAGGGCGTTCTCTTGCTCGAGGGCTAGAGAGGCCGATATGATAATGGGAAATGTCTCATTCTCACCTATGTAAGCATATCTAAGGTGAGACGGCAAGGGCGTGAGTTCGGGTTTCGGAGGCGAAAGAATCATTGCTGAATCTACCTCGAACTCAAAGGACTCCAACACAGGTTCGAAATCACTGCAAACAACCGATTCGGATGGCTCGACTAACTCATCCAAAAATTCAAACGACTCATATTCGGGCTGTGAGTTGTCGTCATCCGAAAAAGTGAAACATTCATAATCAGTGTCGGTTGTGTCAACGGTGGTAGGCTCAAGGAGGGACGCACTAGTGGCGTCAAAACTGTTTTCATCAAATAGAAATCTTTCAAGCTCGCAGTCCTCCTGCGTGATTTCGTGAATAGAGCAAACTTCTCGTGTACTAGTTTTTGGTACGGGGGGCAGACTTCCCATCTTATAAATATTGAACTCACTAGACCTTTTTCTGAAGGATAGAGTCATGGAGCCATTGCGACAATTTATTACGGTATTGGAAGTGGCCAAAAATGGTCGACCAAGAATCACCGGAATTTGGTTTCTTGGGTTAGCAACAGGTTGTGTATCCATAACGATAAAATCAACGGGGAATATGAACTCCCCGACTTTGATCAACACATCCTCTAGTTGACCCCTTGGATAGGTGATTGATCGATCAGCCATTTGGAGAGTGCAACGAGTGGGTTTCAACTCTCCAACCCCTAATTGTTCGTACACGGAGTAAGGAATCAGGTTAACACTAGACCCAAGATCTAAAAGTGCTCGATTAATTTTCTTATCCCCAATTGTGATGGAAATCGTAGGACAGCCGGGGTCCTTTCGTTTTTGGGGTAAGGTTTGATGGTGGTTAATAGCATTGCTCACTGCACTAGCCACTAGCACTTTCTTGGGTACTTGAGATGCCTTTCTCTTCGAGGTGCATAAGCCCTTTAAAATTTTCGCGTATGAAGGGACTTGTTGGATGGCATCCAAGAGAGGTATATTTATGCTAACCTGCTTAAACAATTCCACAATCTTCTCCACTTGTGCAGTTGGTTTATTGGGACTCAACCTGTTTGGAAATGGTGCATTTTGAAAATTTGTTGAGTCACATGTCTGTGGAGCAGACTGTGGATTAGGAACGGATCCCGGTGTAGATGTGTTCGTTTTGTGAGAAATGGGTCCGTTAGAGCTAGAAGAAGTAGAGCCGTGTGGAGGGTGGAGAATAGGCTCTAAAGAAAAAGGTGAAGAAGAAAGTGAAGAAAACGAAAAAGGGGAAGGTGACGATGGAGAAGAAGAAGAAGAAGAAGAAGAACCACCGGCAGGGATATCATCATTAGTTTCCACATTATTTTGCAACACTCTTCCGGATTTCAACGTGGTCACCGCATTCACATTGTGATTGTGATATGCGTTTTGTGGGTGACCGGAATTTGGCAATGGTTGAGACGGAAGCTTTCCCTTTTCTCTCTCGCTCAACGCAGCAGTTAATTGTGCAATTTGTGCCTCAATAGATTTGATACTTTGATCGTGTGAGGCATTGTTATTCATTAAAGATTGAACATAATTTTCAAATCTTGCTGCGGATTCTGTAGATTGCTTGAGAAATGCTTCTAGACTTTTCTCGAGCGAGCTAACCTTATCATCATTAGGTTGAACCAAATTGTTCGTTTGATTTGTATAAGGTTGTTGTTGGAAAGGTTGCTGGTTTTGAGTTTGTAAGGGTGCTTGTTGTTGTTGTGGAGGAGGTCTTTGAAAATTATTGTTCCCTTGGACTTGTTGATTTTGGTTCCAAGCGAAATTCGGGTGACTCCTCCACCCCTGATTGTATGTCGAAGAGTAAGGATCATTTCTTTGTCGTTGCTGGAATGCAGCATTGACTTGATCCTGTACTTGAATAGGTGCATTATAAGGACACTCCTCGGTTAGATGCGATGGATTTGAACAACAAGCACAAACAGTTCGTGTGGGTAGAGTAGGGGCAGGAGAAGACGATGAGATTTTGGTCTCAATGGCTTCTAGCTTTTTCATAAGTGAGGCCATCTCGGCCTTCATAGCGATCGACATATCTACTTGATGTATGCCTGCCCTAGATTGACCACTAGAAGATGATGTGGTCTTGGTACTCTCCCACTGAATTGTTTGCTCACTAAGGTCCTCAAGAAACTGCCACGCTTCGTCGCTAGACTTGGAGAGAAAATGACCTTGACATATTGTTTCTAGCAACTGCTTCGTTGCAGCGTTCAATCCCTCGTATAATGTTTGGCAAAGTTGCCAACTTTCGATCCCATGATGAGGGCATTGAACGAGTAGGTCCTTAAATCTCTCGAAGCACTTCCAAAATGGTTCGGAAGGAAGCTGTGAAAATTGTATAATCTCGTTACGGATTCTAGCAGTTTTGTGGTGAGGATAGAATTTTTTCAGAAAAGCTCTCACAAACTCGTCCCAATTTCTAATGGAATGTGATGCGGTGCTATATAGCCACTTCTCGGCTAGGTCACATAAGGTAAAAGGAATGACCCTTAGCCTTATAGCGTCATCACTTAATTGGGTTGTCTTCATCATAGCGCATACATTTTGGAATTTATTGATAAAAATATACGCGTCTTCAGATTCCAAACCATGAAATTTTGGCAGCATATTGATGAAATGTGGTTTTATTTCAAAATTATCCCCGTTTGCCGGTGGGGGTGAAAGACATGTAGGTAAAGAAGTGCGGACGGGGTAGAAGAGATCCTGGAGCGCGACTCGTGCGGGCGCTACAACAGGCGGAAGATTCGGGTTATTCGCACCTGGCGGAGGTGGAATCATTCCCGACGGTAAGGTATCGTTGGGGTTGAATCCCGACATACCTTCGAAAGAAGAACTTGAAGGTGGAGGTAAGGAAATGGACGGAATGTCGACGAAGGGTTCGTCGAAGGGTTCGTCAGTCGGTACCAACGAAACACGGACTAATCGGGCGTTAGTATCCCTAGTCCAAAATGACATACACTAAAAGGGATAGTGTAGTCAGAAAAAAGTAGAAAAACAGAATGTGGGGGTAAGATAACGTCAATGGAGGAGAAATGATGGAAGTGAGGTGCAAGTTTTCTTAGCGGCAAGTTGCCAGTTTTGAAAAGATTTTTCTTTATTTATTTTTTTATTGGAGAGTTTTGCAAGAAGGTTTTAGAAAATGGGACTCGTGACACAAATGTATCAACCACACATGCACAATCAGGCCTAGATCTAGGGTTGCCTAGGTCTACTAGACAGCTCCTAACTAGGGCTAGAGATAGGACCTCAAACCGCCTCTTCACGGACAAATACGGCCAGGTAAGTGGGAAGGAACCACCACTACAGTGGGCCTAATTAATAACCACTAGCCTAGACACCGCAATGTCGGTTAGGATAAACGGCCGATGCCTACCCTAGTCCTTTTCCTATTGAGCTCGATGTTCTTAGGTCTGAGTCTAGTCTTTTTTTAATTAATTGTGGTCGATGCAAAATGCTTTAGGTATTTTCTGGGGTCCTGGGAAGGGTGATGAAATCCCCACCCAATCTGAGTTTGGTCAATTAGCCCCTTAAGTCCAATTAAATTATGCAAAACAATACAATTTCACTTGCAATCAATTTTTAGCGCGGCGCAAAGAAACCTGCAGAAAATCTGTTATTTAGAAGGGAGTAGAAGATTTTTTTAGCGCAAAGAACCCTGCAGAAATTTTTTACAATGGATATAGTGTAGGTTACAGAGGGGAGAAGGAGGAATCAAACCATGCAATTTTTTAGTGCTGACGTGGCAGGAGGAGCGCGGATCCGCGGTCTAATGGCCCCAAATGCGGCGGAAACGCGGTCCTTTGAGGGGATCAGGGTCTGAAAAAATTGGTACTGCTCTGTTATGATATTTGCTCTCTGTTCTGATATACAACTTTCTGTTTTCCTCTCTGTAAATTTCCAGATCCAAAAGTTTTTGCTGTTCCTGCAAGATTCAAAAAGCAAACCCTTCAAACAGATCAAAGTTGATAATTTTTGTATTTTTTATATTTTCAGATTTTTATAATTTTTAAAATTTATATCAACCCGAAAATTCACAAAAAGAAATATTACGCCGTCCCCGGCAACGGCGCCATTTGATTAGTCCAAAAATTTGTATTTACCGCAATCAGAAACGGCGTCGCTTTGCAGCTAGCCGGTGAGTACGGGTCGATCCACAGAGACGGGTAAATTTCTTTAGTGTGTTTTAACGAGTTGATTCAATTTGTCGTTTTGTTGGTTTATAACAATCTATGAAAACTAGATCTAATTAATCTAATTAAAAGTCTTGCTAGGGTTAGGCTTAGGGAAAGTTTTGGAGATTAACGTTTTTCATCACCGCTTTCAATGCCTACCTTTTTTAGATCTATTAGATGTTAAGTTAATTATCAATAAAGTGGATACGAATCTTTTGGGAAGATGTTTCTTCCTCTAGATTCGTATCCTTCCTTTGTTGATAATCACCCTAACCTCTACGGAAAACGCGCGCAACCGGCCCTTTATACTACGGTTCATCGTTACCTCGATGGGTAGGATGCCGCAGGGAGCGGTTGTACTCGTATGCGTGGAGTTCTAATTCGTTAGGTTAAAGTGGCATTGAAAGGGGTGAGAGATCTCTTCTCTCAACCCTTTCCCTAAGGCTAACCCTAACAAGCGAGGAGACTACTCGCTCATTAGGGGATGAGAAAACATTATAATTAAAAGAACAGAAATAAAATACTTACTAGGTTGACGGCTCCCTCCAAACAAGAAGAACAGATCTGAATTTTTCTCTCAGAAATTCTGAATTTTATTGATTGAAAAGAGGCATAACATTTTACAGATCTAAAATTACAATTTATAGGAAAATAGGAAACCTAGGGTTACAGACTCTCGCACATGCGCAATTACAGATTTGACCCCTAAAAATCCCAACACCTGCACCGACGCAACAGCTCAGAAAAACTCCACCGACATGCACACTAGATGGCCGCGGAACGCGGCTCCAGGCTGGGTTTGGCCGCGGTTCCGCGGCCAAAGAAAGGAGTTGGGCCCTGCACTTTTTGGGCTTGGTTCAGGGGTTCTTGGGCTCTGTATTTTTATATGTATTTTCTCTGTTGGGCTTCTGTGTCTTCTCCAGATCTTCAGTGAAAACTTGTTCGTATCTTTTGACCGTTCGCTTGACGTTTTGGACCTTGTACTGTTCTTCGTCTAGGCTTGACCAGGATCCGTCCAATAGTTGGTCAAAAGTCCCTTTTTCTGCTGTTTTGTGTCTTTTTCACTGTATTTGCTCCAGAAACATGTATCCTGTAATATGCAACAAACGTGCGTCAAGAGTACCTGTTTATTTATAAAAAGGATAAGAAAAGGGGAATGGAAAATGCAATATTATGGTCTGAGCAATACCGGCCGAACCTCTCGGCATGAGGACCGGTATAGCGATAGTCAAGGGTAAAAAAGGGGGAATGCTTCCTCCTCTAGCTCCGTCAGGCCTCAGCCTATGGGACTGATTCGGGCCTCGAGTCCCCCTCTGGGGATGGGGAGGCCCTGCGTCTGCACGAAATATCAAGACAATCAATATTAAGACAAAGTTGTATTAAGAAATCAAGATTAAACGAAAATTCAAGTGTGATATATACCTCCGGTGACTATCGCACGAGCCTGGGCCCGGGCAGCAGCACGAGCGGGACGATAGTTCCTCCGGTGAGGAACAACCGGGGTCCCGGATGCGAACGCATCCCCTCCAACTAGAAAATAAACATCGATGCTAAATTTCCATGAAGTTCATATTTATTCTATAGAGCATATGTAAAATGAATAAATATTTTAAATTTATTCATACTAACCTGCAGACGATGCGGAGGGTATGGAAGCGGCAGGAGTGGCCCGTGCGGAAGATGTGGACGCACCACCTATAATTAGACAATTAAAAATAGATTATATAAGTAATTGCAAAAAGAATGTGTATATCAATAATATAACGTTCTAAATCAATATGCATGCACTATAGGATATATAAACATACCCGCAGGTGCGGTGGTGTCACCACCTACAGCTAGACAATAATAAAAATTGCTAAGTAAGAGCAAAAGGAATGTGTGTATTTATGATATAGCATTCTAAATCAATATACATGCACTATATGATATATAAACATACCTGGAGGAGCGGGAGTGGCCTCTGTCCCAGATATGGACGCATCACCAACAACTAGACAATCAAATATTGACAATATAAGTAATTTTGACATAAATAGGCATGAATATCTGTAATATTACATTCAAAATGGATATGCGTGCAGTATACCTGGAGATGTGGCAAAATCCATACGGAAGGAGGCATCCGAAGGGGTCTCCGATCTGGGTGCAAGATCGGCCCTCTGAAGCTCCCTACGGAGCTCTCCGAGCGGCAGAACCGCTCTGCCTCTGCCTCTGCCGTGGCTGGAGCTCCTGCCGCCCCTCGCTGCTCCTGACATCGTCATCAAATCTAGATAAATGGTTCGTGGACGCATTAGACAATCATTAAAAGTATTGACTATATATGTATAGAGCGTAAAATGTGAAGTAATAATATAACATTACTGATAACCTTTTTCGTTTCGTGGGCGCATTATACATATCTACTTGGATTTCATCTTCGATATCATTTCTAACCTACGTAACTTCATGATCGGTCGAAGACAACCCGTCCTTCGAAACAGACGGTCGGAGCACTTTAAGCCTTCTTTCTTCTTCGTCCTCACCGCTGTCCTCGAATTCTGGGACATCGTAGACATCTCTGGATTTCCATCAGCATACAACACTCCATCCCGGATGCTTCAAACACTGTGAGTCGTATACTTGGAACGCTTGGTTCGGAAAGATAAACGAATCGTCCTGACCGTAAAATCGAAGTGTGTTCACACTGGTCAATCCATATTCATCTTTCCAAGTCCCAAGATTGCTTCTCCACCTGTCCGTATCGGTTCGCGGATCGTACCAAGTACACTGGAATATATAAAAGGGTTCTGATCGTCCGGGATAGAGGATGCCGAGTATACAATTTAAGTACCCATAGTAAATCACACCGTCCGATCCTACCGTCGCAATCCCACTATTCTGAATGGTTCTAGATGTTTCTATGTCTTTAACTTCGAATTTGTATCTAAGGACACCAAATCCTTTGTAATATGCAACCTCCATACTAGGAAATTGAGCTAAATATCTTGAATCACTCTCAAATGATGCAGACAAGTTCGGATCGTGGATCTAACAAAACAAATTTTACGATAAATACATAACGATACAATTTTAGATTAAAACTTATAGCAATAAAATGTTATTCGAATAACTTACATGATCTGTGACCCAATCACAAAAATTATCCTGATGGTATTTTTCCAAACGTTCTTCGTTCCAATCAGGATGCCCCTCACGTACCTCGTTAAAATGAATTCTGTTTTCGACAAATAATTGTGACATTAATATTATATCATTTCATACACACACAAACACAGATATAACAATTAATTCAAAAGAACTTACTCTCTAATTTGTTCAAGACATGCGCAATTAAGCAAGATAAACCGGTATATCTTGTTGATAAACAAAGTGTCTACCCTCTTATACTCGGCTTTACCATATGGCCCGTCTTGAATTCTTCATGGTCGGTTAAGCCTTGTCTCAATGTTCTCGTCCAGATAGCGGGAACAAAATGTGGTAGAAGCCATCAGTAGCCAGTCCGAGCCGGACATTGCGAGGATCGCTACTGAATATTGTGTGCCTCCTATCGAAATCCTTCCATGCCGGTGAATCTCTTGGATGGCTCACTTTTCCATTTTCGCTTGGAGGAGCACGGTGATGCCAAATCATTGCCTCGGCTGTTTTCTTGCACCTGAATAGCCTCTGTAGCCTCTGTGTTATGGAAAAGTATCGTGCTATCTTCACAGGTATATCAGGCTTCTTATCAGAATCTTTTGGCTTATACCTGGCCTCTCCGCATGTTGGACACTCTTTCAAATCTGAATTCTCTTTCCGGTACAACACGCAATTTTTAGGTCATGCTTGAATCTTCTCGCACTTTAGACCCAAATCAGACATCATCTTCTGGGCTTCGTACCAGCTGTCGGGCACATTATTTCCCGGAGGCATAGAATCTTTCAAGAACGAAAGAAGCATTGTGAATGACTTGTTGCTCCATCCATTTAGACACTTAATCTGGAAAAGTTGGACGGACCATGAGAGGGTGGAATACTTCGCATTCTCATAAATTGGTTTCCTAGCATCATTCATGAAATTTTCATATTTATCCGCACGCGGTCCTTGACCGGAAGGAAGTCATCTTCGGTACGAATAGATTCACCTAGGGCAACCTCTACCATATCCTCCATTTCTTCTGATGGAAATAAATTTCCGTCTCCTGCTGCATTACCGAATTCTTCTTCTCCTGCCGCATTATCGTGTTCTCCTTCTTTTTCTGCCGCAGTACTGCATTCTTCTCCTTCCCCGTGATATTTCCAAGTTGTATAAAGTCTAGTAAACCCATGTTTTACAATATGAAGCTCTGCCAATTCTACCTTCTGCCAGTATTTATTGCCACATCTATCGCACGGACAGAGAATCTTCTCTATTATGATCTTATTATGTGCACGTGCAAATTCAAGGAAAGCAGCAACTCCTGCGACAAACTTAGGTTGCATACGTTGTTTCCAATCCACATACATCCAGTCCTTAACTCTGACGTACTCATGGGCCATGTTAGTCTGTATAACATATACATTGTAGGTTATGCTGACTATATTGAGAAATATAAGAACGGGATAGTTACTGACAAAGGAGAAAATCCGTGTATATGCTTTGTGTGTGCGTTTGTCGTTGAAAAGAATAAATTATCGCACATATGTTAACCGATAGACGGGGACTAAGTGGCGCTTTTAGTTTCATATATGAGTATCGATGTGAATATGAAGGTTTCATATTATCATATATTGGTTTTAACCCGAACATCTCGAATCGCTCTCTAATTATGCGTTTGTTGTGTATTCTTGTTGTATGTGTGTGTTCCGGCTGTCGGGGGTAGGCTTCTATCCTATTAAGAATGTATAGAGCGAACGCCCATCACTTGTGCTTTCAACCGTTTCGAGTAAATTTCGGCAGCACCTCCCCGCTGTTCTCCGAGTACACTATAATAGAATAGATAATCATTTCAAAGCTGTGAAATAACGTTGAAATGAACATCTAATCTATCTTTGTACACGGAGAACCAGCGGAAAGGTACCGACGAAATATCTCGAAACGGATGAAAACATAAGTGAATGAAGGCGTTTGCTTTATACATTCTTAACTTGTCCACACGGGACAAATCTTTGGGTTACCATACGATTGAATTTTCTCGTCGCGTAGACTATACGACGGTTGTTAGTATCGAGCTATACTGTCTGATATTTAACAACCTTCGTATAGTTCTAGGTCACGACGAGCATCGCACGTATGTTAACCGATAGACGGGGACTAAGTGGCGCTTTTAGTTTCATATATGAGTATCGATGAGAATATGAAGGTTTCATATTATCATATATTGGTTTTAACCCGAACATCTAGAATCGCTCTCTAATTATGCGTTTGTTGTGTATTCTTGTTGTATGTGTGTGTTCCGGCTGTCGGGGGTAGGCTTCTATCCCATTAAGAATGTATAGAGTGAACGCTCATCACTTGTGCTTTCAACCGTTTCGAGTAAATTTCGGCAGCACCTTCCCGCTGTTCTCCGAGTACACTGTAATAGAATAGATAATCATTTCAAAGCTGTGAAACAACGTTGAAATGAACATCTAATCTATCTTTGTACACGGAGAACCAGCGGAAAGGTACCGACGAAATATCTCGAAACGGATGAAAATACAAGTGAATGAAGGCGTTTGCTTTATACATTCTTAACTTGTCCACACGGGACAAATTTATGGGTTACCATACGATTGAATTTTCTCGTCGTGTAGACTATACGACGGTTGTTAGTATCGAGCTATACTGTCTGATATTTAACAACCTTCGTATAGTTCTAGGTCACGACGAGCATCGCACGTATGTTAACCGATAGACGGGGACTAAGTGGCGCTTTTAGTTTCATATATGAGTATCGATGGGAATATGAAGATTTCATATTATCATATATTGGTTTTAACCCGAACATCTCGAATCGCTCTCTAATTATGCGTTTGTTGTGTATTCTTGTTGTATGTGTGTTCTCCGGCTGTCGGGGGTAGACTTCTATCCCATTAAGAATGTATAGAGCGAACGCCCATCACTTGTGCTTTCAACCGTTTCGAGTAAATTTCGGCAGCACCTCCCCGCTGTTCTCCGAGTACACTGTAATAGAATAGATAATCATTTCAAAGCTGTGAAACAACGTTGAAATGAACATCTAATCCATCTTTGTACACGGAGAACCAGCGAAAAGGTACCGACGAAATATCTCGAAACGGATGAAAACACAAGTGAATGAAGGCGTTTGCTTTATACATTCTTAACTTGTCCACACGGGACAAATCTATAGGTTACCATACGATTGAATTTTCTCGTCGCGTAGACTATACGACGGTTGTTAGTATCGAGCTATACTGTCCGATATTTAACAACCTTCGTATAGTTCTAGGTCACGACGAGCATCGCACGTATGTTAACCGATAGACGGGGACTAAGTGGCGCTTTTAGTTTCATATATGAGTATCTATGGGAATATGAAGGTTTCATATTATCATCGAGTATCATATATAGGTTTTAACCTGAATATCTCGAATCGCTCTCTAATTATGCGTTTGTTGTGCATTCGTGTTGTATGTGTAACATGACTTTAAACCATTGAGATCAAGATTGATAGAACTGTTCATCCTACATTGCAATAGCATTCATCAACCAAAAACTATTATTGCAATGGCATTCATCTATAACAATCAACAATTAAAACTACAAATGTAGGATACTGATATCATAAAACGTTATACGCAACATATGAATTCACATGACTGAAACATGCATCAAAATATTGAAGTAGGGGGGCAGAAAAAAAACCCTATTTGATTATCAAATGCATGGGTTTGTATGATTTATATGTATGTATTTGAGTGCTGCAATTCCGAAATTTGCTTTAACTTGTACGTTGCTTTATGTTGTTAATTTGATCATTTTTAAAATTGTAATTGGTTCTACACATAATTATTTCGTTATTGTAACAGAAAATTTTGTTTCTTTCGATATGAAACAGATACGATACACGATATGATAAATAAAAAAATGAAACACAAACCGTATCAAGATTTAACAACTTTGATTATGTCATATACGTGGGCCGATATTTTCATATTAGCCAATAGGCAAAAATAGATTGCGGTCTGGATATGGCATATTGGCAGATGTTACCTATATGCATACATGCATGTTGTCTCCCCATTTTTTCATAAATTAAACCAACTTTTCTATACATGCTAGTAATTACTGGATATATTCAGGTTAAATGCATAGAGCTAGTCGTAATTTCCTCTACGGTAAACTTTCATTAATACAACACTTTGGTTCGCCTAACTAGATCGCCATTCACGAACACAATCTATTTATATGGCATGATTTTATACACTTAATTTTACCACATTTAATGAAAATGAATCATTCATGATATGATACATGTACATACATCGATACCCAACCCCAACCTAACCCTAGCCCCAGCCCCAGCCCAGCCCCAGCCCAGCCCCGCCCCAACCTAACCCTAACCCCAGCCCCAGCTAAACCCCAACCCCAACCTAACCCCAGCCCCAGCCCAGCCCCGCCCCAACCTAACCCTAACCCCAGCCCCAGCTAAACCCCAACCCCAACCTAACCCTAGCCCCAGCCCCAGCCCAGCCCCGCCCCAACCTAACCCTAACCCCAGCCCCAGCTAAACCCCAACCCCAACCCTAAGCTAAACCCTAACCCCAGCCCCAGCCGCAGCCGAACCCCAACCCTAACCCCAACCCCAACCCCAACCCCAACCCCAACCCCGACCGCAACCCCTGCCGAACCCCAACTCCAACCGCAACCCCAGACCCAGCCATGAACCCTAGCCCTAAATAATCAAAAATTTCTTTAATTTAGTTGAAGATTTACTAACCTGAACGGCGGTGGCGACGACCTGAACGGAGGTGGCGACGACGAGAACGGTGGTGGCGAGGAGAACGGCGGTGGCGACGAGGAGAACGGCGGTGGCGATGACGAGAACGGCGGTGGCGATTTGGGGATTTTGTTTCGCGCGCGATCGAGAGAGGAAGAAAGAGATAACGGGCGTAGGCGATCGATCTGTGCCTTTATTAAATCGCTATTTAGTTGCCCCTACGGATTTTTCCGTAGGTCCTTGGTTTGAGGCTCCGTAGGGGCAAACACCAAATTAAGAATTAATATTTTTATTCTTGAACGTCTTGGCCCGTAGGGACAACTTTTTAGCCCTACGGATTAATCCGTAGGGCCAAAATAAATCTGCCCCTACGGATTTTAATATCCGTAGGGGCAACCCCCTATTTTAGTAGTGATACCACTATACAAAGCAAAACTGTAGCTACCCTTTTTATAAAGTTTTGATTCTACAACATCTTTTAGGTTTCTTTTCTTTTTATTAATCTCATTAATAAAAAATCCCATCAGCTTATGCTTCCTAAGCATCACAGAAGAAACAAAAGCAGTAATATTTATATATCAGCATATATATATATAGTATAAGCATTCGTCTCAGGCAGTAATATGATCTCATCACAGAACATTGCAGCAGAAGAACATATATGAAATATTGGATATACTAGGATGTCCGTGTTTTCAATACGAGCCGGTATAAAACACGGATTCCACGGTCGCGATGAATAGCCAAACCCACATCCCTAGACCCCTACGAGAGCGGCAAGTAACACTGCCAATTCTAGAGTTAGGAGACCCGGTCTCGACTCCTCGAGATGGCCTCCCACTGGACCCTAGAACCCGGTTACTTGTGCTCCTCTCCTTGGATCTACCTAATGCGGAAAAGTAAATAATATACAAGGGTGACATCAACCTCATCCCGGAAGTGCCCCAATAAAAGAATATTACATACAGTTGAATTTTACATGAATGAAAATAAAAACGCTCATCTCACATAAAACCCCCGGCTATTCAGAACACGACGATCCAATATAACATATCACAGCAACACATAATATCACATATCATCAACGTAAGTAAGTATGCATACACCGATCGTCGTTGTCGTATAGCAACGAAAACCGGCAATACAACTACATACTACACTTACGGTCACAGAAAAGAAATTGTAAAACTACAATATTTGGAATCCACAATCACTTTAGACATCGTAAATCCGAAATATCACATACTTCGCATTTCATGCCTAACTCTATGAATTCCACATATTGTATCACATTCCAGATAAATAGACAGTATTAAACTTTTCGAACAGATAATCAAATACCAAAAATTTCCTAAAGTGCTCAACACTTGAGCGGAGTTCAAAAGTTTCAGAATACGTCACAGTAGCAATGGTCCAGCCGTAGAAGGGTCAAGCCAACGCGTTTCATGTGGCACGCCGTACTGCCCCAAACCCGAAGGTTCAAAAGGCAATTCAAGACGGTCACATAATCGAGTTAAGGTTTGTTGTCTTCTAGAGGGTCCATCGCGTCACATGCATGGTTTTCCGAAAGATTTAAAACCCGAGAAAAATTCAACACTTGAATATTTTTCGTGCCGGGAAAAATTGAGTTAATGATATCCGTTCGAACATTTTAACAGATTCTAAATATCCGGAAATAATAACGAATTTAAATTTTCCGATCGAATCTACGATCACAAAGTAAAACCCTAAAATACTCAACACTTGAGTCACAATAAAAATACCCATAAAATATTAATCACAGAAATATGAATTACTGTGTAAAAACAAATTCCAATCTCCCCTGTACGGCCGCGGATCCACGGCCCAAGTACGGTACGGCCGCGGTTCCGCGGCGGTTTGGAAGTATTGGGTACTCGTTTTTCACCACAATTCTTATATTTTCCTGCTGAATTTTTCAGGTATTTTTAATTCAGAAAAAACACAGATTTGAAAAAATATCCAAAGAGGGGTTCATTTTTGTCGATTCGGGTTCGATCGGAGTTTTAACTTCGTAAACACGTCGCCTAATGCTCTAGCTAGGCTCTGATACCACTGTAGGGTTCCTAGGCACTCTTGTGAAGGTTCATAAAGCATCAAACATGCCCGAATAAAATTTTAGATGTGCCGAACAAGCCAAAGCCGGGATCTTTGCTAGATTATTAAGGTTTAACATGCAAGATAACATCTTTAATACTAAGTGTGAGGGATTACAATCTTTGTAGTCCGCTCCTTCGCTTCACAAGCTCCGAGTAGAAGTCCCTTCGCCGCGATCCATGATCTCCCGGACTCAAGAGAAGCTCCAGTACTCGAACGATCCATGATAGCTTGTCGTATTCCTTTTCTCCGATGATCTACGTCGAAGTTGCAATAGCTCAAGCTCTCTCACTCTAATGAGGTGAACACCCTAATCTAATGGGCTAGATTAGATGAGGATGATGGAGTAGTATTTATGCTTTCTTTTTATATCATTTTCTCATAAGAAATCATCACAAAAGAAATAACTAGCAAGCTTTTTCAAAGCTAAGAGAGAAGAAGATGATGAATGAAAAAGATAACCCTTTTGTGATGAATAGTAGATAAGAATATATGATTGATATGGAACCATGGTCAAGGATGATAGGTTTAACCTTTGTAGAGAATAAACTAGAGCTAGGGTTTGGTTAGGTTAAGTAATGAGTCATAAGATAATATCAACCATAATATCTTATACTTGACAAAAGAGAATGTTTCTAGAAAGTGCAAGAAAGAGCTAACCCTAATCAAACCCTAAACCCTTTTTATCATCCCTAATCATGTTTCATAATAAATTATATAATGTCACAATAATATATATCACATATATATTATATATTTGCAACAAAAGAAAATAATACAATTAACATATATCGCATATATATCAATGTATTAATCCGGTGAGAAAATGAAATAATAAAGCGGGCCAATATTAGATAATGTAATACAATATATCATATATATCATTATACATTAAATCATCGAATCAACACTTGATCCGACGATCCGGCTATATCGAATATAACCGACTAATATATCATGTACCGATTCATCGAATCAACACTTGATCCGATGTCCCGGTTCATATCTAAATATCGCGAGAATATAATACGGTATCTCATATCGCATTATCCTCGGTCCTGCACATATCACATATGTGCCTCTACTCCGTTTTGCCTGAGCCAAGAAACCTCTGTGTAGGACTCTAAAGAATCGTCAATACGCCGGTAGCAGCTGATGATCATATCAAACACCTACAAGCTGCAAGCGGTCAGCTAAACGTAACAGCCACCCAGGTATTGAGCGATCAGAAGATCAACAAGCTAGCCTGTCTGTTCTCCTGTGAATCCAATCAGTAACACTCCCGTACAGTCCGGTCTGTTCTTCTGATATGTCGCATATCAAGTCTAGGGGTGGTATACGTCAGACCCCAGTAACCGATAAGTCGTGTTGATGTGAGGCTCATAACAGGTCGAGAAACTACTGGTAACACTTACCAGTATATCTCTATATCAGCCCTGGCCAGAGACTTCCAGTTATAGCCAATCGAACACAGCACAACATCAACTCCCTATACCGGGAGAAACGAATCCCCTCCTATCGCTCATTGCCTCCATGTGATTCGGGACTGTATCCAAAAGCCACCGTTTTGCACGCCCTCTTGGACGTGGTAAGGTGGAAATCAAAGCACAGTGGGAACCACACAAGACTCTATGACGATCTCGGGGCTACAGACTACGCTGTACCAGTGTCACCGGAGAACTGCCATCTGACGTGTGGTATATCACCATCTGGGAGTTCTCGGCGAGTCCGTCCAGTGTACCCAGTCTCTACTGAGCACCCGTACACCATCTCTGATGTCAAACACCGATGGATATGGGATCATCCATCGCCCATCATATGGGTCAAGATGCGTATACGCTAGTCTATTCTGGTGTATCAATGCCCTGTCTCGATATACCCTCGACTAGGAACAGTTATAGGATGTACTCATCGACTACCGTGGCCCCACGAGTATGATCTCATCATAATCCCAGTAGTCGAGTACAGATCCTAAGGGCTTTATCAACATGTGAGAGAAAGACAGCAAACCAATACAAGTCAACATGTTAAGATAAAGTGAAACCAAATAGCATACTATCATGACGAGCAAGAAAGTCCTCTCTGTATATATCCAAGCATCCATCATAATATACATCATATGTACAACAATGGTCTCTATAGCATATACATAACTAACAGTTACTCTTAGTATCATACGACACATTGCATGGATTTACGCATTGAGTATTGATTTATGGGATTTCTGGATTTGAGAACCGTGTTATTATTTCAAGAAAATACGCACTGTTTAAAAAACCCGGTTTCTCTTGATATGATATTTCAGTGCGTCCACCATGAGTTTTCTCGATTCCAGAGAGCTTGTATGAGTATACCCGATTCGAAGAGTGGTAGGCACCGATTGCGGGTACATGGTGGACCCGGTGAGATACCCCGGGGCAAGAAGACTCGTATTTGTTAGACGGTGAGCCCGGTAGGGGAGCACTACCTACCGGTGATAGTATTTAGACTCAGCGGTTATCCGGAGGATACCGACCGGAGTAGCGAGATGGATACGGGCCGACTCGTACTGCTGGGGCCGAGGGCCAATTCCGCAGACGGAGCCCGTGGGCCGATCCGGACTAACTGAGCCCGATATATGAGGATTTACGTGCCGATGCTGGGCACGGTTTTCATGATGTTTTCGAGTGTCGATGCTAGGCACTCAGGTTCCATGATTTGATGTGTCAGGAGGGACACCGTTGATATATATATATATCCTCATACTTTCATGCACACTCTTTAATGATATTTACATGCATGATATTGTTGCGTCAGTGGTTGACATGTGGACTAGATCCACATACATACATACACTGATTCTACTATTGGAGATTATACACATGCTTATAGACATTGATTTATGGGTGGACGAGATCCACATATCTGCATGCATTGATTTTTACTGTTGGATGTTATCCGCATGCATATATGTATTGACTACCTTATTGGCACATATACGACCCGGTCACCCTATATATCATAGTATTACCTTTTGATATAGTTGACCTAGGAGTCGTTGTTTATTCGATTTCTACTTGTAAATATATTTCTATTCACGAGTTGGCAACTCACCCCCGTTGTGCCACAGTTCTTGCAGGTTGACCGCGTGGACCAGTAGCGGCATCACTGGCGCACAGTTTCTTTTGGGTGTTTTGCAGTGGTAGGTGGGACATTTGTATCGTACCCACTCTTGTATTACATTTCATATTGTATCTAGTTAACTCCATCAATCAATCAAAATTAGAATTTGTATAAGTAATGAGACTTAGTGGGATTGTGGTTGCGAGACTTAGAGCGAGGGGTTTTTCGCTACTTGTGATATTTATGTCTTGCTTCCTTTTATCTTTGTGGTGATCTTCGCCGTTGGGCATCATATACTTATTTATATTGTCTTGTGTGGTTGTGATCTGCCGTTTGATGAAGAGCTAGCTCCCGCTTGGGGATGCCATTATTCTTATTATGTATTTATGGTTTTGGATCAAAATATACAAAGAAGGTGCTACCAAAATTTTTAAAAGACGAAACATGTTTTCAACTAGTAAACTTCACTTGAATCATTCATGTTTATTTTCTATGCATTAAGAAAACTTGATTTCATTATACCTTTATTTCAAAACCTCACCTTCTTTATTTTTGTTAAAAGGTTTAGATTTCTGGGTTTCAGCTTATTTGAATTCCGTTACGCCTTTAGACGTTGCGTGATTCAAGTGCTGGTCACGAGCTAATATTTCGGGTCATGACAAAGTTGTTATCAAAGCGCTAGGTTTAACCTTGTTCGAGTCTATGTTTGACTATGCGGAGTCTAGGGCGGGCATGTATTTCAGAACCTAGGCTTGACCTTACGGAACTTAGACTTGGACGGGGGGTATTAGACTCGAACTTTCGTTTCATAGGCCGACCCTGATTGATGGAGTAGGTAGCTTGAGTAGAGTGACGTACCATACGTATGTTCCGCGGCATATTTACGATACGATACTCCACTTAAGAAACCTTAGGATGTACATACTTTTTGAGACTTATGATTCTCTTCGTATCCATGATTATACATCAATTGGATATCCCCGATTCTATTTGTTCCATGATCATACTTTCATTGATACTGTTCCTTCTTATGATCATGTATCCGTTCTGGATCTGTCGTTTCCTCTCATGCTGTTGATCTGCTTTCTTCGATACTCGATTGAGGTTTCTGTCAGCATAGTTTGAGCGCGGTTTGAGCTGCTGCTAGTGTTGCAATCAGGGTGAGCTCGTCTGGTACGAGCGCTGACCATTGTGTTTTCCGGTGACAAGAAAACGTCTCGAGTTAGTATTTTATGTTGTGACCTCTTGTAGAGGCGGGTGCTTGGTTTTACACCGGATGATCGAGCCATTGTTAGAGCTGCCAGTTGCAAGAGGACTGTAGATGTACAGCATACCTCAGAGATTTTGATGTCGCCTACCATGCAGACAGGTGACCCAGCTGTTGCTGAGATGTTGGGATGTCGCTTCTAGAGCTTACGAGCTAAGATCGCCGGAGCTTCCAGGAAGAAATGCGACAGATGATAGCTAGTCTATCCCGATTTGAGAGACGAAGGTGTTTCGTCAGATTGATGCACCGACGCAGGCCCAGTTGAGTTGAAGATTTTCAGTGTGGAGAGTCTTATTCAGATCTAGAGCAGACCGATCCAGAGACGACCGCCGATGTATCGCCTTTCCTGGAGGATTGAGGCCTTATTTAGCATGCAGGCGAAAAATATTCACATGTTGTATAGGCGAAGCAAAAAGGTTCGAACGAGTGTCAGAAACCCATTTTTCCCAAGTTTAAAGTGTTGGAGGAACATGCAGGTAATTCTGTGGAACCTCTAGAAGAATGAAACCCTAACTCGACATGATGACCATGGAACCGCTTTGAACCTTAAGGTTTGTGGCAGTTTAGCGGTGCCATTAGTGAGGCTTGGGTTTGCCCTTCTACGGTTGGTCCAGAGGTGCTGTGGTATGTACCAGTTATTTTTAGACTGCGCTCAGGTGATGAGCCTTTGGGAAATTTTGGGACCTCGATGAATCGATCGAAAACTTTGACGTCGTCCAGATACCATGTGATAAGAGATCAGTAAGCTGACCAGCTTCGAATAGAGGACCTCACCCAGATGCGTTGTGAGTTGATCGGGAGCGGGCGAGTATAGAGTATTCCTCCGATGGTAGGGGCGAGTTCCCGAGGACGTGTTCGGCCAGATATCTTCTACAGAGTGATGAAGCTACAGAGTACGCGATTTCGAGTCCATGCGAGAGACTTCGGATTGACCGTGGCCGATAACAGTTGCAGTGCGCAGATAGCATGGCGTGACGTCATAGTGGACGACGATAAAGACAAGGGGAGCCAGAGGTTCATGCGAGATGCTGATGAGCTATTGCTACTCCCCATCGAGATCAGAGACCTAATATGCTTACAGAGGCATTGGGATACGGCCAGTTTACGAAGAAATGTGTACGGAACACGCAGATGTCCAGAAAAGAGGGAAGATTATGCAAGAATACCAGCCTCCGTACAGTTCGGCATAGGCAAGATCGGAAGAGACCTTGAGCAGGATTCCTTCCGGGACACTGCTGCAATGAGATTTGCACCTAGGATCAGATGTGTCACGCGTATTCAGAGAACCAGAGGCCGACGCCAGGGAAGTGCTGCACTACGAGTGGTGGTCATGATGATTGACCGGGAGATGACCCGAGAAGTGCCAGAACGGAATCGTCCCCATTAGCACACCTGACTAGGCCGATGAGCCGATGGATTGCGAGATTGGTAAATCCACGGAGAAGATAAAGACCCAGAGACAGAGGACGCCAGGCCGTTAGCAGAGGCGAGCAGATATTCTTGCCCTGCCAGTTTGTAGGCGCACTGAATTATTTTTCGACATTGTAGGAGGTGTACCTCAATGTCCCTTTTGCGATTTGCGTTTGTGATCCGAGTATCACGCTTATATCGCTTGGATTTGAGTTTTGACGACGAGTTTCCTGATATTGATTTCGTGCACCATGGCTGCACCTACTGGGTATTTGCATATTTGCGCATAGTTTCGCACCTGATATATATATTTTATATACTGTCGTGTTGATTTGCGATTTGTGCATGCCTATTGCGTTTGATGTTGTTTTTGTACGTCCGTATCATGTGTTTATGATTTCATGGATTTCATACGAATGATTTGATTTTTGCACTCGGTATAGCTTATATGTGCCTGTAGTGCATTGATACGCATTTTGTGCACCACGGTTGCACCTGACTCCATTTAATGTCATTTGAGGTACTTATTATGATTTCATGCCTAGGGCATGCATATGATTTGATTTATACTTTCGGCATAGTTTTCATGTACTTTTAGTATTTGAATTGCTTTTGTGCACATTGATGCACATGGTTGTGCGATTATATACCACGGTATACCTGATTTGGATTTGGATTGAAATGTGTTGTATACCGTCGATTTCGATTTTTACTCGATATTTGTTTTGTGCACCTTATGCACCTGATTGGATTCTTGCGCATGATCAGCGCTTGATATTGAATTTCGTGATTTCGTGCATGTTGGACGCACATGATTGAGATTTTCGTGCACAATAGGTGCACCAGATATTGTTGTCATGCACACCGTTGCAGTGGACAGATGTTTTAGTGCACACCCGTTGCACCTAGATTTTCTTTGTGCTTATTGTGGCACCTGTATTTGGATTTGATTTTCATGCGCACCAGACGCATGTGATTATTGGATGCGCCTTTTGAGGCAGATTTTGCTTTTGAGCACTTTGTTTTCATGTTGGGCACTATATTGTGTAGTAGCCAAGCAGGACTGATCTGAGGACTTGACCTGAGTACTTTGTATGCATTAAAAGCTTACCAAGAGGTTTTCAAAGGAGCTATAGTCTCTCTATTTCCTACGTGTCCGTGAGCGACACGGACCTTATAAAGGAAAACCTTTTGGGATATTTTGAAAATGACGGAACATATATTTGAGAAAACATATATGGACATATATTATTATTTTAAAATGAGCGTCCGTCAGTTATGCCGTGAGTTACGCATTCCCGCGGCGAAAAGATTTTGCATATATTTTATTCAAATTTTGGAGTTTTCAAGGATGCGTACTATACACGTATTATAGTATTTGACTAGTGTATATTAGATTCAGTAGTGGATTTCGAGATCTGCATCTCTATTGTAACTCCGAGGATATGCGTGTGAATCCGATGATTTGCGTGACGCTTGAAGGAGTTCGGTTTTGAACTTTGTACTCGTTTTCATGCGCACTTGACGCGTTGTGTTATTTCTGCGTCTTCCATGATTTCGGAGCCCCGTTGTTTTGAGCCGATTATTGAAATGTTTTAGATTTTGGGGGTTTAAATTTAAATTCGGGGACCGAATTTATTTAAGGGGGGAAGACTGTAACATTTCAGAAAATATAAAATATTATTTTTGGAATTTAATATTAAAATAATATTTTTCCCGAAAACTGCCTGATTTGCGAAATTGGGGTTTTCGAAAAAGGGTATAAATATATACCAATAATTGAGAAATAAATGAAAATTAAAATGATTTATTCATTTAATAATATATTTATAGAATTTGGCATTTTTAAAAGTTATTATATGCAATTTTGATAAAAAACCCGATTAGTGCACTGCTCATCGCGATTAAGCCAAATCCGCATTTCTACAGCTTTTCATGGTTAGTGCACCATGACATGTTTCATTTGGTTACATATTATTTCATTTATGGTTTTATATGGGTGTATGTGTTTTTTTTTTGGTGAGAAAAAGAAATGAGAAAAAGTCAAAGTCAAAGGGAAAAATAATGAGTGGTTAGGTATATTTTGGAGATAGAAGAGAGAGTGAGTATTAGTGAGAGAGAGGGGGGGCTGCCCAAATTCACTCCCCCAACATTTTCATCACCCTCTTCATCTTCCTTAACTCCACCACCCTCCACTTAAACCCTAGATCTATCTCCAATGGATCCTCAAAACCCAAAACCCCTTTCACTAAAATTTATCCCCATCACCTCCTCTATACGATGAACCGAGCAAAGTGGGATTTTGACGACGTTGGGAAGTTAGTGCTGCCTTGAGTGGACTAGATGGGGTATAATTTTTTCTCTTTAGATTAATTTTGTGTGATATCGTATTTTGGATGTCGTTTTAGGATGTTACTGACCTGCTGTGACCCCGAGCATTCACTTGGAAAACAAACAGTATCATAGTGTTGTACTGGTAAACTTAAGTAACCACCTGAAGAACGAGACTCCTCCCACCGGTTTTGGCCGGCGACCTTGGAGACAAATCCGGCGACCCCGGGTGTATAGGAGAGTTAGGGTGTGGGTTCTGTAGGGTAGTTACATGAAGGTATTTAAGGGGGTTTGGTTCTACTTGTTTTTTCTGTAATGACTATAGGTGAATTCTGGGGACTTTGGTGAGTGTTTACATGACCATGGTGACACGTTACCCTGACCTGAACCAAAGAAGTGAACCCGATGCACAAACTTTAGGATTGACCCATATCAGTTTGGGGACATTATTGTGCCTACTGTGAATCTGGGATGACCTGGGGACTTCCTGAGACAACCAAACAATACTAGAGACCTAGACATACTACTAAGAGACAACTCTGACCTGATGAACCCAAATAGAGACCCCTGGGCCGGCGACATCGGATTTTAGGTGGAAGTGGCCGGCCACTTGGTGAGGGTAGGGGCCTAGGTTGGTTCAGTAGCTCACATACACTATATAAATCACCCTACACTTGTTTGCTTAGATTTATCTTACCTGAGTCAAAATCTGGGAATACTTGTGTATGATTTAGGATATGTTTTCCGCATTTGAAATGATGAGTTTTGATATCTGGATTCTTTTTTGGTTGTCGCATGTTTGTACATCGACAACGAGGGTTGTTTGATTGATTTTGTACGCATATGCTATAGGTTCTAACCTACGAGCAATGTGTGTGCCGTTTTGGTTTTCCGCCTTGATTTTAATATCGTTACGATATGTGTTGTTATTGTAGATACCTTCGCGTGGATTCTGAAGCGACGGAACGAGGTGTCATCGACTTCGGCGAGCGAGGACTACGGTGAGTAGATCTATATCTACCGGGGAAGTCGGTGGATGGCATATAGCACCCCCGCAACTTTTGATGGAAAACCGATTTATAGAATATGGTTAGAAAATCTAGATTAGAAAACTAGGGTTAGAATGAGATAGCTATGAAACCATATTAGAAAACTAGAGGATAGTTAGAAGTGATATGTTACTACTATCGTAGGATGACGTTTAGCGATATTATCGTTTAGGGTACTGTAAGAATGGATAGTAGATGTAGATGCGTCATCCGAACCATACTTTTTTCTAAACCGAAGAATCGTATGTACCTTTTAAGTATATATCTTGAGGGATGTTACGGATTTTCAAATGATATCTCTTTCTTAAAAACAACGTAACCCCTATTTTCAAAACTATGATTCGCTTCTTTAACAATCCGATTGTATGGTTCAGATGTGTATGTTAGATTAGATACTTATACTTGTAGTGATAGAATGTTTATGCAATTTAATTTGATAGGTGATTTAAATGCGATGAAAGAATATAAGACTGATATGATGACATGATGATATGATGGTATACGGATGCGAGTCGATCGAGTTGATTTATACCCTGCCGGTCCCCTAATATGAGATTATTGCGGATGTGAACCGGGACTTAGGCATATAGATATACATACATTTATAGAATGTTGTGAATTATGGATGATAGGCCGTATATGATATTAGGCCGTACCCTCTTTTGTCGTATAGGATGATAGGATCCCTATTAGTATAATGCCGCTGCACAATGATATTCCCTGCGTGATGAGTTTGACTTGATGATTGATCCTTACCCTTAACTAGAGGTTGCCGTACGATAGATTACACCGTACGTGATGTTACTGGGCTAGATGCCGATTGATAGATTCACCGACTCGGACATATGATAGTTACGTATACCTTATAGCTTTTAGCTGATGATTTACCTTGTGCTACATTCATGATATTATTATTGCATCGCATATACCTGTGATAGTACACCTGCACCATTATCGATGATGCGTATGTTACACGTACACAGTTTGTAGGCTCACACACTTCATCATCGATAATTGCCGTGTCACTACACAGTAGGATTGCTGCGTCATGATATGATTCTTCGCATAATCTGCTTGCGCACATGCACACTGTATATTCATACCAGTGCACACATATATTGATATCTTCATACTTGCATACATGCACACTGTATATTTATAAGAGTGCACACATATATTGATATCTTCATACTTGCGCACATGCACACTGTATATTCATACCAGTGCACACATATATTGATATCTTCATACTTGCGCACATGCACACTGTATATTCATACCAGTGCACACATATATTGATATCTTCATACTTGCGCACATGCACACTGTATATTCATACCAGTGCATACATATATTGATATCTTCATACTTATGCACATGCACACTGTATATTCATAGTAGTGCTACATTCATATTCGCGTATATATCCATTTGCACATCCATACCTACATACATACATATGTTACATACATGGATGATATTGACTTGATTTCAAGAAAATAGGGACCGCATGAGATATTTTCAAAACTGGATTCTTTTAAAAGAGCGGTTTTCCCTTGTAACTCTTAGTGTCATACGACATGTTGCATGGATTTATGCATTGAGTATTGATTTATGGGATTTCTGGATTTGAGAACCGTGGTATTATTTCAAGAAAATACGCACTGTTTTAAAAACCTGGTTTCTCTTGATATGATATTTCAGTGCGTCCACCATGAGTTTTCTCGATTCCAGAGAGCTTGTGTAAGTATACCCGATTCGAGGAGTGGTAGGCACCGATTGCAGATACATGGTGGACCCGGTAAGGTATCCCGGGGCAAGAAGACTCGTATTTGTTAGACGGTGAGCCTGGCAGGGGAGCACTACCTACCGGTGATAGTATTTATACTCGGCGGTTATCCGGAGGATACCGACCGGAGTAGCGATATGGATACGGGCTGACTCGTACTGCTAGGGCCGAGGGCCAATTCCGCAGACGGAGCCCATGGGCCGATCCGGACTAACGGAGCCCGATATATGAGGATTTACGTGCCGATGCTGGGCACGGTTTTCATGATGTTTTCGAGTGTCGATGCTAGGCACTCAAGTTCCATGATTTGATGTGTCGGGAGGGACACCGTTGATATATATATCCTCATACTTTCATGCACACTCTTTTATGATATTTACATGCATGATATTATTGCGTCAGTGGTTGACGCGTGGACTAAATCCACATACATACATATATACACAGATTCTACTATTGGAGATTATACACATGCTTATAGAAATTGATTTATGGGTGGACGAGATCTACATATCTGCATTTATTGATTATTACTGTTGGATGTTATCCGCATGCATATAGGTATTGACTACCTTGTTGGTACATATACGACCCGGTCACTCTAGATATCATAGTATTACCTTTTGATATAGTTGACCTAGGAGTCGTTGTTTATTCGATTTCTACTTGTAGATATATTTCTATTCACGAGTTGACAACTCACCCCCGTTGTGCCACAGTTCTTGCAGGTTGACAGCGTGGACCAGTAGCGGCATCGCTGGCGCACAGTTTCTTTTGGGTGTTTTGCAGTGGTAGGTGGGACATTTGTATCGTACCCACTCTTGTATTACATTTCATATTGTATCTAGTTAACTCCATCAATGAATCAAAATTAGAATTTGTATAAATAATGAGAGTTAGTGGGATTGTGGTTGTGAGACTTAGAGCGAGAGGTTTTTCGCTACTTGTGATATTTATGTCTTGCTTCCTTTTATCTTTGTGGTGATCTTCGCCGTTGGGCATCGTATACTTATTTATATTGTCTTGCGTGGTTGTGATCCGCCGTTTGGCGAAGAGCTAGCTCCCGCTTGGGTATGCCATTATTCTTATTATGTATTTATGGTTTTGGATCAAAATATACAAAGGAGGTGCTGCCAAAATTTTTAAAAGACGAAACATGTTTTCAACTAGTAAACTTCACTCGCATCATTCATGTTTCTTTTCTATGCATTAAGAAAACTTGATTTCATTATACCTTTATTTCAAAACCTCACCTCCTTTATTTTTCTTAAAAGGTTTAGATTTCTGGGTTTCAGCTTACTTGAATTCCGTTACGCCTTTAGACGTTGCGTGATTCAAGTGCTGGTCACGAGCTAATATTTCGGGTCGTGACAACGAAATATTTAAATAAAATATAAAGTAACCAATATAACATGATTTTAAACTTATGAAATAATTCTTGCTTAGTTACTTGCAAGTTGCAACTTGAGAATAAGATATATGAAGAATTGACCATTAAAGAACTAAGATGCATTAGACTTGAGATTGAGATACATACCTTCAATATAGAAAAGAAATCAATAAACAAGATGAATATAATATAAATTCGAGTTGAAAGAATATATATGCTCCTTTCAAATGCAATTAAGTCTCGATGATGCTGAAGATGTTACCAGAAAAACAAAAATTAGGAGACAGAATCAAGTCTCGATGCTAAAAAGAACAGGTTTAAGGGTCAATAGAGCCCCAATTTTTTTTTGAGGATTGTTAATTGATGAATACTTGTTTTTGGAATGTGAGAGGAATCGCTATGATATAGAAAAACAGAGAAGTTCAAATTTTCTGTATTATGGAGCCTATGGTGGACTTCTCAAAAGCAAAATATATTGCTCAATCTACAGGCTTTGTACAAATATGGGGGAATTTGTCTAATAAGATTTGGATTTTTGTTGAATCTACTGTTCAGGCTGATATTATGAAATCTTCAGATCAATGCCTTGCAATGAAAAGTGTTCACAATAATACGTTTTGATGGAAAATTTTATATAACTGCTTGGGATATTATTCTTTTGATTGTCATGACCCTAACCCTAACATAACCCTAACCCCAGCCCCAGAACAGATGTATATAATGAATATGATGTACATGTGTATAAAGGTATGAGGTTATATACAAATTAGATATGTGAATATGAGTGGGTTGTGTGAGGTATATGTTTGATAAAGGTTCAAGTCAAGTCAAACGGATATTCAGTCTAAGAGTTAGATCAGGTTAAATAAGGTGTGTATGGATGGAATTGACTGGTGAACATACTCGTATCCTTGAGGTATCCCATGACTAGCTGGAAGCAGTATGAGCTGGTGCTCGTGCCTGGGATGGCAATCAATGTGGTAGCGTGAACATCCCCGAAAGGTGTCCCATGACTACGATGGAGCTTTGTCTAGCGTGAATATCACTCAAGTGCACAGGTATTACCACCCTTCAGTTCCATAATAAACAACAAGTCTAAACTGGTAAAATATCCACATCCAAGATACTGAATAACTCGTGTCTCAGAAAGAAAGGTAGATAAGATAACAGGTAGGTATAGCATATGATATGAGTTTAGTGTTGAGTATCAATAGGTGTTGTAAACGTTTTAGTTTGTTAACCAAGGATCTGGATACTCGCGATTATTCCGTTGTGGCCACGGAAGAACAACTGGGGAAGTGAAATGTACCGTTTCACTTTCCGGGATCATGATCGAGTAGTAGGGGAATCCGAGTTCCGATATCTCCTTGCCTAATCAAACTACCCATCCCCGTGGTTCAGTATAAAGGTTTTGACGAATTATAGTTAGTGCGTATACCTTTAGGCATGGAATTTCAACATTGTATGTCATCCACATATTGGATCATTCGCCCTCAAATAGGGTTAGTAGTAGTCCACATTTTGGACTGGTCATCCGGAATATCGAGATCTTCATATTTGTATAGTAGTCCACATTTTGGACTGGTCATCCGGAATATCGAGATCTTCATATTTGTATAGTCGTCCATATTTTGGACTGGTCACCCGGAATATCGGGATCTTCTCAGTAAGTATTCCATACCTAAGTCCATGCATTCTAACCCTAACCGTATCATATTTTGTATATGTCATGTTGTCATAAACTGGAAATTTGTAAAAAATATTGATCTCGTTTAATATGGCCTTCCACAACCACTCGTTTTATTTTCTAAAGTTCGTAAAGTACTTCGTGTCATCTTAGGGAAAGCTTAGTAAAAAGAATAATAGTGTTTAATTATCTTTTATTACTTCTAAGAAAAACCATGAGATTTGGAATATTTATCATTTTGGAAAAATATAATGTTTTACGGAAAAATATCCTTTCGATAAAAGGTTGTGATGTTTATTTGAAAATATTTTGCAAAAGATTTTTATAAAGAGCTTAGACACTTTCAAGCAATCACAATATGCACAATCAAGCCCAGAGCTAAGGTCTCCTAAATCAACTAGACTGCTCTTAACTATTCCAAAGGGCAAGCTGTGAGATTCTCAAATCGCCTCTTCACCGCCAATTGTGGCCAGGTAAGCACAATTAAAGAAAGGAGGGATCCGCTCACGAATCATTGTGAGACGGGCCTTTTAAAATTACCTTTCCCACTTGTCTAGTCTAGGCACCACAAAGGCTGGTTTAAATAAACGACCGATGCCTACAACCTTTCCTTTGTCCTAATCCGGATTGGTGTTTATTTGAAAATTTCCTTTTAATAAGGTACTAAATATTCCTTTTGAAAAGATATCGTTATACGGATTATGGTCCTTGTTGAAAATGGCCCTTCAATAAAGGTCAAGGTATTTAAATGAAATTAATAATTTTATGAAATTATATTGTTTTAGGTTCGGGGTAACGTTTTAGAAAATACGTTCTTTTTGGAAAAAACATAAGCCGTTATTTAGGTTTAGTATTATCCCCTTTCAAAAGGTGAAGGGATCTGACAAAATTATAGTAGTTGAAGAAAAAGTGTAAGTAAAATTTATCTATGTCGTATCTAAAACATCTATTCCACATATCTTATCTCTTATGGATATTTTAAACAAATATAACATTTTAATTAAACGAGGGTATTTTGTGGAAGTGGCTTATTTCGAGATCATTTTGATAGTATGGGTAAGTGTGGGTATATCAGAGGTGAATTGACAATTCATGGGTTATGACATTAAGCATATCATATTTCAGGTAGTATGAGAGTGCAATATATTTTTACGTACGGAGGAAATTAAACACCGTTTTAAAACATGGGTTAACATTATCATCATTAAGGGTATAAGGAATAGGCATGCACGAATATTATAACATCATTTTAAATAAGGGTTGATAATTAGAAGTTGGAACTAAGGTTATTGAGAAAAGAAGAAAACGACAGAATGAGGGGAGAGAGGCGGATTCTACTTTTGATTAGAGTTAGATGTAGACGGGTTGAAAATGTAGGCTTGTGCAAATCCTCAATAACTCCGCGCTCAGATTTTTCCTTGGTAATTGGGTGGAGCCGTAACGTCGGCGTCGTCGATATGAAGGCGCTGGTATTTTTTTCAGAATTTTTGGAGTTCTGAGATGTGAGAAATCAGTGTTTGAAGTGCCTATTTATAGGGCTTTTTCACCAACCAGAAAATCCAAAAAATCTGTTAAAATATATGAAAATCCATTCCGGCCAATGATTGCCCATGATTCCTCGTGATTAGCCGCCGCCGCCTCTGCTTCGTGGCCGTTGGATCTGCATCCAACGGCTCACGAGCTGCCGCCTCCACGCCACGTGTCACGCGTAGGGGATCACGCGTTTTCGCGTAGTCCCCACCACGTGGGCGCATCGGTGGGTTCTGGGCCGTTGGATCGAGCATCCAACGATCCAGGTTAAAGGGGTTTTTTAAAAAATAAAATAAAAGTTAATTAAAATAAAAACTCGGCAGGTTATTTAAAATTAGTGATTTGGGTTAAAAAATTTGTTAAAAATAGTTAAAATTACGGAAAAATTATGGAAAAATTTCAGAAAATATATTTTATTATTATCTTTAGTATAAAAATAATTTTGGGCTAAAACTAAATAATTTATTCATTCCTATGTTTTTAGCTAGTTATTAAAATCTAGTTTATTCTTTAAAATATTTTTAATTACAGATTAATTATTTTAATCGATAATAAAAATATGTAGATTATTTTAAGGCATTATAAAACATTTTAAATATATAAAAACGATAAATAGATTTTTTTGAAAATTCCTTTAATCATTTTCAATGTTTTGAAAATTATTAACATTACTTTAAAAATATTCTCCTATCAATGAAACACGTAAATAATTATTTGATAATAGAAATTTAAATAAAATATATTTTATTAGGTATCAGAAAACACGGTCGTTACAATCTACTCTCCTTAAAATAATTTCGTCATCGAAATTTCAGAAGGTAGGTCAAGAAAGAATTCACTAAGAGGGGATTATCGCGGTTAATATTTTAGGTCTCGCACTCTCGTCCCGTTTTCTCGCTTCCGTGTATATCTGCCTAGTAGTTCTTTCTTCATATAGCTCTAGCCAGCTGGATTATCTTGTCCCTCAAGATTTCATCCTTCTGGTATCCCAACCGGTTGCTGCTTGTAGATTACGCCAACCTTTCCATAATCTCGGAATGATCAAAAGTGTGACTAGGGTTGCCAGCATACCCTTTTAGCTGTGAGATATAAAAGTATTATGCACGTCTTCCAAAGAAAATAGCAGTACTTGGCTATACACAAACCCACCGTCTCCTTCTAAGATGTTAAGCGGTCGATGAGTCGTGGGCTGAGCTTTCCTCGCTCGCTGCACTGTACCACTATCTCCACTTGTCAATCTTACAATTCTCCATCTTCAGGGTCGTCCCAATCGATCGGTACTTCTCTCATATAAAACTTGACCCCTCTCACCCGCTTCATGTGTTTCAACCATCCGTGTCCTCACGTTCTCCTTAGAGTAGTGTTTCTATATCTTCAAGATGAACATTACCATCGCCAGTTCTAAATCTGAACATGATAGTTCCGTCCACAAGTCGTTAGTTGTCTTGACGCATATGCAACTATATCGTCGCGCTGATATATCACACCACCAAGTCCCTTCTCCTAAAAATCGTTGTGGATGTTTAAAGCTTCTGGGTTTGCTACGAATGGAAAGAATAGTTGTGGTAGTTACGATCTACCCTCCTTAGAATAATTCCATATTTAAAATTTTCAAAGGAGTAGCCACTACTAAGCACGGAAATCAGTAACGTTGTCAGGAATCCTCTTTACTGCATGTGTCGCTTCCGCGAGTTGGTGTATCACTTGATGCATGGAAAGTCTCTCTGTTGTTTTTCCACGTGGCATCAGCCTTCTCGGCCGTCATGGTGAAGGTCTGTCATTTGAGTACATTCCTCTGCGCTTGCTGAAAAACACGCTCATGTGATGACAAGAGTGGTCCCTTTTGTGATGCCCCTTGACCGGTTGGTTTAGTGGCGGAAAGTGGCCGGTTTCCCTGTGTTGGTGCCACATAGTTAGCCGGCTTGTTGATGGGGCCTGATTGTCTCCCTCTCTGAGGACAGTCCCTAATAGTATGATCCGGAGACCCACAGACTTTGCAAAGTTCAATCAAAATGCGACAGTCTCTCATGAAGTGTCCGGCTCTACCGCAATAGTTGTATATAACGGCTGGTTTTCCGAAAATAGTTGGTCCTGCTGGTCTCTCAGGTTGTTGACTCCCATTGAATCTGGAAGATGATCCTCCAAGAATTTGATTGGCTGGTTGCTTAATGCCAGACAAACGGTCATCCTTCCTCATCCGTCTCTGAAGGTTTTCAAAGTTTCGTGCCGCCTCTAAGATTTCATCATAAGTCGAAAGGGTGGCAGAAGACATGGAGGACTGCGTCTTCAGGTCCAATCCTTTCCGGAATCTCTTATCATAAAGTTCTGGGGTTGTCACCAGATGATGCGCGAACCGACTTAACCTTGCGAACTCCGAAGCATACTCGTCCACCGACTTATCCTACATGCACCCTCGTTGGAAATGTATAAACTCTCTTTCCATCCTTAAGTGTGCCACGACTGGAAAATACTTGGTATCAAAACGCTGTTTGAATGTTTCCCAGTCGATGGGCTCCTTCAATCTACTTTCCTCTGCCTCCCACCATATCCTGGCATTATCCGTAAGTTGTAGCTTAGCGATGTTCACCCATGGTCCTTCAGAATTTAGGCGGCACCGAGATCGTTGACTGTTCCCTTGAGCCACTCCTCAGCTTCTAAGGGAGTTTCCTTCCCCGAAAAAGTCTTGGGGTGGAGTGATCTGAACTGCTTCACTCCCACCAAACCTTGAGGAACTGGGGTTAGTGTCTTATTTAAAATCTCTGCTTGCTGCAGCCTACTTTCTCGTAGCTCCTGATGAAGGGCAGCTGTCTGCTGCTGCTGTTGCTCCAATAGTCCTTGCATCATGTAGCATAGCTGCTTGCTGAGCAGCAGCTTCATTGACTCTATTTCCTCTTCTGTTGTGGTTATGGTGTCTTCGGGCCATTGATGATCAGAATAGGTTAGGTTACAAACAGGCTGAGGGATGAGATAAGATAATAATTTGCATGGAAGAACAATAATTAATGCAAGAGAGAGACTAATAGGAAGAGCAAAAGACACAAGAGAGATTTTTGCTCAAAACTAAGATTTTATTATCCAACTTCAATATGAAGAGTACAACCGAAAAGTAAGGACATGCATCGTTTTATTCGGCCAAAGAAAAGGAAAAAGACTTATTAATCTCGATTATGGGAGTTCAACAAGTTGCGATAAACCTCCGCACTAAGAAAGGTACGCCCATTCCCATGGTGCCTTGCGAGGACAACTGCCTGAGTTTCTTCGGCCTCGAGTCCTTCCTCACTCGAAGCTTCGTCCTTCGACTCATCCATCGGCAGGAGCCTCGCTCTCTGATTCCACCTCTAAAGGGTTTTGTTCTTTTGCAGGGCCTCCTCATTCGGATCATATTCTATGGGATTCTCTCCCGCCGCAGGAGCCTCTTTTTCTGGTTCATCCTTTATATGCTCCTCTTTCACGGGATCTTCTTCTTCGTCTTCAGAGTCATTAGCCATCCCAGGCTCCGGAGTTGCAGTATCGATTTCTTCGTCCTCCGAGTCACTGTCGGAAATAACCACCTGAGAGTCTACGACTTCGTCGTCTGAATCTCCAGATGTAGCTTCAAAAGTAATATCGGACATGTCATCCTCATCGGAAAGATTTTCCATGACATAAAAGGAAGGTCATGGACAGGGTACAGAATGTCAAGGAAAGGACAAGGGACATAGGAAAACTATGAAATCAGTATAGATGGATAAGATTCACAAATATAATAAGTCGGTTAACGGTTTCATTTTAGTAAACAAGAGGACCTGCATGGGCCACCACTAAAACCTGTTACGCCCCGCTTCCCAAAAGAAAGAGAAAGATGATGTGGCATGGTCCGCAAGCTAACTGTATTGAAGGTGGTCTATTCAATACAGTTACGTTAAGCGTATGAATATTTAAGATGCAGGATGTGTACCAAAACAAAAATAATAAAAGCGAAAGGCATTTATTTCCATTAACCAAACTTTATTACATCCCAAAAGAAAGAGTAAAATAAACTAAGTAGTTTAATTACATCGAGAAGAAACAAAAGCCCTAAACATGTGGGCAACAACAAAAATTAAATCTAGCTAATCTTCCATCGTCCAGTCTGCATAATCTTCATAAGTTGGCTTCACACCTTGATCCTCGCCATAATACTCATTCTTATCTGACGGACATTCCAAAGATAGAGGAAGAAAATGAAGGTCCGTCAGTGAGTTATACTCGGGTAGGATTGCCTAATAAGAAAGTAAAGGCATAGAAACGAACAGATGTATATAATGAATATGATGTACATGTGTATAAAGGTATGAGGTTATATACAAATTAGATATGTGAATATGAGTGGGTTGTGTGAGGTATATGTTTGATAAAGGTTCAAGTCAAGTCAAACGGATATTCAGTCTAAGAGTTAGATCAGGTTAAATAAGGTGTGTATGGATGGAATTGACTGGTGAACATACTCGTATCCTTGAGGTATCCCATGACTAGCTGGAAGCAGTATGAGCTGGTGCTCGTGCCTGGGATGGCAATCAATGTGGTAGCGTGAACATCCCCGAAAGGTGTCCCATGACTACGATGGAGCTTTGTCTAGCGTGAATATCACTCAAGTGCACAGGTATTACCACCCTTCAGTTCCATAATAAACAACAAGTCTAAACTGATAAAATATCCACATCCAAGATACTGAATAACTCGTGTCTCAGAAAGAAAGGTAGATAAGATAACAGGTAGGTATAGCATATGATGTGAATTTAGTGTTGAGTATCAATAGGTATTGTTAACGTTTTAGTTTGTTAAACAAGGGTCCGGATACTCGCGATTATTCCGTTGTGGCCACGGAACAACAACTGGGGAAGTGAAATGTACCGTTTCACTTCCCGAGATCATGATCGAGTAGTAGGGGAATCCGAGTTCCGATATCTCCTTGCCTAATCAAACTACCCATCCCCGTGGTTCAGTATAAGTTTTGACAAATTAGAGTTAGTGCGTATACCTCTAGGTATGGATCCACATTGTATGTCATCCACATATTGGATCATTCGCCCTCAAATAGGGTTAGTAGTCGTCCACATTTTGGACTGGTCATCCGGAATATCGGGATCTTCATATTTGTATAGTCGTCCACATTTTGGACTGGTCACCCTACCTGTAGGGATTTTCATATTTGTATAGTCGTCCACATTTTGGACTGGTCACCCGGAATATCGGGATCTTCTCGGTAAGTATTCCATACTTAGGTCCGCGCATTCTAACCCTAATCGTATCATGTTTTGTATATGTCATATTGTCATAAACTGGAAATTTGTAAAAAGTATTGATCTCGTTTAATATGGCCTTCCACAACCACTCGTTTTATTTTCTAAAGTTCGTAAAGTACTTCGTGTTATCTTATGGAAAGCTTAGTAACAAGAATAACAGTGTTTAATTATCTTTTATTACTTCTAAGAAAAACCATGAGATTTGGAATATTTATCATTTTAGAAAAACATAATGTTTTACTGAAAAATATCCTTTCGATAAAAAGTTGTGATGTTTAGTTGAAAATCTTTTGCAAAAGATTTTTATAAGGAGCTTAGACACTTTCAAGCAATCACAATATGCACAATCAAGCCTAGAGCTAAGGTCTCCTAAGTCAACTAGACTGCTCCTAACTGTTCCAAAGGGTAAGTTGTGAGATCCTCAAATCGTCTCTTCACCGCCAATTGTGGTCAGATAAGCACAAGTAAAGAAAGGAGGGATCCGCTCACGAATCACCGTGAGACGGGCCTTTTAAAATTACCTTTCCCACTTGTCTAGCCTAGGCACCACAAAGTCTGGTTTAGATAAACGACCGATACCTACAACCTTTCCTTTGTCCTAATCCGGATTGATGTTTATTTGAAAATTTCCTTTTAATAAGGTACTAAATATTCCTTTTGAAAAGATATCGTTATACGGATTATGGTCCTTGTTGAAAATGGCCCTTCAATAAAGGTCGAGATATTTAAATGAAATTAATAATTTTATGAAATTATAGTGTTTTAGGTTCAGGGTAGCGTTTTAGAAAATATGTTCGTTTTGGAAAAAATATAAGCCGTTATTTAGGTTTAGTATTATCCCTTTCAAAAGGTGAAGGGATTTAACAAAATTATAATAGTTGAAGAAAAAGTGTAAGTAAAATATATGTATGTCGTATCTAAAACATTTATTCTACATATCTTATCTCTTATGGATATTTTAAACAAATAATTTTTTTTAATTAAACGAGTGTATTTTGTGGAAGTAACCTATTTCGAGATCATTTTGATAGTATGGGTATATCAGAGGTGAATTGACAATTCATGGGTTATGACATTAAGCATATCAGATTCCATGTAGTATGAGAGTGCAATATATTTTTGCGTACGGAAGAAATTAAACACCGTTTTAAAACATGGGTTAACATTATTATCATTAAGGGTACAAGGAATAGGCATGCACGAATATTATAACATCATTTTAAATAGGGGTTGATGATTAGAAGTTGGAACTAAGCTTATTGAAAAAAAAAGAAAGCGACAGAATGAGGGTAGAGAGGCGGATCCTACCTTTGATTAAAGTTGGATGTAGACGGGTTGAAAATGTAGGCTTATGCAAACATCTCAAAAGCTCCGCGCTCAGATTTTTCCTTGGTAATTGAGTGGAGCCGTAGCGTCCGCGTCATCAATACGAAGGCGCTGGTATTTTTTTCAGAATTTTTGGAGTTTTGAGGTGTGAGAAATCAGTGTTTGAAGTACCTATTTAAAAGGCTTTTTCACCAACCAGAAAATCCAAAAAATCTGTTAAAATATACGAAAATCCGCGCTGGCCAATGATTGCCCATGATTCCTCGTGATTAGCCGCTGCCGCCTCTGCTTCGTGGCCGTTGGATCTGCATCCAACGGCTCACGAGCCGCAGCGTTTGCGCCACGTGTCACGCGTGGGGGATCACGCGTTTTCGCGTGGTCCCCACTTCATAGGCGCGTCGGTAGGTTCTTGGCCGTTGGATGGAGCATCCAACGGTCCAGCTTAAAGGATTTTTTTAAAAAATAAAATAAAAATTAATTAAAATAAATACTCGGCAGATTATTTAAAATTATTGATTTGGGTTAAAAAATTTGTTTAAAATAGTTAAAATTATGGAAAAATTTCAAAAAATATATTTTATTGTTATCTTTAGTATAAAAATAATTTTGGGTTAAAACTAAATAATATATCCATTCTTATGGTTTTAGCTAGTTATTATTATCATCTAGTTTATCCTTTAAAATATTTTTAATTACAAATTAATTATTTTAATCGATAATAGAAATATGTAGATTATTTTAAGGCATTATAAAATATTTTAAGCCTATAAAAACGATAAATAGATTTTTTTGAAAATTCCTTTAATCATTTTCAATGCTTTGAAAATTATTAACATTACTTTAAAAATATTCTCCTATCAACGAAACACGTAAATAATTATTTGATAATAGAAATTTAAATAAAATATATTTTATTAGGTATCAGAAAACACGGTCGTTACAGTTGTGAATGAGAGAGTGGGGGAAATGAGAGTGTGTGTGTGAGTGAGGGATGTGAGAATGAGAGGGGTGAGAGTAGCATGAGTCATGCCTCCCCCTTCTCTATCCTCATTTAATGCATGCCATACTTGTCCATGCTCATCATTCACATGCCACCCTTTCTCTCTCTTCTCAAGTCAACTAAAAATTCAAACCTCTTTTATAATTTGAAAACGTATTAAATTAAATAAATACCTACACTTAATTAAAATGGGATTAAGGTGCCATGGCTACTTAAGCATGGTTAACCCTAATTAACCCTACGTTAATATGCACATGTGTGTGCAAACCCAAAATAAATATTAATAAAATATTAATTAAATTTTATAAAATATTTGAAAATTATTTTGGTAAACTTTTTACTAAAAATCCGCATTATCGCCTAATTAACACTAATTGCATTCTAAGGTGTTATAACGCAAAACTAACGATCCATAGAAAAAGTAAATATCACAGAGGATTTTTAATGTGGTTCGATCGATCGGCCTGATCCACAGGGCAAATATGAGGATTCCATTAATATAAGAAAGAGTACACCCGACACCTTATCTTCTCCTTAATTTGATCATGTAATACATCAACGTTTCTCAAATCTAGATTAGATCATTAATCTCATGAAGATAAAAGTCTTAAGATCTCTTACATCCCATCACGCCCATAAAATGAGTGATTAATAGGTCCGGCCCGAGGGCAGATAATGGTATTTCACAATGAACGTCTGTTCATTGGTATCATTTGGGAACTTCAGACTGGAAGCTAACTGTGCCATAGCAGTGGCTTCTTCATTTTCCCTCACGGTACATAAACACTCTCTTGATCTCAGCTCAATAGAGAGGGGTTACAATCCTCATAAACTTTGAGACTGCATCTCTCTTGTCTTAGCCTTTGCCCTTGGCCGTCTAGGCTTTGCATTAATGAATGTATCTCCCTATTTATTGCATAGAATAACTCTTCTCCTAATTAGATTAGGATCTTCATAAAACTTATTTATCCTTATTTAATAGAATATTTTCTTTCATGTAAATATATATTTAAATAAGAGACTTATCTTAATTCTATCTATAATGATAACTAATTATTTAAATCTAAATCAATTTCAACATTTTGCTTTGAGCAAAATTATGTGTTTTATTATATTATTCATTGGTTTTTTGGACCTAGTTGACCTAGTTTCTTTTGCGGATTTTGAAATTTTTTTTATTCTAAAAGTAAAACTAAAATGTATATTGAATCTTTATCCAATTTTTGAGCACCCTTCTCCTATTTCAAGAAACTCTAGCTCGATGATTGATTCATTTGAGACATGATCAAAAGAGGAAGAAAATGGGGATGTTGACAGGGTAATGGTAAAAAGTGGGACCCAGAGTAGCTTAAGAAACACGCATGGGAGAGTACGGAGAGGGCTGAGGACGGTGGGCTTGGGGGAGCTCGCCATCAGACGTCTTATCAACCCCCCAGCCCGTGGGGGCCCACCTGAAGCGGGTCGCTATCACTCCCCGCCTGCTTTCCCCGGATCTTCAGGCACTTGGATCCAACGCTTCATAGGACCCGCTTACACCCCTAACACAATTACTTTCTCGCCCTCCTCCTCTCTTTCTTTTTGACCCCTGCCGAGTCAAAACTGTCGTGCTCATGGTCATCCGATCTCCAACTCTATCCCATGGTTAATTCACCCTAAATTACCATGATCTTTCACCATTGTTCGAATAGATAAAAAACCATTCACCTGGGATGCTCGCAAGTTACCTCATGCTTACTGCATCATTTTATTCAATGCATTGGTAATGATGGAGGCGTAGATCTCCTTCAGATGTTACTTTCCGTTGATCTGCTGATGGCTGTGATTGGTCCTGGAGTCTATCTCAATGGGCTTGAGGGTGTGTTTGCCGAGCTACCTGCAAGGAAGCCCCGGGTGGTTGTACCACCGAGGACCCTCTGACGATCAAGTTAGTCCAGAGATCCGAACAGAGTAACGGCTTAGTGGAGTAAAAAATGACTTATTTGAACCGTCTGAAGAAAGGGTTTATATAGCGGTGGCAGCAGACATGGCAGGTGCGAGAATCACGTCAGCCGTTATGCTCCCGACGTCACGCCCGCGTGATGAGCGAGACCTCCCATTAATGGCGAGACATGCTCGTTAATGGGGGATCGTGGTGGCGTGGAACGTGGGACGTGGCCAGCGGAGATCTCGTGCATGGCGAAATTCGCAGGATGGCGGTTACACCTGCAAGCGGTGTCGTTGGTCGGTCGATGAGACTGAGGAAGATGATCTCGGCGGGAGAGCTCGCAGATGAGCGGGAGAGCCGAGATATCTTGGTTCTGCGGTAGCCCGGAGACGAGCTGTGAGGCCGAGGAGGCCGGTTATGCAGGGGCTCGGAGGTGAGCCAGCGTTTGCTCGGTTGGACTAGCATAGGTGTGGTCTGGTCGGCCACTGTAGGTCCTTTTTTACATGCTCTGGGACACGTCATCTGCCACATGTCCTGATCTGGGAGATCACTGATATCGAGCATCATCATTAGCCCCCCACTCTCGTCCCGACCAGCTGACGGGTCAGGTCGAGAGTGGTTTGCCTGGTCACCCAAGGTGAGCTCATTTTCGAAGATTTTGTCGGGCGTGTCCCTAGGCAATCGGCTGTTTTTTCTGGGTGATGCCAGCGAGTCAGGGCGAGATCTTCGCATTAAAGAGGATGCGCCGGATCGTGTGCACTTTTGCTGAGGCGACAGACCACGTGTCGGGTGCCGGTTGGCTGATGTGACGTGCCGCAGGCTTCTGGCGTCCGATGGGATGCTGCGCTTGCAACAGGTGGAGAGATCGTGGCCGTCGAGTGCAGTGAACCGTTTTGGCGGGAGTCGACCGTCGTCGTTGGATGAGGACGCCGGCAGTATAAATCGAGGGGAGGCCCGATTCGGGATCTCTCTCTCTCTCTTCACATTTTCCTCATTCTGAGCCTTATTAGCTCGGCTCTCTCCCCTTTTAGGTCGGATTTTGCGTTTTCTCTTCTCGAGAATTTCTTCCTATCATGTTAGATGTCTTCTTTTCCTTTTTCCTGCTTTTTCTCCTTCTGAGTTGACCCTGCTTCTCTTTTTGGCAGGACCAATGGATCGATCTGGGACTCTTGGTGCCCCCGGTACTTAGCCCCGGAGGGGGGCCGCCGGTGCGGTCGTGTTTCTGGCTGAACCGAGTCCCGCACCAAATGTGACGCCGATGGCGGGGTGATCAGCCTCGTCACGAGCTCCCGATGATTCCCCCGGCGGAGGCCAAAGGCGTCCACGGGTCCCCGAGCCCCAGACGAGGGATGCAGGAGAGGACGAAGACGGGGTTCCCCTTAAGAGGAAGAGGACAGCCTCCAGTGTGCTACCGTTGGAGATTCCTGCGGGGGTTCCCTTGCAGGAGGGGACGCCCACTTCGTGGTCCCGTCGGGGCTTTCCGTCGCTTCTAGCCTTCTTGCTGGTATGGAGGAGTCGGTCGGGGGCCAGATGCCTCGGGGGACCCTCACGGCTCAAATGGCGGCTATCGCGCAGGAGGCGGTTCAGGTATGTACTCTCTTATGTGTTGTTTTGAGCGCCCTCTTCTTAGTTCGAGTGTCCCTAAGTCTCTCTGCCGTTTTTCGCCAGGTCCTTCAGCGCTGCGCCCTCGTTACTCGTATGGAGGCCGAGGGGGCCTTCCATGCTGCGAGGTCCGCAGAAGAGTCTTCTTCGGAGGTCGAGGATCTGCGACTCGAGCTGCGTCTGTAGAGGGAGAGGATGAATGTCCTTGAAGCCCGATCGGAAGCCGCGGAGCTCGCCGTTTCAAAGTGCCGGGAGTCCTATCGCCGCCTGAGCGAGTCCCACCAAGCCATCGAGGCGTAATTGGTGGAACTAGCCGACCGCTTTGCCGCCATGAAGAGGGCGAGGGATGCCAGCAGGCAGGATGCCGAGGCGGCGCTTCAGGCGGCGGAGGTTGCCGAGATCCGGGCTAGAAAAGCTGTGGCCGATTACAAGGGGTCGGACCAGTTTTACGTTGACCTCGGTGAGGCCTCCGCCATTGCATGGAACAAAGCTCTTGATGCCGTCAAGGAGAAGGTTCCAGAGTTTGCCGACGGTGAGCTTCGAGCTCGGGTCCCACTTTCAGTGGTCATGCCCCCGGTCGACAGTGATGAGGGAAGCAAGGCCTAGGTCGGGCTCGCGGCCCGAACTTCTTAGCTTTTCCTCCGCTCTCCTTTGTAAGCTTCCAGGCATTTTGTAAGGCTGGAGAGACCACAATACCCTTGTAAAGACTTTGACTTTGTGAATAAAGATTTTTGTTTTTGCAGTAGTGTTTGTGCTCGTATTTTCCTTTGTCGGTAAGCACTCGTATTTGCGCAATACTGCCTTCGTTTTATGTCGATTCTTTGTCTAGCTATTACACATCGAGTTGAATCTGTTTGTTTGCCAAGTGTGCAAAGATCGGTGCGAAGACGGTATCTCCCTGGCCCCGAAGTCGAGGTGGAGATTGCTTAGACGTAGAACCGGATGCCTCTTGACAAGGTCACGTTCCTTAGCGTGGGAAGCTTGGAGAGGTATGCTGATGATCGACCGAGTAGGGTAGCTGCCTGGCGCCTCTAGGTAAGGGATTCAATCCCTGGAGTTTTAAGGTATTGAATTTCCAGCGGGGGACGGCCGAGTAGGGTAGCTGCTCGGTGCCTCTTGGCGAGGGTTTTGATCCCTGATGTGTTAGGGTAGGGAGCTACCAGCCAGGGGTAACCGAGCAAGGGTGAGTCCGGTTGCCTCTTGGTGAGGGCTTCGATCCTTAGCGCGGGAGGGGCCGTAAAAGGCCTGCTAAGGATTGACCGAGCAGGGTTGCTGCCCGGTGCTTCTTGGCGAGGGCTTTGATCCCTGGCGTTGTGGGGTAGAGAAGCTACCAGCCAGGGATAGCCGTGCAGGATAGCTGCAGGGCTGCCTCTTGGTGAGGGCTTCGATCCCTGGAGTTGTGGGGTAGGGAAGCTACCAGCCAGGGATAACCGAGAAAAGGCGGGCCCGGTTGCCTCTTGGCGAAGGCTATGATCCTTAGCGCGGGAGGGGCCGTGATTGGCCTACTAAGGACGACTGAGCAGGGTTACTGCCCGGTTCCTCTTGGCGAGGGCTTTGATCCTTAGCGCGGGAGGGGCCGTGATTGGCCTACTAAGGACGGGACCGAGCAGGGTAGCTGCTCGGTGCCTCTTGGCGAGGGCTTTGATCATTAGCGCAAGAGGGGCCATAAGCAGCCTACTAAGGATGGGGCCGAGCAGGGTAGCTGCAGGGCTGCCTCTTGGTGAGGGCTTCGATCCCTGGCGTTGTGGGGTAGGGAAGCTACCAGCCAGGGATAGCCGAACAGGGTTGCTGCAGGTCTGCCTCTTGGTGAGGGCTTCGATCCCTGGCGTTGTGGGGTAGGGAAGCTACCAGCCAGGGATAACCGAGCAAGGGTGGGCCCGGTTGCCTCTTGCGAAAACTTTGATCCTTAAGGACAGGCCGAGCAAGGTTACTGTCCGGTGCCTCTTGGCGAGGGCTTTGATCCCTGGTTTGGTAGGGAGCTACCAGCCAAGGATAACCGAGCAAGGATGGGCCCGGTTGCCTCTTGGCGAGGGCTTTGATCCCTGGTTTGTTGGCGTAGGGAGCTACCAGCCAGGGATAACCGAGCAAGGGTGGGCCCAGTTGCCTCTTTCCAAGGGCTTTTCATCCTTAGCGCGGGAGGGGCCGTAAGTGGCCTATTAAGGATGGCCAAGCAGGGTTGCTGCCCGGTGCCTCTTGGCGAGGGCTTTTAGTCCTTACGGATGGCCGAGCAGGTTTGCTGCCCGGTGCCTCTTGCCAGGGCTTTGATCCCTGGTGTTGTGGGGTAGGGAAGCTACCAGCCAGGGATAGCCGAGCAGGGTAGCTGCAGGGCTGCCTCTTAGTGAGGGCTTCGATCCTTGGCGCTGGAAGGGCCGTGGGAGGCCTGCCAAGGATGAACCAAGCAGTGAAGCTGCTCAGTCGCCTCTTAGTGAGGGCTTAGATTCCTGGCGTTGTAGGGTAGGCGAGCTACCGGCCAGGGACAGCCGAGCAGGGTAGCTGCTGGACTGCCTCTTTGTGAAAGCTTTGGGAAGGTGGACAGCCGCGAGTGATACGTGCCACGAGCGCGTAGAGAACGCGAAGCGTTTTGGAATGTCGTGCCAGTTTCGTCATGTGGCGGCGTGGCATTGGGGTAGTTGTTGCGATTCCTAAGATTCGCGCTGGCATGCCCGAGAATCCGGGTCCTTAGAGATTCTGCTTGAAGCTATAAGTAGGGAAGGAGATAGCAGTTCCTTTGGCACCGCTTACTTTCGAGATGACTGGGCGCGTGTATTTGATCGAAGAGATTATCATCCTTGGTGATGTCTCCTTGTACGACCAATCGCTGTCCAAGAAGGGGTGCCGGGGAGTGGTTTGGCGTCTCGAGGATCACTTCGGCCATCTCCTCCCTCGGCGGTCGTCCTTACTCCAGCTCCTGATGTACGCGATCTGGAGGAGGTCCCCGGGGTTGGACAACCCCTTCACTGAGGAGCTTCTGGACGAGGCGCTTGACAAGGTGCATTCAATCTTCCTGTTCGGTTTCATCTCGAATGCCAGGCAGAACCTATCCTTGCTTCTGATTCTTGAATGTTTCAAGATGAGGTACATCGTGGGTCAAGGCTCAGCGGGCGGTCAGTCGGGTGCTTCCGTGGCGTCCTGGGTCCGCATGCAGCGTCGGCAGGAGCGGGCTGAAGCGGCTAGGGCCCGATTGACGGAGATCTACTCTGAGTATCACCAGGAATACTTCCTCGATCCCGTTCCACCTCTTTTGTAACCCCCCCTTTTGTAAGGCTGAGGAGCCCAGAGTACCTTTTTGAATTAATAAGATTTCTCTTTTTGCAATGCTCTAGCGTTCCCCTCTTATTATTTAAGCAGAAAGAATGTTTTATAAAAATTTACATTGCCATTGAGAAAGGAGAGGTACACACTCGTAGGTATCCGTTTCATTGGTATAGCTTAAGCTTCTCAGCGTTGTAAGGCCGTGGAAACTTGCGGCCGTCCGCGTCCTGCAAACGGTAGGCTCCGCCGGGAAGTACTTCGGAGACGAGAAAAGGACTGTCCCATTTCGGGGAGAACTTATGCAACCTGCCTTGATCGACGAACTCGTTTCGCCGTAGGACCAGGTCTTCGGTCTTGAAGGAACGACGCTTGACCCGCGCATTGTAGTATCGGGCAGTTTGCTACTGATAGGCGGCAGCCCTGATTTGAGCCCGGTCCCGTTTCTCCAGCAAGATGTCTAGGTTGGTCCGCAGTGCCGTGGTGTTTGCTTCGTCGTCGAAGTGTTCGATCCGGTGACTGGGTAGCCCGATCTCCGCCGGGACCATCGCCTTGGTCCCGTAGCAGAGGCTGAAAGGGGTTTCCCCAGTGGGGGTCTTCTTTGACGTGCGCAGGGCCTATAAGACCCGAGGCAATTCCTCGACCCAACTGCCTTGGCGCCCCTCCAAGCGGGTCCGGAGACCCCGGAGGACATCCCGGTTGGCGACTTCGGCCTGCCCATTGCATTGGGGGTGTGCGACCGCGGCGAACTTCATGAGGATATGATATTCGTTGCAGAAATCTTTCACCTTCTCGTTCTCGAAGTTCGTCCCGTGGTCGGTGATGATACACCTCGGAATGCCGAACCGGAGTATCAGGTTATTCTGTAGGAACTTGATGGTCGTGGCAGCGTCCGGTTTTCTGATGGGGACGGCTTCGATCCACTTTGTGAAGTAATCCACCGCGACGAGAACATATTTATGCCCGCCCGCGCCGGTAGGGAATACCTCACCTCCCGGCCACCGAGCTGACCGCGCTAACCTCCCCGTGGTCGTTCGCCCAGTGGGGATTGGACATGATAGGCCAGTGCTTCCGTGGAGTTGGCAGCTTTTGCATCTCCTGACGAGCTTCTGGGCGTCCTCGTGAATAGTTGGCCAGTAGTACCCCTGGAGCAATGCCTTCTGGATTAAGGTTCGGGCCCCTTGGTGTGCGCCGCCGACCCCTTCATGGATTTCACGGAGGACGTAGTCAACTTCATGGGGGTCGACGCACCGAAGCAGGGGCTGAGTGAAGGATTTCTTGTAAAGGTTCCCATTGCTCCAAACAAAGTGACGGGCTTTGGCCCTGAGATGGTGGGCTGCTTCCCGATCCCCTGGGAGTGCTCCATCCCTTAGGAATTCCACGAGGGGCTTCCTCCAGTCTTTGTCGTCTTCATGCGCCATGTACACATGAAGTATTGTCGCCCCGTCTTCCACGCTAGGCCGTGGCAAGGTCTCGATGAGGATAGATCGCTTGTTGTTGGCCGAGTAGGATGAAACCAGCTTGCTCAGGGCGTCGGCTTGGGCATTGAGCTGTCTGGGTATTTGCTCTACCTGGACTTCATCGAAGTTCCTTCGAAGTTTTCTTACCTCGGCCAGGTACTTCGCCATTAGAGGTTCCCGAGTCTCGAAGTGGCCGGTCACTTGACCAACGACTAGGGCTGAGTCACTACGGATTCAAATCGTTTTCAGCCCCAGTCCGGAAGCCAGGCGCAGTCCAGCCAGCAGGGCCTCGTACTCTGCCGCGTTGTTTGAAGCCTTGAATCCGAGATTTAGGGAATATTCCATTTCTGCCTCGTTCGGGCCCCGAATGATAAGGCCGGCGCCACAGCCTTCCTCGGTTGAGGACCCGTCGATGTAGATGACCCACTCAGGGACCGAGTTAGGTATCCCCACGATCATGTGTTGATCCGCGAGGGTCAGCGCGGGCTCCGGTTCCTTGCTGGGGATGGTGCACTCGACGATAAATTCAACCAGAGCTTGTGCTTTGATGGCCAGCCTCGGGCGGTATTTTATGTCAAACTGGGACAGCTCCCACCTCCACTTCTCTAGGCGGCCCAAGGATTCGGGTGAGGCGAAGATAGCCCCCAGCGGGCGCTCGGTGAGAACGAGGATAGTATGCGCTTGGAAGTAGTGTCGTAGCTTCCTTAAGGCCACAACGAAGGCCAGGACGATCTTCTCTATGGCCGGATACCTCGTGTCTGCGTCTTTGAAGACGTGGCTCACGTAATATACCGGCTTCTGCACTCCGTCGACCTCCCGGACGAGCACTGAGCCTGCCGCTTAGTCAGATACCGCCAGATACAGCGATAGCTCATCCCCTTCAATCGGTCGGGTGAGCAGCGGCAGTGTCGCAAGGTGCCTCCATTTCGGGGAGAACTTAAGCAGCTTTCACACCTTCCCGCTGCTCCCACTATCTACGAAGCCCTCTGGCTGAGTCATGTACACGCACTCTTCTAAATCACCGTTTAGAAAGGCGGTCTTAACATCCATTTTCCAGATTTCGTAGTCATGATATGCAGCGATGGCAAGCATGATCCGGATGGATTTAAGCATAGCCACTGGAGAAAAAGATTTCGTCATAGTCCACACCTAGTCTTTGACGAAAACCCTTTGCAACAAGTCTAGCTTTGAAAGTCTCCACTTTCCCATCTACACCAAGTTTTTTCTTGAAGATCCACTTGCTCCAAATGGGTTTTACCCCTTCAGGAGCATCTTCCAAAGTCCATACTTTGTTGGTGTACATGGATTCCATCTCAGACCGCATTACATCCAGCCATTTCACTGAATCCCCACTCGTGATGGCCTGCTCGAAACTAGTTGGGTCATCATCAACCATGATGCAATCCTCGCTCCCACCATCCATGAGAAAACCGTAGTATCTCTCAGGTGGGTGAGGAACCCTACTAGATCGGCGGAGAGGCTGAGACTCGTTGGGAACTACCGAATCCTCCGGTTCCACTAAATCTTCAGTTTGAGTTTGTGTAGCCGGAATTTCTTCCAGTTCTACCTTGTCGCCACTAATTTCTTTTGCAAGAAATTCCTTTACTAAAAAGGTGGCATGTCGAGAAACAAACACCTTTTGTTCCTCGCTATGGTAGAAAAGATATCCATGTGATTGTTTGGGATATCCCACAAACTTGCATAAAACTGATCATGCCTCGAGTTTGTCCGAATTTTACCTTTTGACATAGGCCGGACAACCCCTTATCTTAACTTGTTTAAGACATGGTCTCTTCCCACTCCATATCTCATATGGTGTGGTAGGTACAGATTTAGACGGAACTTGATTCAATAGGTATGCTGCTGTCTCCAGCGCATACCCCCAGAAGGAAATAGGTAACTCAGCTGGGCTCATCATAGAGCGCATCATATCTAATAGGGTGCAGTTCCTCCGTTCCGACACACCGTTGTGCTATGGTGTATATGGAGGAGTTAGCTGAGAGAGAATCCCATTCTCTTTTAGGAAGTCCAGGAATTTATTGCTCAAGTATTCACCTTCTCGATCAGATCGAAGGATTTTAATATTTTTTCTGGTTTGGTTCTCGACTTCTTGTTTATATTCTCTAAATTTCTCAAAAGCTTCTGATTTGTGTTTCATCAGGAACACATATCCGAATCTAGAGAGATCGTCAGTGAATGTAATGAAGTACGCAGAACCGTTCCTGGCATGTGTAGACATGGGGCCGCATACATCACTATGTACCAGTCCCAAGAGTTCCGTAACTCTTTCTCCGTGTCCCGTAAACGGAGTTTTGGTCATCTTGTCTTTGAGACATGACTGGCAAGTGTCATAAGATGAAAATTCAAACGGATTCAAATATCCATCCTTATGTAACTTAGCTAGTCGTGTCGCATTGATGTGACCCAGTCTACAATGCCACAAGAAGGATTCGTTCATTTCTGAACTCTTCCTCTTGTGTGTGTTTGTTATGCTCAGAACTGTTGATTGATTTAGAACATAAATGCCATTGCACAACGTGTCTGATCCAACCAACTTTTGGTTAAGGAAAATGTTCATAACATTATCCTGTAATACAAAATTATATCCCTCTTTACTCAACAAAGAAACCGATATAATGTTGCATATCAGGTTCGGCATGTAATAGCATTCGTTCAGAATCAATGTATTACCAGTTGGAATTACAAGGTGATATTCCCCGACGGTTTTAGCTGCAACAATTGCACCATTTCCAACCCTTATGTCTTTATCACCTTCTCCAAGTTCTCTACCTTTCTTAAGCCCATGTAACTGATTACATATATGGGATCCTGACCCGGTATCTAATACCCAGGACGTAGAGCAAATGGAGAAACAGTTCTCTGTAACGAACACACCCGAAGAAAATGCATCAACATGTACTTTCTTCATTCGGGTGGCATGGGAATCCTGGTATTCCCCTATATCCTGTTCAGTCCTATAACTCTTATAAGAAAGAACGGAACCAACGTTCCCCAGCACAGTATAACATGCGGGTTCGGTCAATACATCCATATTATTATCTTTATTAAGGCATGATATGGTCACTACCTGGAGAGAGAGAGAAGAAAACACTTTAGCGCATGCTCTTGCAAGATCAGATTGGTTATTATTTTATCTAATCAGGATGGATCCCACTGTTTTTATCAAATCTTCCTTCAAACCCTAAAAGGAAAGACTAGCCGGGATTAATTACACCCTACAACTTCGCCAATCTTTTAGCCAGGCCAGTGTCGGTACTTTGAGGGAGGTTCCCCGTGCTTTCGCACGGACCTAATTAAAGTAAACCTCGTTTTCCCAGAGGCGTAACCCCGTTGACACCTTTCTAGACACCTATTTGATCGGCTAATTGTCCTGTGTAAAACTCTCCCAGGAGTAACTAATACTCGCAGTAGGTATCGGGATCCAACTATCTCATAGAAGGTATGCAATCTCATTGCAAATTTCAACACTTGAAATTCCCGATAATATTTTGCCCCTAACCCCTATGACCTTGACAAAGGCCAACAAATCATAGGATGCTAGTCAAGTTCAACCCGTCATTTCTTGATTGAATCAAACCCATCCGCACGACCCTTGACAAAGGCCAACAAGGTCGTACGACTACCCCAAAACAATCTGCATCATATGCATAAGCAGATAAGCACCATTCAGCTACCGCACATTACGCCTTGACAAAGGCCAACAAACGCAGCACGAATACTAAATAGTTCTTATCTGAAATGACGGAGGGCTACGACAGGTTTTTCTGAAAACCTATTGCGTAATGAACTTGATATCGTCGTAGAATCGAGTGAATTTTGAAATGGAGTGATTTTGAGGCTTTCATTAGTTTTGCTAAAGAGGTCACTCCCGGTGAAGGGATCTCGGCTCTTTCCTCATCGAATAAGGTGCAGGACATATCATATATATCACTATGTAAAGCAAAACTCCAAAAGCAATCAAAAACAAACCAAGTGTTGTAGTATCTGCCAGTTTTGCTAAAGAGGTCACTCCCGGTGAAGGGATCTCGGCTCTTTCCTCATCGAATAAGGTGCAGGATATATCATATATATCGCTATGCAAAGCAAAACTGTAGCTACCCTTTTTGAAAAATTTGATTCTACAACATCTTTTAGGTTTCTTTTCTTTCATTAATGAAGTCCCATCATTTAAGTCACCTGAACATCACAGATAAATACGACGTACACTTATACCATCCGCATTCACCTCGATGTCCCCTCGTGCACCGTTAGATTAGGTAACTAACGGCAGGGCAGGGCAGGGCTAGCGCGGGTGTAAAACATAAGTAACGTCTATATAATATATCATATATACTATATACAGTATTTATCACAGCACATCAAATGATCGCATCACAGATATCGCAGCAGAAGAAACATATGAAACATTGGATATACTAGGACGTCCGTGTTTTATTTTGAGCCTCTATAAAACACGGATTCCACGGTCGTGACGAATAGCCAAACCCACACCCCTAGACCCCTACGAGAGCGGCAAGCAACCCTTCCAATTCTAGAGTTAGGAGACCCGGACTCGACTCCTCGAGTTGGTCTCCCACTGGACTCTAGAACCCGGTTACTTGTGCTCTCCTCCTTGGGTCTATCCTAGTGCGGAAAAGTAAATAATATACAAATGGTGACATCGACCTCATCCCGGAAGTGCCCCAATAAAAGAATATTACATACAATTAATTTTACATGAAAGAAAATAAAAACTCTCATCTCACATAAAAAACCCTGGCTATTCATAACGCGACGATCCAATATAACATATCCAGCAACACATAACATCACATGTCATCAACGTAAGTAAATATGCGCATCCCAATTGTCGTTGACATATAGCAACGAAACCGACAATATCACATATTACACTTACGGTCACAGAAAAAAAGTGTAAAACTACAACATTTGGAATCCACAATCTCTTTAGACATCGTAAATCCGAAATATCACATACTTCGCATTTCATGCCTAACTATATGAATTCCACATATTGTATCACATTCCAGATAAATAGACAGTATTAAACTTTCCGATCGAATAATCAAATACCCAAGAATTCCTAAATAGCTCAACACTTGAGCGGAGTTCAAAAATTCCAGAATGCGTCACAGTAGCAACGGTCCAGCCGTAGAAGGGTCAAGCCAACGCCTCACATGTGGCACGCCGTACTGCCCAAAACCCTAAGATTCAAAGGGCAGATCAAGACGGTCACATAATCGAGTTAAGGTTTGTTGTCTTCTAGAGGGTCCATCGCGTCACATGCACGTTTTTCCGAAAGATTTAAACCCGAGAAAAATTCAACACTTGAATGTTTTTCGTGCCGGGAAAAATTGAGTTAATGATATCCGTTCGAACATTTTAATACTTTCTAAATTATCCGGAATAACATAACAAAATTAAATTCTCCGATCGAATCGACGATTACAAAATAAACCCCAAAATACTCAACACTTGAATCAGTTTTAAAAATACCCAGAAAAATACTAGAATAGCTACGGAGGTTACTGCATAAACTACTGCTCCCAATTCACTTTTACGACCGCGGAACCGCCGCCTGAAGTGGGGTGGGACCGCGGTTCCGCGGCGCCTGTACGGAATTAAGGGCTCGTATTTTGTGGTAACCCATATAACTCCCTGCTGATTTTTTTAAGTATTTTTAATTCAGAAAAAACCTAGTTTTTAAAAAATGTACAGAGAGGGGGTTATCTTGACGTTTCCGGGTTCGATCGGGGTTTTAACTTCGTTAACATATCGCCTAATGCTCTAGCTAGGCTCTGATACCACTGTAGGGTTACTCGGCACTCTAACAAAGGTTAAGGAAGCATCAAACATGCCCGTTTAAAATTTTAGCCGTGCCTAACAACCCTAAACAAGATCGTTGCTAGAAAATTATGGTTTCATATGCTAGTAAACTACGTTTACGACTAAGTGAATACGAAATACAACCTTTGTAGATCGGTCCTTCACTTCTATAGCTCCTTGTTGAAGTCCCTTCGTTACGATCGTGGTTCTCCCGGACCCTTGCATGGCTTCACGAGGCGAAAGATGCGTCCTTGCTTGAAGTCTTCGAGGCCGAAGATGATCTACGTCGAGGGGATGCCAACTCAAGCTTCTACTTCACTAACTTGAGAATTAGTGAAGCAAACACCCTAAACTAAAGTGCTAGTCTAGTAGAGGATGGAGAAATAGGAAGTGGGTTCTCTTTAGAATTTTATTTCTCACAATCTTTCTCACTTTAGATCAAACCCTAGCAAGCTTTTTCTTTTTAACAATGAAGAAGAAGAACTAAAGAAAGAGACGAGGATAATGATCAAGTGAGTAAGCTAACCATGGTGAGTGAGTATCATATACTAACTCATGTAGAGACATAACCATGACTAATTTAAATGGTTAGGTTAATAAAAAATCTAAGGTGAAGACAAAGGTAGTGGACTTTGTCAAAGCAAAGCAAGCTTCTACAAGCTTCATGCTCTTTCCAAAATTCCACTAATTTTGTAATTACCTTAAATAATTATAACCCACCTTAAATAATTATAACCCACCATAAAAATAGAATGGTGTATATCTTGTACACCCATGTCAAGTGTATCATCAACCATGATACAAAAAAGAAAACACATTTTAATATATATCACATATATATTAAAGTTGTGTACATGTGAGAAAAAACCTAAAGTGAACAAGTGTTAGTTAATGTAAACTAGTATATCAAATATACAATTATACAATAAATTATTAAATCAACACTTAACTTAATAATCCGGTCATATCACATATAACCGACTAACATCCAATGTATCGACTTATCGAATCAATACTTGATTCGATAATCCGGCTATATCATATATAACCGACCGATACAAAAAGTCGCGAGAATAGAATACGGTATCACATACACGCATTATTCTCGGTCCCGCACATATCACATACGCGCTCCTATTTCGTTTTACCTGAGCCAGTAAAACCTCTATGTAGGACTCTAAAGACTTGTCAATACGCCGGCAGTAGGTGATGATCACATCAAGCACCCACAAGCCGTCAGCGGTACTACCTGGACGTAACGGCTACCCGGGTATTGAGCGATCAGAAGATCAGCAAGCAAGCCCGCTCCAACTTCTGTAAAAGCCTGCCGGTAACACTTCCCGTATAGTCCGGTCTCCTCGTCTGATATGTCTCATATCAAGTCTAGGGGTGGTAAACGTCAGACCCCGATAACCGATAAGTCGTGCCGATGTGAGGCTCATAACGGATCGAGAAACTACTGGTAACACTTACCAGTAAATCTCTAATTAGCCCTGGCCAGGGACTTCCCTGTTACGGCCAATCGAGCACAGCGCAACATCAACCCCCAATACCGGGAGAGACGAAACCCCTCCTATCGCTCATTGCCTCCATGTGACTCGGGACTGTACCCAAAAACCACCGTCTTGCACGCCCTCATGGACGTGGTAAGGTGGAAATCAAAGCACAGAGGGAGTCACACAAGACTCTATGACGATCTTGGGTCTACAGACTAACCTGCACAAGTGTCACCAGAGAACTGCCATCTGACGTAAGGTATAATACCATCTGGGAGTTCTCGGCGAGTCCGTCCAGTGTTCCCAGTCTCCACTGAGCACCCGTATACCATCTCTGATGTCAAACACCAATGGATATGGGATCATCCATCGCCCATCTCATGGGTCGAGAAGCGTATACGCTAGTCTACATTGGTATATCGATGCCCCGTCTCGATACACCCACGACTAGGGACCTTGAAGGATGTACTTATGGACTACCATGTCCCAACTATTATGATCCGCATCATAGTCCAGGTAGTCAAGTACACATCCTAAGGGCTTTACCAACATGTAACTATAAGACAGTATAAAGAGACAAGTATACATGTTAAGATAAAGAGCAACCAGATAGCATACTATCATGTCGAGCAAGAAAGTCCTCTCTATATATGTCCAAGCATCCAATATAATATACATCGTCTGTACAATACTGGCCTCTAGGGCATACATACAACTAAAACAAAATTCAAAAATTGAAGCAACGTTTCAGATCCCGTGTGCTGCGCGCTGCGCACCACGTGTCAAAAGCAGACACGCCAACGCCAGGAGCGCTGCGCCCTAGGTAGCGCACCCCCAATCAGAGCAAATCTCTGTTTTAAAATTCAAAATTTAAAAGTTGAAGCAACGCTTCGAATCCAGCGCCAGACGTACTGCGCGCCACGTGTCAAACACGGGTGCGCTAGTGCAGTTGCGCTGCGCTCTGCGCTGTCGAACACGTGTGCGCTAGCGCAGTTGCGCTGCGCTCTACGCCGCGCGCCGCGTGTCGAACGAAGGTGCGCTAGCGCAAAGTGCGCCAGCGCTGGAATTAAAAGAATTCCCCACCGTTAGATCAAAAGATCTAATAATAATAAATTATTAATTAATTAGAAACTAAAGTTCTATTATGGAAAGATTTTTCAATCTTATTAAAATAAGAATATTATTTTCTGTAAAATAGAAGCCTTAGGATCAAAGATCCAACGGTGGGAAATATTCCCAAATCAATCAGAGAAAGATCTCTTTAACTGATTTAACAAATTATTTGGCCCTATATAAAGGACCCTAGACTTCAAGTCTGATATACAGATAGAGAGACACATACAGAAAAAGAGAGAAAAAACCCTCTGCAAAAAGAGCAAACTCTTAAGAAAAAGAAGATTTTTCTTCATCTTAAAGGTAAAGAACTATGTTCTTGAATAACAGAGATGAATCCATCTCATAAAAAAGAAGAACCATCTTCTAAAAAAATTTTAGATCTATAAAAAGTCCAAGGTCTTTTGATTTAAAAGAAAAGATCAAAAAGATCAAATCATAAAAAGACTAAAGAAGTATTTTACTTCATTCACAGATCTATTGATCTATAAAGGCAGAGCCTTTTATAAAAAACAAGAAATTTTGTTCTTTGATCTTGAGGCAAAATCTCCTTTGAAGAACATAAATTTGTTCTTTGATCTTAAAATTGATCAAAATGCGCTTTGCGCTATTAGACAGTGCCTTGCACTCATGAACTGCGCCCTTGCGCTTCTTGGACCGGCGCTCAGCGCCAAAACCTGCCACGTGTCAACCAGAGATACAATCTGCGCTTTGCGCTTCTAAAAACAGAGCATTGCGCTTATGGGTTGGCGCTCAGCGCCAAGCGCGCCACGTGTCACTCACTGGTGCGCCAACAGACTAGCGCAACGCGCTCATACACTAAAAGCGTAATGCGCCAATAAACTAACGCTTAGCGCTAAGCGCGACACGTGTCCTCATCGTGTGCGCTATCCAACAGAAGCGCAATGCACTCTTTCCTTGGCGCAAAGCGCCTGACGGGCCACGTGGCGCACTGTCAGAACATACTTTGTTCTGATAAATGCTATGCATTATTAAAAGGGTCGAGCCTAAATAAAGGCTTAATAGCTAGAACAATAAAATGTTCAACTCATATCAACTGAGGCCATATGCTCATAAACCTTCAAACAGACTTTAGTCCCAAATTGGACTATAGATCCCCAAATCAATTTTGGTTCAAGGGTACATCTCTGAACTCCTCTGATATTTGTCGTTGTAATCCTTCAACGTCTTCAGAGAGGTGACGGGTCCCGACAGCCATACATTCCACGGACTATGATATCCTTAACCTTAACCGGGATGTCTTTAAACTAACGATGGACCACCATGATCCTAAACTGGAAATCGACCGAAATGTCCCTAAACTAAACAATAGAGCCCAAATGCTCTCTTGTTGGATCTAAACGATCCTGTTAAGTTGATCTTAGTTTAGAAATTAGACTAACGTATCCTTAACACACGTTTAAGTTGATCTTAGTCTCAAATGAGGCTAACGTATCCTTAAACCAAACTCCCAAACCCAAATCTAAGAAGATACGGATTTAGACTAATCCACGCCCTACGGGCGACAACATAAATTAGTCTCCGTATACAATCCACGGGTAACCACAAACAAAACAAACACCCACGACACGAAGTGACCATATGGAGAAGGAGAAAGTTATTACCGCGATGTGGTAGCATAATTAACTCAAGGGGCTTGCGCCTGCAGGGAAGAGCGTCCCCACAATCAAAACCCCTCAGACGAAGGGGAATCTGACGAAGTCTGCTACATTGGTCGCATCCGTTTAAACCTTCGATACATGGTTCCATAAATCAACTTGGCATCTTCGGAGAGGTGGACGGATAGCACCAATTAGCATCTGCCCCGAATTTCAGGCAAGACGTTTATCGCGTCTGCGTGATTTGGAGGGGAACAGTGATCTTGCCCCGCCATTTGGATGCGGATCAGCGCCTCCACAACAGACGCAAGTTGGTCTATGCAGCCGGCGAGGGCGTTGATAGCATTCGGCGGAGGAAGTTCATCCGCGCCTCTGTTGAGGGGAAGGCGGCGGCTGGTGCTTGGATCGTCGTGATGATCACTCGCTATTAGGTTGAGATCGGAAGGCGAACTTTTTTTTTGTGGAATCAAGAGTGTTGTTTCCCACAGACAGTGCCAGCTGATGGAGGCGTAGATCTCCTTCAGATATTTCTTTCTGTTGATCTGCTGATGGCTGCGATGGATGGCTGTGATTGGTCATGGAGTCAGGCTCTTGAAGCGTGTAGATCTCAATGGGTTTGAGGTTGTGGTTGCCGAGCTACCTGCAAGGAAGCCCCAGGATGGTTGTACCACCGAGGTCCCTACGATGATCAAGTTAGTCTAGAGATCCGAGCAGAGTAACGGCTTAATGGAGTAAAAAATGGCTTACATGAACCGTCTGAAGAAGGGGTTTATATAGCGGTGGCAGTAGGCAGGGTAGGTGCGAGACCAATCTCTTGAGCCTAGTAAATATAGGTTTAAGCGGGACCAATCTCTTAAGCCTCAGAGAGCCGGAGAAGTGGGTGCTTGCCTATGTAAGGTAGACAACTTAACAACGGTGTTATCAACATGGTAATCATTTTTGAAAAAGACACAAATGCTGCCGCCCATATGCAGCGGTTACCGATAACATCAAAATAATTAGGACTTCAATTTACTTTTCTAATTGTCTGACTCAGACTGTGTCTCATTAAATAATCTGACTTGAATATGATTCAAGTGCAATCTACAATACTACAACTCAACATGAATACATGAATCCATATATTCAATCTATTCAATCTATTCAATCTATATTGACTGAACCGAACCATGGATATACTTCCATTTACATGATTCTCCAGCCACATCCATGATTCTCCAGTTACATCCATTTACTGATATCATGATTTCGGCAAGTCATCTATACAATTCAATTTACAAGACAATACAATTCAATACATTACCATCAGTACAATCATTACTATCAATACAATAAATACACGGGGTATTGGGATAGTTCATTCGTGAATCCAACAGAATCTCAAGAGTCCCTCTAAATCATGAATCCATGTCAACTAACACAAGCAAGCAATCATGAGGGTCCGTGTTTCCATGCTCCTGAATTACAGCCTGTTGAGTTTGGAATACTTCAACGACGGTCGAAGTCCCGTTACTAACATTTGATTCGGGCTCGTGCTGGATTACAACCTATTGGGTTTGAGAACTCTTGAGATTGGTTGACATTCACCCTTGAACTTACAATAACAACAACATTAACACTAAATATAACGGTATAACAATATAATACAAGTTTAAAAGCTACACACTTTCTCTCTTTCTTTCTTTTCTACTTCTTCCTTATCTTTGGGACTTACCGAGCGATTTGTTCGCTGACGACATTCCTTCTCTTTCTTCTTTGAATGTCGTCAGGTGATTCGGACCTTCCAGAGATCGAGCCTAGTACTGAAGACTTGGACCAGTTTATTGAAGATCCCGAGCTGTAGTTTCACTTGTACATTTTCCTTTTCATTCCAGTACTTTACATTTCTGTTATGCCACTGTTTAGGCATTGCTTTATCCCATGTATTTACTTTTCCATGTATTGTAAAAAGAATGTTAATAAATAAAATTGATGTTCAATTATATCTTATCACTTGTGCATTTATTCTTATATTGCTTAGATACGCTTAGCGTATTTACATCAGAGTAAATACGTAGCGGCCTCGTCGCGTTCTCTGCCCGTACACTGGGAAGCGGAGCGTGACGGGTTTTGTTGGTGGCCCATGCAGATCAAAGTTGTATGGAACACTGCCATGCAATTCTGTTCTGCGTGAACAACCTAAGCAATATAACACAAGAACCAGCAACTAAAACATTCTTTACAATTCACATTCCTTGAATCTTATCATTTCATATATTTTGAATCTGTCCCAACCCAAAATTCCCTCACCTCTTTTACAATCTTATCAAAACCTTCGCATTCTTTCATTCCTTCACATATTTTTTCATACAATGTCTGTACTTTAGTCACTAAACTTTCCTTGAATCCGTTACACTTTTCTTTTACAAATTTCGAGGACGAAATTTTTATAAGGAGGGTAGAATGTAACAACCCTAAATTTTTTGTACAACTTTCTGTACAATTTTTTCAAAATTAAAGAAAGGGGTACTTTTCCACGAGCACAAGTTATAAATTTGTTTTGCTTTTTAATAGTAAGAAGGAGCTTGTAGCTCATTGGTAATACCTTGCACTGCTGAACCAAGCCACCAGAGTTCAAATCCCATACCTCACATTATTTTTAATATTGTTTTATTTTGAATTTTTAGAATACCAAGGGTTTACACGTGCATAACTCACAAAAACCACACTACACCCAAAAACCTAACAGTACCAGAGGCTACATGAAGCGACATGGGAGACTCCGGCCACCTGACTTGGCTGGAATCGACCGACTCGGCCGGCAAACCGGCCGACTCGGGCCGCCGCCGCCGGCCGGACTCGGCCGGACCGCCGACTCATCAACACCAAACTTGTGTCTTTTCAGCTCCCCTGCACCCCTGTGTACTTTAAAACCTCAGACCAGTAATAGAGCACCTTTAAAACACCAATTACTCCACTTTTAATACATTTTAATACATTTTATCCACTTTTAATACTCCATACAAGTTCAATATTACAATTTAACACCATATATTAAGGAAATTAGTTTATTCTCACTAGAAATGTCACATGTATAAAATCTACATTTATTACAACTCTAACGACGATAATTAAATACTTGGGTGTATTTTGAAAATTATACAAAAGTATTTTTACATAAAACCCCCTCAAGTTTTATAAATTACAATAAGGACCCTAGTAAATATAGGTTTAAGCGGGACCAATCTCTTGAGCCTCGGAGAGCCGGAGAAGTGGGTGCTTGCCTATTTAAGGTAGACAACTTAACAACGGTGTTATCAACACGGTAATCGTCTTTGAAAAAGAAACAAATCCTGCCGCCTATGTGCAGCGGTTACCGATAACATCAAAATAATCAGGACTTCAATTTACTTTTCTAATTGTCTGACTCAGACTGAGTCTCATTAAATAATCTGACTTGAATATGATTCAAGTACAATCTACAATACTACAATTCAACATGAATACATGAATCCAGATATTCAAACTATTCAATCTATTCAATCTATATTAACCGAACCGAACCATGGATATACTTCCATTTACATGATTCTCCAGCTACATCCATAATTCTCCAGTTACATCCATTTACTGATATCATGGTTTCGGCAAGTCATCTATGCAATTCAATTTACAAGACAATACAATTCAATACATTACCATCAGTACAATCATTACTATCAATACAATAAATACACGGGGTATTGGGGTAGTTTATTCGTGAATCCAACAGAATCTCAAGAGTCCCCCTAGATCATGAATCCATGTCTACTAACACAAGTAAGCAATCATGAGGGCCTATGTTTCCATGCTCTTGGATTACAGCCTGTTGAGTTTGGAATATTTCGACGTCGGTCGAAGTCCCTTACTAACATTTGATTCGGGCCCGTGGTTCCCTACCCCTGGATTACAGCGTGTTGGGTTTGAGAACACTCTTGAGATTGGTTGACATTCACCCTTGAACTTACGATAACAACAACATTAACACTAAATATAACAGTATGACAATATAATAAAACTTTAAAAGCTACACACTCTCTCTTTTTTTCTTTTCTACTTCTTCCTTATCTTTGGGACTTACCGAGCGATTTGTTCGCTGATGACATCATTCTCTTTCTTCTTTGAATTTCTTCAGGTGATTCGGACCTTCCAGAGATCGAGCCTAGTACTGAAGACTTGGACCAGTTTATTGAAGATCGCGAGCTGTAGTTTCACTTATAAATTTTCCTTTTCATTCCAGTACTTTATATTTCTGTTATGTCACTGTTTAGGCATCGCTTTATCCCATGTATTTACTTTTCCATGTATTGTAAAAAGAATGTTAATAAATAAAATTGATGTTCAATTATATCTTGTCTTTTGTGCATTTATTCTTATATTTCTTAGATACGCTTAGCGTATTTACATCAGAGTAAATACGTAGTGGCCTCATCGCGTCCTCTGCCCGTACACCGGGAAGCGGGGCATGACAGGTTTTGTTGGTGGCCCATGCAGGTCAGAGTTGTATGGAACACTGCCATTCAATTCTGTTCTGCGTGAACAACCTAAGCAATATAGCACAAGAACATGCAACTAAAACATTTTTTACAATTCACATTCCTTGAATCTTATCATTTCATATACTTTGAATCTGTTCCAACCCAAAATTCCCTCACCTCTTTTACAATCTTACCAAAACCTTTGCATTCTTTCATTCCTTCACACATTTTTTCATACACAGTCAGTACTTCAGTCACTAAACTTTCCTTGAATCTGTTACACTTTCCTTTTACAAATTTCGAGGACGAAATTTTTATGAGGGTAGAATATAACAACCCTAAATTTTTTGTACAACTTTCTGTACAATTTTTTCAAAATTACAGAAAGGGGTACTTTTGCCCGAGCACAAGTTATAAATTTGTTTTGCTTTTTAATAGTAAGAACGAGCTTGTAGCTCATTGGTAATACCTTGCACTGCTGAACCAAGCCACCAGAGTTCAAATCCCATACCTCACATTATTTTTAATATTGTTTTATTTTGAATTTTAAGAATAGCAAGGGTTTACACATGCATAACTCACAAAAACCATACTACACCCAAAAACCTAACAGTACCAGAGGCTACATGAAGCGACAAGGGAGACTCCGGCCACCTGACTAGGCCGGAATCGGCCGACTCGGGCCGCCGCCACCGGCCGGACCGCCGAGTTATCAACACCAAACTTGTGTCTTTTCAGCTCCCCTGCACCCCTTTGTACTTTAAATCCTCAGACCAGGAACAGAGCACCTTTAAAACACCAATTACTCCACTTTTAATACATTTTAATACATTTTATCACATTTTATTACATTTTTTTCAATTAAACCTTTCACTTACCCTAACCCTAGCCTTACCCTATAAATACAACCCCTACACACACACCCCTCACTCCAAAATTCTTAACAAAACTCTCAAGAAAATTCCTAGAAACTTAGTGTACTTTTGGAGTAACGAAGTGTGAAAGCTTCGGCGATTTTCCGACGACGACCATAGGAGCTCCCGGCGACGAAACAATGTACCGGAAGCTACGTTCACTTCTTCTTCCTCATCCCTAACTTATAAGCCAGTAAGTCTCACTTCCTCCTTTCTCTACTCTTTTCTAAAAATACGTATTTCCAAAACCAGACGGAATCAGAGTAAATCCGATTTCCGATTCGGTTCTTCCTAAAACTCTCACTTTTCTTTAATACAATCATGTTAAACTATTACATATTGACTATTAAACATTAACAAACATGCTGAACTAGTTTCATGACAATATATTTCATTTTGTAACTTTTACCGTACTTTTTCACTAAAATACCAAATAGTTTCATTTCGACATTTAAACATCACAAACTTGCTATACCTTTAAGTAGATCACGAGATAATGACCTACCTCCTCACAACACTCATATGCAACATAGCACAATACCTTTCGGGAAGATAGAATACGGGAAAATGAAACATTTCAAATAAATACCATGAATTAATAAAACCATTTTCTAAAAGATTAAGTATTTTACAAATCCTCGCAAAGCGCCGCTACAACCCATTTGGGAAACCCGTTTAAGATGGTGCGGATTATCGCACATCCTTGGGCTTAGTAGTGCAAGATGCAGACCTCCGCAAGGAGCATTCGGTCTTGAGAGATTTAAAATACGAACATCTAAAGAAAATGAGATTTCTAGAAATATAATATATATATATTAATTTTTTTTTATATAAATATATATATATATATATGTAATATCAAAATATCTATTTTATGATATTATAAATATTCTAACTCTTTCTAAAATCACAAGAAACACTTTACATTAAAATACCATAAATTCCATACAAGTTCAATATTACACTTTAATACCATATATGAAGGAAATTAGGTTATTCTCATTAGAAATATCACATGTATAAAATCTACACTTATTACAACTCTAAATACGATAATTAAATACTTGGGGTGTATTTTGAAAATTATACAAAAGTATTTTTACATAAAACCCCCTCAAGTTTTATAAATTACAATAAGGACCCTAGTAAATATAGGTTTAAGCGGGACCAATCTCTTGAACCTCGGAGAGCCGGAGAAGTGAGTGCTTGCCTATTTAAGATAGACAACTTAACAACGGTGTTATCAACACGGTAATCGTTTTTGAAAAAGACACAAATCCTGCCGCCCATGTGCAGCGGTTATCGATAACATCAAAACAATCAGGACTTTAATTTACTTTTCTAATTGTCTGACTCAGACTGAGTCTCATTAAATAATATGACTTGAATATGATTCAAGTACAATCTACAATATTACAATTCAACATAAATCCATGAATCCGTATATTCAAACTATTCAATCTATATTGACTGAACCGAATCATGGATATACTTCCATTTATATGATTCTCCAGCTACATCCATGATTCTCCAGTTACATCCATTTACTGATATCATGGTTTCGGCAAGTCATCTATATAATTCAATTTACAAGACAATACAATTCAATACATTACCATCAGTACAATCATTACTATCAATACAATAAATACACGGGGTAATGGGATAGTTCATTCGTGAATCCAACAGAATCTCAAGAGTCCCCCTAGATTATGAATCCATGTCTACTAACACAAGCAAGCAATCATGAGGGCCCGTGTTTTCATGCTCCTGGATTACAGCCTGTTGAGTTTGGAATATTTCGACGACGGTCGAAGTCCCGTTACGAACATTTGGTTCGGGCTCGTGGTTCCCTACCCCTAGATTACGGCTTATTGGGTTTGAGAACAATCTTGAGATTGGTTAACATTCACTCTTAAACTTACGATAACAACAGCATTAACACTAAATACAACAGTATAACAATATAATATAACTTTAAAAACTACACTCTCTCTCTTTCTTTCTTTTCTACTCCTTCGTTATCTTTGGGACTTACCGAGCGATTTGTTCGCTGACGACATTCCTTCTCTTTCTTCTTTGAATGTCATCAGGTGATTCGGACCTTCCAGAGATCGAGCCTAGCACTGAAGACTTGGACCAGTTTATTGAAGATCCCGAGCTGTAGTTTCACTTGTACATTTTCCTTTTCATTCAAGTACTTTACATTTCTGTTATGCCACTGTTTAGGCATCGCTTTATCCTATGTATTAACTTTTCCATGTATTGTAAAAAGAATGTTAATAAATAAAGTTGTTGTTCAATTATATCTTGTCTCTTGTGCATTTATTTTTATATTGCTTAGATACGCTTAGCGTATTTACATCAGAGTAAATACGTAGCGGCCTCGTCGCGTTCTCTGCCCGTACACTGGGAAGCGGGGCGTGACATCACCGATATCGAGCATCATCAGGTAATTTTTATTATAGATTCACTAATCCTTAATTCCTCCTCCTCCCTTTTTCTCCTATTTTTTTCAATCCCTTGTGATTTGACAAAGCAAGAAGAATATGGAACTAAATACGTGTTTACAACAAGGTTTATGTTTTGTTATCAAAAAGATGGCAGGAGATTTTTCGGAAATTAATTAGACATTTGCATGATCCACGATATAACAAGAGTAACAAGAGTGGTAGAAAATATAACAAAAGAATATGGGCGCCTGACTTGTAAAGGTCATGGCACTTATCTATAATAAATAGAGTATGTTGTATTTGATTGTCTGAAAAATGTTGGACTTCAGTTCGTGCCAAATCTGAACCCGTCTATTAAGTGGGCGGTTTGGTTGGGCCGGACCTATGAAGCTAGCCCAAGCCTGAGTAAACAAGCCGTCCGAACCGTATAGGGTCAGGTGCTTTGGGTCGGCTATGAAGCCAAAAACTAGTGAGACTAGGGTTTGGGCTCTAAATAATCCATCTCATCTACCGTCGGCATATATATATATATATATATATATATATATATATATATTGAGATTATTAAGAGGGGTGAGATAGTAAGCAATTGATCAGGCTTTGTGCCTCCTTTTAAATGTAGGGTTTAGTTATCTCTGCGTTCTTTTAGATTTTCTATTTATTTGCGGTGATAAAGAAAGCTTTTCTCTTAACTGTGTGAAAGTGATGATTCTCATAAGTGGGAATTTCTTATATATCGACACGTAGCAGATGACGTGTCGTCCATATAAACTCACTAGATTCCTAGGGGCCATTGAGCTGGAATAAGTACGATGTCTTGGGGACATTCCTCGGTGCCCTGCCTCTGAGACTGCACCTGACCTTTTGGAGACCTCCCCAGAGTATGGCTAACCCCCAGCCAATAGCTCATCTACGAGCTATCATATAGTTGATATTCTTCAACTCACTTGCTTGTCTCTGAGCTACCCTATAACTGAGATAGCTCAGCATCCCTGCTTGGTTGAGAACACGGAGCACGCGCTCCCCCGTAACGACTCCATGTATCTTGCCACAAGAGATCTCCGCCGCTCCACGTCCTGCATCCCCCGCTAGCGTATCTCGTCATTAATGAGCGAATCTCGCCAATAAAGGGTGCATCCCGCCATCAACGCGAGCGTGACGCGGGGCGAAATGAACGGCAAGAATCTCGCATCGACTCGCTTCAATACGACCCCTATATAAAGCCCTCCTCCAGACGATTCAGGTAGCCGGAACTCATTCCAATACGCCGCTACTCTGCCCTTATATTTCTCGGTACTTACTTGATCGTCGAAGGGTCTTACAGTGGTTTCCCACCCTCAGACTTCTTTTGCAGGTAGTTTGGCGTCAACAACAATCAACAACCCATTGAGATCCACACGCTCAACCCTCATCTCAAATTTCAACTGTTCAGCACCGTTGGCCGCAAGATCAAAGGAGGAGAACATCTGAAGAAGATCCCGACCTCCATCAACTGGCACCGTCTGTTGGAAAGCTCTTTTATTTTCCACTACAAAAATGTTGACCTTCCGGTTTCAATTCGATGGCCAGCGGTCATCGCAACGAGGATCCTAGCACGAGCCATCCCGTCCTAAGCAACGGAGGCGGAGACGGTTCCACTCCTCCTCCCAACATCGTCGAAGCCTTATCAGTGCGGATCAACCGGCTAACAACAATAGTGGACGCGCTCGCTCATGTATAAACTGCCAGCTACGTATGGCAAACCGTTGCCCCAACTCCCCAGAATGGCGGCGTGCACAGAGCGGCAGAGGGACGTGTTCAAGTCCTCGGCCACGCTCATGTCGACCACCACACCACGGAACATCAGCGTGTCGATTTCGGCAGTCGTGGCTCCCATACGAGGAATAATTTCATGACTCATTGGGTGCTAGACAGTCCAACGCCGAGGTCTCAGGACCAACCAATTTATCACTTCAATGCCTGCCGCACTCCCTTGCTCTCCGAGGTGACGTTGGTCAGGTCACCTGATTTCAGGGAAGACCGACATCACCACGCTCATCGAGGTCACGCATATGGCGCATGTCGGGATGAACCATGAAAGATTCACCCAGAGATTCTGAGGAACGTGATAGAGCGAAGCCAAAGCTGCTCCATTGCCTAATCCCGAAGCAGAGACAGTAGACACTCTGATTATGGAGAATCATCAGGGTACTAGCAGCAGATCGAGGTCCTCGAGAAAAAGATCGAAGACATGCGACTCACCACCCATTCGCCCAGCGGATCAACAAAATATTCCGCGGACTCTTTCGCGAAGCCCTTCAGTGAGCAATTGCTAAGAGAGCGAGTCTCTTCCCGGTAAAAACCGCCCAAAGTTGCTCTTTTCGACGAGAAGTCCGACCTAAAAGACCACATGGATGTGTTCACCGCGGGCAAGAGCTATCAGGATAACTCGGATGCCGCTCAGTATCGAGCATTCCCCACCACCCTCATCCGAGCAGGACGAGACTGGTTCCGTGGCCTGACTTCGCACTCGATCTCCACTTTCGACGAGCTAACTACTCAGTTCCTCAGTCATTTCGTCGGCAACCGACGACAGAAGAGATTGGTTGACTTCCTATTCACCATCAAGTGTAAGGACAGGGAGTTTTTCAAAGACTGTATTACCCGTTTCTACAATGCTCTTCTGGAGGTACCCGAGTGTAACATCCTAGTGCATTTATACTATTTATTTTGCGGTATTTCAAATCTTGCGATAAAATTCTTGATTATTATTACTTTTGTGTTGCGGATAGTGCATTTAGCAACTGTGGTTAGTATCCGATCCGACCCGTATGTTTAAAACCCACCATGGTTCAAGATTACATCAAATATTTGCTAGTACAGAGTATCCGTGCAAATCTAGATATTATACATGTATAATATATTTTAGTATCTGCATATCTTTTAATAATACAAAATGAAAACCAAATAACATATTTTTAATATCTAGCCTTGCATGTCATCATACCTCTTATCATATGGTTACATCCATACATCATGTTCATGTCCTACTTGTTAAAACAAACTCGTTTTGATCGCTACGTATATTTACATAGATCCCTATTTGGGGGTATACATTTTTATTGACAGGATATCGCATGATGGTTAAACTTTTACGTATATTCTCCATATTTAAAAACTAGATTTTTAGAAGGGACCCAGATAATATTCGGAGTAATCTGATATTAGCTGTAAAATCCTATAATATATATATATATATATATATATATATATATTATAATATTTTATATAACTAATATTATAAAGTGTTAAACATATATAAATAATATATTAATTTAAATAATGCCTCTCTCTCATCTCTCTCTCATCTCTCTCTTCTCTCTCTGCCTTTCTCTCTCTCTCTCTCGTTCTCTCTCTCTCTATATAGTTATATATATATATATATATATATATATATATATATATATATATAACATAATGTATAATATAATATATATTAAAAACCCTCACGTCACCTCTCTCTCTCCTCCTTCTTTCTTTCTTCCTCATGTCGTGAGAAAGAACCCAGAACCCTATCCACGCCCTCGTCGTCGCCGATCCGTCACCGCCCCCTCACCATCACCGCCCTCGTCGTTATCACCACCACCTCCACCTCCTCTCCTCTTCTTCTTACCGACATCCCGTGCATCGCTTGCACCAACTTCCGCGACCCAAGAAACCCAACACCTCCGCCGGCAACCCTCGCCGCCGCTCACCTCACCCATCACCGCCACCTCCATCTTCTCCTCATCACCTCCTCGCCTTCCAGCAACACCCAGAACACCACCACCAACGACCCCCTACACACCCTTCCCCGATCACCTTCAAGGTTCACCGCCACACCTCGCCACCTCGCCGTCGGCCATCATCACCGTCACCTCATCACCCACCTTCTCTTTTGTCCTTACACACACCATAGAACCCAACAGTAGCAGCCACCCCACTCTTCTTCTTCATTTCTTTTCTTTCTTTCTTTTCTATTCTTGATTCCGGCCATCTCGCCGGAGTTGCGCATGTCGCTGATAATCCAGACGACCCAGCCACCGTCGTCATCTAGCCATGTACCATGTCACGCAGCTGATCAGCCAAGTCCAGTCCTACATGCATAAGTTTGCATCGCAACGTTATTTCGACGTCGGACGTGACATCCGCATCTCGACGTGAGATCCGATCAGGAAAGTTTTAAACTTGAAACATACTATATTATTATATCGATAATTATATGAATAAGAATAGTGCATGTGTTTTATTATTCAGCAAATATTACAGATTTACAGTTTTACAGTATCCGTCTGTATCCGTACTGATAATAGCATATCTAGTTGCATGCCGGAACATCATGATATCATTATACTACTATATTAGTTCAATACACTATCTAGACTGCATCATATAGGGTAATAGACGTGTAATGGCTATTACTGATAGATACATATGCATCTTAGCATTTGTCGTGTTTCAATATCGATTATAGTTTTACATTGGTGTCTATTTTGGTTAATATACAGTACATGATATGTTCATGACACATTACCAGACTTGTTACTTGAATCTTATTGCTAATGCCAACAATCCTGACACTGTTGTCCTGACGGATGTGACTTGTTGTTTGCATAGACAAAACCTTTACCTTTTTGATCCTGTGTTGGCATTAGATTTATATCATTAATACCTGACTTGAACACAAACCCTTGGGGGTAAGGGGAAATCAATACTAAAACCTTACTTATAACTCAACAGTTCGATATTTGTTCTGATCAGTCTTTACGGGCTCGGCCAGCCCCGCCCCACTTCCCAAAAGACGGAAACGGTGATGTGGCAAGTCCGCGACATATTTATTTCGAGAAGGTCATTTCCCGGAATAAATACGCTAAGCGTATTTGAGCAATATAAAATAACAAGAAATTAACATGAGATTTAAATTTCAACAACTTTATTTACATTCAATTTGATTCATTTACAATACATAAGTTCATTGAAAGAAAATACAAGAAGAGAAATGCATAAACAGGTAGCATACATAAACTGAAAAAGATAGCTAGTCTAGTCCCGATTCGTGATCTGATCGTGCTCCTCCTCAGTCTCCACAGTATCTGATGAACATTCCAAGAAACAAAGATGGGTGGAATGCCCGTCAGCGAACTTTCGCTCGGTTAGTCCCCAAAAAATGGATGTGAAATACAAAAGTATAATGACAAAGAAAATGTATATCATGAAGTAATGGACTAGGAGATATGGTGTTTAAACATGTCATTTAATATAAGCATAGCAATTCTATTTAACATGCAGTTCTATATATATCATAGCAAACTAACATGAATATAGTATAGCATGGCCGTGTAGTGTAGGTATAGTGGACACGAAGTGAATGTAAGTGTCTTAAAGGTATGTACATGGGTAAACTAAATGTAACGTAAGTTCAATGGTGAATGTCAACCAATCTTAAGAGTGTTCTCGAACCCAACAGACTGTAATCCAAGGGTAAGGAACCACGGGCCCGAATCAAGTGTTAGTAACGGGACCTCAACCTAGTGTTGAAGCATTCTAAACTCAATAGGCTATAATACAGGAGTAAGAAAACACGGGCCCTCATGATAGCTTGCTTGTGTTAGTAGACATGGATTCATGATCTAGGGGACTCCTGAGATTTCGTTGGATTCACACATGAACTAACCCAACACCCCGTGTATTCTACGTTACAATTAAAATTACTCTTCTTGCTCGAATCCATGAATATATCAAGTGGCAAGATTGAGTTCATGTCAATATCAAGTATTCTTGTCAAGTGTTCATATATTCATTTCCAGTAGTATTCATGGTTCGAGTCAAGTCAGTTTCAATAGCAACCATTGTGTTCTGGTATTCATGTTAAGTTCATGTCAAATTATAACCGTGGTTCGGTCAAGTCAAGTCAAGTATACATGTTTGAATTTGATGTTGATTTCGAGTGTTCAAGTTCATGATCAAGTATTCGTATTTGATTTTAGATTCAGGTTTGAGGTTGGACTCAGACCGAGTCAGATGCTTGTAAACGGGTTTAACTCTTGAATTCTTAGGTTCGGAAGTCATCGACAACTGCTGCACATGGACGGCAGGATTTATGTTTTTTTTAAAACAATTGCCATTGATAACTCCTGTTAAGTTTTCTAACCTGAATGGGCAAGCACTCACTTTCTTCGGCTCCCTGAGACTCAAGAGAATTGATCCCGCTTAAACCTATATTTACTAAAATCCTTAAATATTATTTTGTATACCTCGAGAGGGTTTTATGAAAAAATAGTTTAGTATAGTTAAAAAGTAAAACCTCAACGGTGATTTGTATTACTTAGGGTTTTCATGAGTATGTGTTTTGAATAATAGGGAATTTTAAAGATAAACACTTAGCATTGAAAGTTTATGGTATTTTATTGAAAAATTTGTCCTTTTTAGTAACTTGATGGTATTTTATTGATATTCTTTAATCTTTCATTTTTATAAAAAATATAGTTTTCATAATATAATGAAAATACTGATTTATAATTCGATATAATTTTAATTTAAAAAATTTAGTTTTATTTAGAAAATTCGTTTTTCTTAAAAACCGTATTTATATCCTTTCGAGAACGAATGCTCCGTGAGGAGGTCTGCATCTCACTCTACTAATCTCAGGATGTGCGATAATCTACACCATCTATTAGGGGGTCTCCTAAAGAGGGTTGTAGATGCATAGTTGCAAAGGAATATGAAATACCGTTTTAAAAGAAACCTGATTTTAAAATATGTGGTATTTTATTGTAAGATCATTCTTCAGGACAAAATACATACAAAGAGGTATTGTGCTACGAAACCAAAGTGTAAGTATGATGTAGGTCGTTACTCCGTGAAGTTTTTCCTACAGGTATATTTTTAACAAAACTAAAAGAAGTGATAACAAAATTCAAGGTATTTTAATGAAAAAGTTTAATTATGAATGTTCACATGAGATTCTTGAGTAAACTTGATTCTAAACATTGGTATTTAAGATTACAAGTAATGTGTAAAAATTTGGTTGACCAATATATAAAGGAAAAGGGAGTTTCTAGGGTTTAGAAAAAGGATATCAGTAAACGTGAAGAAAATGGAGTTCATAATACTCCCGAAACTTAATTTCTTCAAAACAAGAACTTAGTTCTTAAAGAACCTGATCCCAGATCCTCAAAATAGTGATCTTGGTGATCGTTAATGGTCAAAATACCATTAACAGAGATTTAAGTTCTTTAAAAAATATCAACAGAAAATAAATCTCCAAAAATATAGCGCCTCACATAAAACACACGTGAGCGCCAGAGAAAATTAGTGCTTAGCACTATTGTAGCGCCTCACGTGAAAAGCACGTGAGTACCGAAGGCTAAAAATTCAGTGCCTCACGTGAAAAGCACGCTAGCGCCCAAGGCTAAAAACTCAGCGCCTCACGTGAAAAGTACGTGAGCGCTAGAAAAGATTAGTGCTTAGCACTATTCCAGCACCTCACGTAAAACACACGTGAGTGCTGTATATCTTAGTGATTAGCACTGCTTGGTAGTATAGAAACCCAATCTCAGCTCACATTGGCTAATTTTTCTGAGGTTAAGTCATTTTGATTTTAAATCAACCGAGCCTATATGCTCGTGATTTCCAAACTGATCTTAGTCTCAAACATGACTAATGATCTATCATTGATGATATTCAAAATGATATTCATCCCATATCTCCTAAAGTAATCTGAGTCTCAAATATGACTAACGATTCTTAATTCCATCACCCCATTTCCCTCAAATATGGGATTTGGTTTAAGGGTACATCTCTCCACATCTCTGATATATGTTATTGTAATTTCTCAACGTTTTCAAAAAGGTGGCGGGTTCTAACAACCAACAACAACTTCTCGTCCCAACTTAATGTAAAATTTCATCAAGATAGGGAATTATATACCCCACATTGATGCACTTCCAAACTGACGTGCACACCTCAAATCGGATCGCACTCCAAATTGGGCGTATTCCATGTCACCATCGTTCACTCCGCCACGTAACAAATACACGTGCGCGCAAGGAGAAAATGGACCGAAATGTTCTTAAACTAACATTCGTCCCTAAAATGGGAATGTTGGACCGAAATTTCCTTAAACTAACATTCGTCCCCAAAATAGGAATGTTGGACCGAAATGTCCTTAAACTAACATTCATCCCCAAAACGGGAATGTTGGACCGAAATGTCCGTAAACTAATATTCGCCTCGAACATGGCAATGTTGGATCGAAATATCCTTAAATTAACATTCGTCCCAAACAGGGAATGTTGGACCGCGGCGTCCTTAAACTAATATATTTTACCCTGCAGACCATCTCCATAATTATTACCGTGTACTATTTATGGGCTATTCATTTATGATTTAATGATCAGTTGAGCCCATATGCTCACTGTTCATAAGTCAATCTTAGTCTCAAATATGACTAATGATCATTAGATCAAACCCAAATTTCATATGAACTGATGGACCTCATTTATATGAGATCCGCGTCCTAAGTTCACTCCCGTTGGAAAACCAAGCTACCAACGTGGACTCCGTAAAGCAAATCCTTGACCCAAACCCAAAATAAAACAAACAATACATGACACGAAGTGAACTACTGGAGCAGAAAAAAGTGATTATCGCAATACGGTAACGTAATTAACTGCAGAGGCTTATGGCTGCAGGAAAGAGCGTCCCCACAATCAAAACCCCCTCACAAAGGAGGGGGAATCTGATAAAGTCATGCTATAATGGTCGCGTCTATCCAAACCTCCGATATACGGTGCCATAAATCAACTTGGTATTTTCAGAAAGGTAGGTAGATAAGTCCAAATAGTATCTTTCCCCAAATTCAGGCCAGACGGTCTATCCCAGTTCGTCACTGTTTTCGGCGGTGAACACCAGCAATACGAATGTGATTGCACAGAGGGAGATTATAGCTGAGCTTTAAAGGTTCGAGTTGGAGATTGTACTACCGCATTTTTCGGGACAGTTAATGCAATTGCAAGTACAGTCATTCTTGATCGATAACATTAAGGCTGCGCAGTCACACGATCCAAGGCTGCAGAAGTTTCAAGAACAGGTAGAAGCGGGACTTCGAACGGACTTGTTAATTCATGAAGATGGTTCATTACGATATGGTAGTCGTCTATGTGTGCCTAAAGGAGATGTTAGTGAAGAAATCATGAAGGAGGCTCATAGTTCCGCATATTCCGTATATCCGGGAGGCATAAAGATGTACCGAGATCTACGACAACATTTCTGGTGGGAAGGCATGAAAAGGGAGATTGCTCGTTATGTATCGAAGTGCTTGGTGTGTGTTCAGTCGAAATATCGCACATTTGATACAACATTTTTCTTACTTTTCTTAAATATTTAAAGGTGTGTTTCCCCAATCAGAGCAAAGCTCTGTTTTGAAATTCGAATTTCAAAAATTGAAGCAACGCTTCAGATTCAGCGCTAGGCGCGCTGCGCGCCATGTGTCAAACACGGATGCGCTAGCGCCAGGTGCGCTGCGCCGTAGGCAGTGCATCATGTGTGCGCTAGCACTGGGCGCGCTGCGCGCTACGTATCAAACACGGATGCGCTAGCGCCAGGTGCGCTGTGCCCTAGGCAGTGCACCATGTGTGCGCTAGCGTTAGGCGTGCTGCGCGCCATGTATCAAACACGAGTGCGCTAGCGCAGGCTGCGCTGCAATCTGAACAGTGCACCATGTGTCAAACACAGGTGCGCTAGTGCAAAGTGCGCTGCGCTTTGAGCAGGGCACCACATGCAAAGCACGGGTGCGTCAGCGCTGGAATTATAAAATTCCCCACCCTTAGATCAAAAGATCTAATAATAATGATAAATCATTAATTAATCAAAATTAAAATTCTGTTATGGAAAGATTTTCTTTCAATCTTGTTAAAAACAAGAAGATTGCCTTCTGTAAAACAGAAGCCCTAGGATCAAAAATCCAACGGTGAGAAACATCCCCAAATCAATCAGAGAAAAATCTCTTTAACTGATTTAACAAATCAACTTGCCCTATATAAAGGCCCCAAGACTTCAAGTCTGATATAGAAACCCCCCTCCCCCACAAACTTTGAAAAATTAAAAGAAAGAGAGCAAGCTCTTGAAAGAAGATTATTTCTTCAAGGTAAAGATGATGAATGATGAACACAGAGATGAAATCATCTCATAAAAAGAAGAATTATCTTCCTAAAAGATCATAGATTTACAAAGACCAAGGTCTTTCATAAAAAAGATCAAAATATTTAATCACATAATAAAAGAAGAACATATTCTTCACACAAATCATTGATCTAGAAAGGCAAAGCCCTTTCAAAAATAAGAACTGTTGTTCTTGAATCTTGAGACAAAGTCTCTTTTAAAAGAACATAAATTTGTTCACAGATCATAAAAATTGATCAAATGCGCTTTGCGCTATTGAAATGCGCCTTGCGCTATTGAACAGCGCTTCTGCGCTCTCTGGACCGGTGCTCAGCACCAAAATGCGCCGCGTGTCAACCACGTATGCAACTTGCGCTTTGCGCTTCTGAAATAGCGCACTGCGCTCAGCGCCAAGCGCATCACGTGTCACTCACGTGTGCGCCACTAAATTGAAAGCGCAATGCGCTTATTAATTAGCGCTTAGCGCTCATAAACTGGCACAATGCGCCCATCATCTGGCGCTTAGCGCCAAGCGCGACACGCGTCCTTCACATATGTGCTACTTGGCAAAAGCGCACTGCGCTCTTTGACTGGCGCAAAGCGTCTGGTGCGCCACGTGTTGTGCTGTCAGAACATAAATTGTTCTGATGAATGCTCTGCATTCAATACAAGACAAAAAAAGATGTCAAGATCTAATGCTCAGCATTGATTAAAAGGGCCAAGCCCAAATGAAGGCTCAACAGCCCAGAATAATGAAATGTTAAACATTCTTTGGATTTAGCCCAATATTGGCCATAAGTCCTCAACTTATATTTAATTGAGCCCATCTGATCACGAATATTTAACAGATCTTGGTCCCAAATTGGACTACAGATCTTTCAACTAACTCACACCGGTTCGAGGGTATATCTCTTTACTCCTCTGATATCTGTCGTTGTAATCCTTCAACGTCTTCAGAGAGGTGACGGGTCCCGACAACCACACATTTCACGGACTGTGGGGTCCTTATACTGATGGACTATGATGTCCTTAAACTTTATAGACTATGACGTCTTTAAACTACGGACTGTGGGGTCCTTAAACTCATGGACTACGATGTCCCTAACCTCGGATTGTGGGGTCCCTTTAAACCCACGGACTACGATGTCCTTAATAATGGACCGAGATGTCCTTAAATTATCACTGGACTGAGATGTCCTTAAACTAACATTGGACCGTAATGTCCTTAAACTAATCGACCGAAATGTCCCTAAACTAAACAATAGAGTCCAAATGCTCTTTTGTTGGATCTAAACGATCCCGTTAAGTTGATCTTACTCTAAAATTAGACTAACGTATCCTTAACAAACATTTATGTTGATCTTAATCTCAAATGAAGCTAACGTATCCTTAAACCCAACCCCCAAACCCAAATCTAAGAAGATACGGATTTGGACTAATCCACACCCTACGGGCGACAACATAAATTAGTCTCCGTATACAATCCACGGGCAACCAAAAACAAAACAAACACCCACGACACGAAGTGACCATCTGGAGAAGGAGAAAGTTGTTACCGTGATGCGGTAGCGTAATTAACTGCAGGGGCTTGCGCCTGCAGGGAAGAGCGTCCCCACAATCAAAAACCTCTCAAACGAGAGGGAATCTGACGAAGTCTGCTACATCGGCCGCATTCGTTTAAACCTTCGATACACGGTGCCATAAATCAACTTGGCATCTTCGAAGAGGTAGACGGTTAGCACCAATTGGCATTTGCCCCGAAATTCAGGCGAGACGTTCGCCGCGTCTTCACGCGTCTTTTGGCGGGGAACAAATTCTGGCACGCCTGGTGGGACCTTTTCCTCTTTCCACTCCACACTTCGTGTGTCGTGTTCGCGAACGAATCGCGGTTTGCTAATGGTTGCCCTTGGGTTCGAGGTACTAAGATTTGGTGTCTTGCTTGGTGCAGAAAACGAAAGATCAATGTCGTCCACTTGCACGAAGTGTTCCAGCTGCAACTGCAACTCACATTCCGCCTCGTCTGGAGGCATAGCTTATGGGCCCCATACGGCCTCCCTGTTCATAATGCCGATAGAGCAGGTGACGCAGGCTACCACCGGTTTGTTCTTCGGGACCATGCTCCCACCAGTGAACATTAATATCCCGCTACCGCAAGAAGTGCAAAAGAAGTCGGTCTTTGATCGGCTCACTACTACCACGGCCCCTCTAAACGGGTCGTCCGATGTCAAGCCAATAGTATCATTCTTCGACAGGCTGAGCCTGAACTCCAATGGGCCTGTCAAGAAGCCCACGATAACTGAAGCGGCCATTCCAAAGCGGATAGCCATTCCTGCTCTCAATGTCACTAAAGAAGCTTCTCCCGTCAAAGGATCGGTCTTTATGAGGCTGGCCACTCCGGCTCCCGTTCCCGCTCAAAGGTCTGTCTTTGACAGATTGGATACTGCTACTCAACGGATGTCGGTCTTCAAGAGGCTGGTACCAGCAGCGCCTCACCACAACAAGGGGCACGAAGAAGCCATCCCCATAGCCGAACCAACGCCATTTGCGCGACATTCTCGTCGCCGTCACTGGCGCCGAGTACGGAAGGCTGGGGGCAGCTCTCCGTATGGATTTACTCCACCAGCTCCAACAGTGGAGATCGATGCTGCTGTTCCAACCGGGAACAACTTTGAATTGTTGAACAAGGTGCGCAGGAACTCTCCTACCGCCGTACTGAAAAGATCTCCTCCACCCGTGGAGAATGTTACAAAAACGAAGCCGGAGCGGTCCCCTCAGCGGCTGTCCTCCAAAATTTACAAAGTCTGGCGACAGGTTCAGGACTCAGTAATTGATCAAGATTACTCTCGCCGACAGAAAAAGGTGAAGGTTCAGCAGGAAGAGAACCGTCCTGTTAAGCCATGAAAGACGACAGCTACTTGGGTGCCCGCTACAATGGCCCGCTCGACTTCAACTGCTCAAAAGAGAAGGAGGCCAGAGAAAGCCCCTGTGACTACGGCAGACCACAAAGACGCTGAGCCCAAACGCCCCAAGTCTGGGGGCATAATGGTGCATACTGTTTATATGGCTTCCGGAAAATAGGAAAGCCGCGCTTCGACGGGTCACCGACCGCTCACCCGATCCGTGATAAAAGCCCAGGAGCAGCAACAGAAACTTCAGGAAATGCTAACGCAAATTGCCGCACTTACCGGGCCAAAAGAAAGCTCGGAAGCGTCATCAGAGCAGCGTCATGAACAAGAAACCGATGCTGACTTGCTCCGCAGAGTCCTCGAAAAGAAGGACAAAGAAGCAGCAGAACAAGCGGCTAATATAAAACGAATGGCGCTTCTCTTCCAAGACATGGTCGGGATGATATTACAACCAGAACCTCCAGCTGAAGACCCTCCTATCATCATTGAAAACGACAAAGGGGAGACATCGAACCCTCCTCCTGCTCTTTCAGCAGCCAAAGAGGAAACCATTTCTAAGGCCGTTCTGGATGACTGCATTGCTCAGCAAATACGAGCTCACCAGGAGAATGAAGCAGCCGGCCAGGTTGTTAAAACTGGGCGACCATATCCAGACTGGTATGACCAAATAAAGTACCCGCCGGGATATACAATCCCTAAATTTCATGTATACAAGGGGATGGGCAATCCCCACCAGCATGTTGCCCAGTTCAGAGCTCTATGTGGCAACACCGGAGGTGATGATAAATTGCTACTTCGCCAATTCGTTGGCAGCTTGTCGGAGATGGTATTCAAGTGGTATTCTGAACTTCCAAACGACTCCGTCAAGACTTTCGCAGAAATGGAGCTATTATTCACCCAGCGATTCGCGAGTGCTAGTGAACGCACCCCAATAACGGCATTGATCAATGCCAGGGTGAAGCCAGGTGAAACGTGGGTTCAATATGCAATACGATGGCAGAATCTATGGTCAAAATGCGAACAGCGCGTCAAAGAAGCACCGGCGGTGGGCATGTTCATGGGCACTCTGGACCCTCATGCAACCATTTCCCAATTCATGATGTTCTTCAAGCCGACCACGTTCCAAGCCTTGATCGACAAACTGGCCCAAATGGACCAGATGGGTCATAGACCGTCTCCTCCAAAGCCAGAGCCACGGAATGAGAAGGGAAAGGGGAAAGCGACCGTCGTCGCTAATGCTCAACAGCAGCCCAGTGGTCTAAGACCAGTTGATCGCCAAAATAATAGAACTCGATCTCTCGAAGATAAAATGAGACGCCCTTACTCGTTCCCTTGAGACAAGATGAAGAGGTTATTCGAGCTTGCACTGCGCAACAGGCTCATCACTCTGCCGGAGCCAAGACGCCCAGCGTAACCAGGCGACATTAGCAATCCTAACTATTGTCCTTATCACCGAATGTTGGGCCATCCGATCGAGGATTGTTACATCTTCAAAAGCTAGATAGAAGATCAATACCAGCAGGGCAAATTCGTATTATCCGAGAATTGGAAGGTGATCCCGCCTCAGCCGCACGCTCTCAAGAAGACGGATACATCGGGGGCATCGTGTTGTTTCGTAAAAGAAGCTCCATGGGAGGTCGCTCTTTCAGCCAAAACTAAAAGAATGCTAAACGATCTCCACACATGCCCGGAAATCAAATGGAAGAATCCACTGGAAGCTGAGATCATCGAGGGAATGCTGAAACCGCGCCCGACTCCAAAGATTAGTAGTGATATCCAAAGCGCTCACACCCAGCCGTCAAATTCTTCGAAGAAAAAAAAGAAGACCAAAAAGCCCGTGAAGCCTGATGACAAGCGCATGGACCTGCAAAAACAGATTGACGCGTTGGAAGAATATAATCAAAAAGCGCGGATTCCAGTCACACTCCAAGAATTTCTCAGCCACGTCCTTGAGGACGGAGATGATGACAATGGAGAAGACTCGTCGGATGAATCTGAAGGTTATATAGCAAGTTGCTATCTGATCTCTCACTCGTCGATAGACGATGAAGAAGCTCCTTGCATAAAGAAACTGGGGACAAATCCTGAACCAGAACTTTTAGGGCCATCAGACGAAATGATTGATGCATTCCTGAACGAAGCTCTTTCGAAAAGCAAAGCTGATCGGGAGCGTGAGATGGTCATATTTGAAAAAGCCAAACGCCGGCGACTGGACGAAAGAGTTGAAACACTCCCGCCAGATCAAAGTACATCCATCGCAAATAAAAACAGGTTCAAGATGAGGAAAAGGTTCACTAAAGCCATATCGATGGGAATGAAGCTGCCACCCTTCAAAGGAAACATTCTTGGTGAAGCAGAAACACATCCTAGCTACTGCTTATATCATCGAAAGATTGCGCACCCCCACCGAAGAGTGCAATACTTTTAAAAGATCGTGGCAGGGATATGTTGCTCACCGGCAACATTTCAAGTGGATAAAACGCAAAGCTCGTCGGGAGCGAAGAAATACGACAGAGGAGCACAAAAGAACTGCCGGCAACTGCCACATGGTTGACTATGGGGGATCGCAAGTTTTCACCTTTGGGAGAGATTCTGATGAAGAAATAGCTCTTGGCCCTCTCTTCAAAGAATCCACCTCGAGAAAAAAGGAAGAACCGAAGAACTGTGAGAACATTCAGCTGCGTAATCGCATGCTGCCTGAAAAGAATCTTGGGCCCTCGAACATTGGGTCAAATAGAAAAGATAAGGGAAAAGTAAAAGTCCCTGAGGATATCATCCTTGATGACCAAGCCATTAAAGAGCTGACAGCCAAGGACCTGTCAAAGAAAAGTAAGGTGGACTACAACGTTCTGGCACACTTGAGAAAGCTACCTTCGCAGTTAAGCATTCTCGACGCCCTCCTGTTATCCAAAGAAGCAAGAGATTCTTTGATCAAGGCATTACAAGAGCCCGAGCAATTCCAAGCTTTCCTCACCGAAAAAAGATGAAGGACGAGCTGGAAAAAGTACACACAGCCGATATCACCTTCGGCGATGAAGATCTCCTCCTTAGGACATGCGAGCACAACCGTCCCCTATATATCTCTGGATACTGTCATGACATCAAGATAGGTAAAATCCTGATCGACAATGGGTCCTCCGTCAACCTCCTTAACGTAAGGGTGCTAAAGGAAATCTGCATGAGCGTTTAGCACCTCGCTCGCGACAAAATCACCATATCCGGGTTCGACTCTCAGTCATCACGGACGCTTGGGTCTGTGATATTGACACTACGCTTTGGGCTGCTTGTCACGGACATTAAGTTTCACGTCATTAACGCCAAGACATGCTACAATGCTTTGCTCGGACGGCCCTGGTTACACGAGTACAATATCATCCCTTCTACACAACATCAGTGTATGAAGTATTTCAAGGATGGTCTCGAGTATACCGTAACAGGAGAGCTGAACCCATTCTCTATGAACGAAGTCCGAAAGTATGAAGATGCAAAATACTTCTTACCAGATTTCGAAGACACAGAAAGATGTCGAAAATCGGAGGACAAGAACAAAGCTATCACCACTATTCTAATCTTCGGGAGTGATACCGAGGAGGAGGAAGAAATAGTTTATTCAGGTCCGCCCCAGTGTAGCAAGCCGGGACCATCCACTCCTATATTGATCTTCGGCAGCGATTCGGAAGATGAGGTCAATGCCATATTCTCTGCTCGGCTATCAATACAAAGCTTCGCTGATGAAGATCAAAATTTGCAAGTTGCCATGGTTCCGCCCAAGAATCATAAAGAACTAGATGCGCTTGATACCTACAGTGTGGAAGAACTGCAGACATTCTACGTCCCTCCCACGCGAAAAGGTGAAAAGGTGATCCTATTCTACCGATCCGGGGAAACCAAAGTGGAGAAAGAAATCTGGCATGGCGCGGATTCTGCACTTGACAGGCTCCAGCCCATCCGTTTGCCCAGATATTACACAGACGGACTAAAGAGACTCTTGAGACTCTAAGGTGTACCCCTTAAGCAAACTGCGCGACAAGCACGGTTCTATAACAGGATCTGGAACGTTCCCGGAACTCAACGAAAGTTGCCCAACGGGAGAATGGAAACGACCGGGCTTGGATATGTTCAATCCAAGAAACGGGAGCTACTCCGCGACTGCTATGTCATAATAACTTTGATGAGGAAGGAGACGCTCTGTGGGAAGATGCTAACCCTGAACCAGAAAGAGCTCCCGCCATGAAAATGCCCAGTCCGTCGTTCGAAAAACAAATGGACAAGCTTATAAGGGAAGCGGGCCAAAAGGTTCGAGACGACCATAATCGCGAAATGGCCATCTACGAGAAAGCCAGGACGCAGCGCCTCCTTCAACAGGCTGCGAGAAATGAAAATGCTCCTCCTTATCAGCCCATTGTACAAAAGGCCCGACGCAGAGGCAGAAATAAACCAAAGAACATGAAAGGCGTTCGACAGCGACAAAGCGGATCCAAGAAGCCATGCGATCAGGAATCGGGCAATCCGGATTCGTCTCTTATAAAAAAGATGGGTCGAGCATATTCTTTTCCCCAAGACAAGACAAGGAAGATATTCAATCTTGTCATAAAATATCAGATGATGACACTCCCGGAGTTCAAGCACCCCGAGCAAGCAGGCGAAATCTCTCACCCGGACTATTGCTCCTATCACAGGGCAATAGGACATCCTCTCGAAGACTGCTTCACATTTAAAGACTGGGTAGATGACCAGTATCAACAAGGCAGGTTCTCTCTATCCAGCAGCTGGAAGGTAACCCCACCGCAGAAGCATGAACCGAGGATCACGAGAGCAGAACCAGATCAACATCGGTCTTAGAAGCGATCTCGTACCTTCCGCGTGATAACGCTGTCAGAAGAAGAGCCCGAGAATGTGGATGACCTCTTCTGGTGCTTCGAAAACGATGACGGTGAGGTAATCTCAGAATTTCCATCGGCACCAAAAAGGCTGGAAGATAGAATACATACTACTGCAGATAACCTCAAGAAAATCGATTTGGAGACGACAAGTGACCCGCGGTGACGTTCGTCACTGAGCTGTTGTCTGAAGAAAAGGTGGCCACGCTAAAGGACGTGCTCATGCAGCATAAAGATTGCTTTGCATAGAATTATTCCGAGATGCCAGGATTAGATCCAGAGATTGTTGTGCACAAATTGGCGATATCTCCGGATGTCAAGCCGATCAAACAAGCGCCGAGAAGAATGCGGCTCGAGCTTGAGATGAGCATCAACGCCGAGGTCAAGAAGCTAATCGACTCCGGCTTCATCCAAGAGGTTCAATATCCTGACTGGATCGCCAATATCGTCCCAGTGATGAAGAAGAATGGGACGGTGCGCATATGTGTGGACTTTCGGGATCTCAACAAAGCTTGTCCAAAGGACGACTTTCCAGTACCGGTCGCCGAGCTGATGATAGACAATACATCCACTCATGAAGTTTTCTCCTTCATGGATGGCTCATCGGGATATAATCAAATAAAGATGCATCCCGAAGACCAGAAGCATACCGCTTTCCGAACCCCTTTGGGCATATTCTGCTACAGGTGATGCCCTTCGGTCTAAAGAACGTCGGTGCTACCTATCAGAGGGCCATGACGAAGATCTTCGATGACCTCATACATGAAATCGTCGAATGCTATATCAACGACCTAGTAGTAAAAAGCAAATCATACGAGGAACATTTAGACCATCTGAAGATCGTGTTTCAGCGCCTCCGGCAATACAACTTGAAGATGAACCCTCTTAAATGAGCGTTCGGAGTTTCCTCGGACAAATTTCTAGGATTCATCGTACGACACCGAGGCATCGAGATAGATCCGTCATAGATCAAGGAGATTATGGAAATAACTCCGCTAAGGACTCTCAAGCAATTACGGTCTCTCCAAGGGAAGCTCGCGTATATCCGGAGATTTATAGCCAATCTCTCAGGCAAGTGCCGTCCTTACAGTCACCTGATGAAGAAAGGAACCCCTTTCGTCTGGGATCGCAAATGCCAAAGCACACTAGACGAAATCAAGCAATACCTGCAGAATCCACCAGTACTGGCCGCTCCCGTTAAAGGAAAACCTTTTGTCCTGTACACAACAGCCCTCGAAGGTTCCTTAGGCGCATTATGGGCATAAGAAAATGACCAAGGGAAGGAGAGAGCCCTATATTATCTGATTCGAGTTCTCCTGGGGGCAGAAAGCAATTACTCTCCCATTGAAAAACACTGCCTGGCGTTGATCTTCGCAATAACGAAGCTCAGACACTATACATTGGCACATGAGGTCCATCTCATATCAAAGGTGGATCCCCTCAAATATTTGATGTCAAAGCCCATATTAACAAGACGGCTTGCTAAATAGGCCCTGCTCTTGATGGAATTCTCGATAACTTATCGGCCTCTTAAGGCAGTGAAAGGCCAGGCCATTGCCGACTTCCTCGCTGAGCATCCGATACCTGCTGACTCTCCCTTGAACTGCGAATTGCCAGACGAACACGCGTTTGACACGATCAACGGGGATGATACCCGGTGGGAACTCTATTTTGATGGAGCGTCTTCCAAGAAGAAGCGCAAACAAAGCACCCCTATAATCAAATCAGGGGTAGGCCTCATCTTCGTGACTCCACAAGGAGGGATAATGCGCTTTGCCTTCTCCTTAACAGAGCCGAGGACGAACAATGAAGCCGAGTATGAAGCTTTGATAGCAGGTCTCGAGATCACCATCGATATGGGAATTGAAAACCTCCTCATATATGGAGATTCCCAATTGGTCGTTAGTCAAGTAAACGGCGACTATCAAACGTGCAAACCAAAGTTGGTGAAATACGGCGAGAAAGTACAGCAACAGCTGACTCAAATTCCTTCTTACACCTTGAAAAGCATATCGCGTGCGGAAAATAGCAAAACAGATGCATTAGCCAAGCTCGCTAAAGAACTGGCTAACGAAAACCTCGATGACATAAGGATCGTTATGCAAAGCCATCGGGTTCTCGCACCGGCAGAAATATCTCCGGAGTCGCCCAAAGAAAAAGGAGCGACCGAGCAAACGACTCTACAAATAAAAGACCAGGAAAAGGCTAAAGATTGGAGGGAAGTCTTTGTAGACTACTTCAAATCCCGTCGAACACCTGAAGATGCGTCCTCAAGACATCAGCTTATGAAACGAGCTCTGTCTTTTGCTTTCGTCAATGATACCCTATATAAGAGATCATTTGATTCTCTATGGCTAAGATGCCTAGAACCTGAAGAGGCAAAAAGAGTCGTCCAAGAAACTCACGACGGACTCTGCGGTTCTCACCAAGCCGGGCCGAAGATGAAACTGAAAATCAAACGGATGGGTTATTATTGGCCCACGATGATCCAAGACTGCCTCGAACACGCGAAGCAGTGCCACGCATGCCAGATTCACGGAGACTTTATCCATCAGCATCCAAATTCACTACATCCAACAGTAGCTAGCTGGCCGTTCGAAATGTGGGGGACTGACATAATCGGCCCCATCGAACCAGCATCGTCCAGAGGACATCGGTTCATTTTGGCGACAACTGATTACTTCTCCAAATGGGCAGAAGCAATACCACTGAGGGAAGTGAAGACGGAAAATATACTCCATTTCTTCAAGACACACGTCATTTATCGATTCGGCACTCCGCGACGGGTCATCTCCGATAACGGGCCAGCCTACAGAAGCCACAAGATCAGCCGCTTCGCACAACAGCATAACATAGACTGGAGATACTCTTCAGTCTATAATTCCCGAGCTAACGGTCTAGCTGAGGCTTTTAACAAGACCTTGACGAAGATCGTAAAAAAGACGGTGTCCCGAAATAAGAAGGACTGGCACGAGAAACTGCATGAAGCTCTCTGGGCGTATTGAACTACGTTCAAAACGGCCACGAACACAACGCCGTACGCATTGGTATTCGGTACAGAGGCGTTACTCCCTCTCGAGATAGAGTTACCCTCTCTACGAGTGGCGGTTCACTAAGAGCTAACAGACGGATAAAATGCCCACCTTCGGCTTGAGGAGCTCAATGCCCTTGATGAAACCAGGCTCATGGCATAGTAAAATCTGGAGGCTTATAAATCAAAGATGACGCGCTCATACGAAAGATTGACTAGGCCGAGAACATTCCGCCAAGGAGAACTCGTGCTAGTGGTCAAAAGACCTATGATCCCCAATCGTGCCAAGCGGGGGAAATTCGAGCCGAACTATGAAGGCCCATATATCATAGACAAGGTCTACCAGGGTGGGGCCTATCTACTTATGGACATGCATGGCGAAAGGCCCTTCAGGCCAATAAATGGTCGCTTCCTAAAAAAGTACTACGCCTGACGAGTCACGGCCTAGGTCAATGATAGATGACGACGACTATGTCCGCTCGCTATCTTCCTAAGCCTAAACTCTATAAGTAGTAGCCGGCTAATGGACTGAAACGTCCTTAAACTAACAACGGACCGAAACGTCCTTAAACTAACAACGGACCGAAACGTCCTTAAACTAACGATGGACCACTATGTCCTAAAACTAGCTGTTGACCGAGACGTCGATAAACTACTGTGGACTGCAGCATCCCAAGGCTGGCACAAAAAAAGAGAAAAGAATAAAAAAAAGAGAATAAAAAAACGGTATGTCCATAAGCAAAAAGGGCACGGACGAAAACCCGAAAGGGCTCCGTGAGTAAAATCGGCAGGGCTACCGGCGAGTTTTGTGAAAACCCGAAAGGGCGCAATCTCGTTAAAAGACACTTGCAAGGTCCTCTCGACCTTGTGAGCAGAAACCACCTGCGTGAGATCCTTACGACTCACAAGGGAGCAATACACTTAGGGATCCCCACGATTCCTAAGGAGAAATTACACTTGCGAGATCCTCACGACTCGTAAGGAGAACCCTCTTATGAGACCCTCACGGCTCATAAGATTCAAAAGTCTTAAGCTACAGGGATCTGAACCTGTTCTTAAGCGACCACCACAACCTCCAATGCTGCCCTACAAGTGGCTCAACGCTGACCCTTGTATACAAACCACGGGCGCGAGTAAATATTTCCCTAACAAAGTCCCATCCGTGACTGGGGATATGTCTACACGATGAACAACCCTTGTAAGTCCTCTCGACTTATAAGGAGAAAACACTCTTGTAAGATCCTTCCGACTTATAAGAGAACACACACTTAGGAATCCTCACGATTCCTAAGGAGAAAACACACCTACGAGATCCTCACGACTCGTAGGGAGAAATACCTTCATGAGACCCTTACGGCTCATGAAGTCAAAAGCCTTAGTCGACAGGATCCTAACTCTGTTCGCTAAACTACCTTTGTTCGACATCGACAGAGGCAAATGATGATTCGCTCTTGGCAATACTCCAGTTGTAGTAGTGCTGATGCCTAAATCGGTATCTAATTCCAAGCTTGCAGTGAGAAGCTAGCGAGCCACACGTTCATACGAAATAGCCGAAATGATGGGGCAACTTGCAAACAAAATCAGCAAGTAAAAATGTATGCATGCAAAATAGCCGAAATGATTGGGCAACTCGCAATAAAAATCAGCGAGTAAAAATAAAATAAATAGCCGAAATGATTGGGCGCCGTGAAAAAAAAGCCGAAATGATTGGGCAATCGCGACCTTCGCGATATAAAAGCTAAAATGATAGAGCATCGCGGAAAGAAATAAAAAAAAAGAAATTTATACCCTACATGTGATATCATATCAATCCCTGTATACAATCCAGGGGCGCAAACAAAGAAGGAATCACACCTTCCCTCCCCAGGCTCCATCAGAAAACGAAGCCAAATCTCGACGGTTCAGGGATAGCCTAGAGATCATCAACAGCGTTCCTCTCCATTCCAGCAGGATTTAGACGCTGCAATCAACCCTGGAGCTACGACGAAGCCCCCACTCTAAATCTCGATGGTTCCTAGACAACATGAAGACCGCTTCGATATTCGTCTCATTACAACAGACGCAACGTCATCCACATGACCCCGTCTTAGAAATACGTCATCCACATGACCCCGTCACGGAAATACGTCATCCATATGACCCCGTCTCGGAAATACATCATCCACATGGCCCCGTCTCGGAAACACGTCATCCACATGATCCCGTCGCGGAAATACGTCATCCACATGACCCCGTCGCTGAAATACGTCATCCACATGACTCTACGAGAGCCGTTGTAACGCTTGTGACGCTAGGAGATGGCAAAGAGCCGCAGGCGGAAAGAATAATGATTGGGGCGGTGCCCGACTCTTGAAAAGGAGCGGCCACCTCGGGCTCAGCAATTGTAGTCATCTCACCTACCGCTATCTCGAGCTCGACAATGGTAGCCATCTCACTTACCGCCATCTCGGGCTCGGCGATCATGACTGTCTCACCCACCGCTACCACGAGCTCGGCAATTGTAGCCATCTCGCCTACCGCTGCCTCGGGTTCGGCGATCATGGCTACCTCTTCTATCGTTGCCCCAGGCTCAGTGGTCGCCGCCACTTCTTCGGTAAGACTCGGCCCTGCAAGATAGGATATATGAGAACTGAAAGTTAAAATTTTGACAACAGAACCCAATGTCATATTACCTTGAGTTGGTCCTCCGATTGCTTCTCGAGCCGCACGTGTTGCCCGTCTGTGGGCGGTGGACAAGGTAGCCGGAGTATCTTCTGAAGGAGTAGGGGCAGGGGTAGCGGTTCTACAACCTGCACCCGCGGCCAAGGCAGCACTACGCTCCCTTGCCGCGCGCATTCTGCGCTTCCTTTCCGCTCAGGCCGTTAGAGCGGATCTTCTAGAAGCCTCCATCAACCGGAAGTCATCGTCCGCGCCAATGGTTACCTCTGGAGCCATTCTGGCATCCGTCATCGGTCGTTTGAGTAAGGCCTCTTTCGACAGTCCTGAGGAGGCCGGGACTTGAATGGCTGGCCCGGGAAGCAACTCCGAATCACCTTGCGGGATTGGCATTGTAGTCCCTGCGATAAGATAAAGAAGGGGTCAGATTGTCCATAAGAAAGGAGAATGAAGATTCAATGAGTTGAGACATACCAACTCCCAACAAAGAGCGAGTCCTCTCCTCCTCCTCGAAGGTCCTAAGAGAAGCCGCTAGAGCCTCTTCAGTGGTAAAGCCTGTTACAGAAGGAAAAATGTCAGTCAAGACATGATAATAAAAATAAAAATATAATGCAATAACAGAAGTTACGGCTTACACTCACTCGATTGAGTGAGGATGGCCATTTCCGCTTTGTGGCTTGCTGATCGCACAGAAGCTGCAATGGCGGCCTCGAGATCAGTATCTTCCGGCGCTATGAATAGACCTTCATTGGTCCCATATTCGCTCAGGCCCTCGCTGTGAGGGGCATGAGGCTCCAGGCCGAGTACAGCGTCTATAGAGAGGACCGACTTCTTCTTCCTCTTCTGCGAGCGAGCTCCAGTCGCAGCCAGCACAAGCTTATGCTTGGTGGGCACTTTGGGGCGACGAGTCCCGATATCTGAGCCCACGCCAGACTCGGGGGAAGGTACGTTTACCGTCCCCACGGGAGCACGGGGCACCGGTAGTATATCTGACGTCTCTACGGGAGCACGGGACACCGGTAGCTCAGGCCTATCGTCGGGGACTTCAATCATGGAATCTTCTCTTAGCGGAGGGAGGACAATTGTCCGTCGCTTCAAGGGGATGTTTCGATCACTAGCAGGGGTGCACCCTTGCGGTCGAGTAGCAGTCGCTTCTCCTCCCTGATAACAACACCCATTGCATATGGTACCAGGCCATGTGTACATTAAGGGACTTCGGGACACAACTAAGTTCGCTGATAAAGAAGTGAGACCCCGTATTCAAGCGCATGAAATGATGCAGCATGCCCCACATTCCCACTTCGGTGGCAGCAGGTTCTACCAGGAAAGCCTCCAGCAGGACTCTCTGATTGTAACTCAGCTGCTGGGCAAAACGATGGGGGTTGTATCTTTTGAATAGCGCCGCATCATTTTGCCTGAATACAAGAAAGCCCGGCCTGATGGAGTACAAATGGAGAATCTCCCGGGCTTTCAACACGGAGGCCCCGTCTTTAAAGACATCTCGCAAGGGCAGCACCGCCTTTGAAGTTTCCTGGCCGATGGTCAAGACTTTGTCTGTAAAAGACATACCATCTCCGACCGTGCGCGGACGAAGGAGCAAGCCCCTAGCTTCCCGCTGTGACGGACTCACGATGGAGGCATCAACCGGCCGCATGATACAAGAGAACTTGCATCTGTCATAAAACGAAGGTCTTTTGTGGATGCCAAAGACCCCAAGCACGTGCAACTCCATCCATGAAGTGAAGTAATGCATTGGGAAGTTGGCAGGATGCACCCCTGGTTCAGTGGTATCCGCTGCTACGCTAAAACCATGATATAAGTAGGCTAACCCGGCGATCCCGATGGCCACTTGTATTCCGGCAACCATGCGATGTGTGGGATAGAAGACGGAAGGCCTCATGTAACGAGGATGCATATGGAGCATGAACCAGCTTAACCATAAACTGAGGAACCCGAGAAAGAACGCCTCTTCATCAATGCCCGGGCGGCGATTTCTGACAGAGGGACAATCGCGACGTCAGGAAGAAAGAAGCCCTTCTGATCAGCTTCCAGTATCGGCTGACGGTCCAAGCCAAAGCCGAAGGGATCATCAAGTTTAGCAAACTTTTTTCCTTGTCGCGACAAAATCTCCGGACGAAGAAAACGGGCAATGAAGTCCACAAAGCTGACCCCTCGGCCTCCGGATTCAAGGAAGAGGCTCTCATACATGTTCAACACCTTTATCAGACTTGGGAACTGGTGCTGAATAGCGTTCTCTGGGGTGAGACCCATCACCAGTGGCTTGGTGGCAAAAACATATTCATCCGGAGGAAACAGCTCCTCGTAGTGCTCCCCCCTAACTGGTAAACCAGAAACCTCCGCGAATTCTTCCAAGGAAATGGAGACCTCTCTATCCAATAGAAGGAAGGTATGGGTCGGGATATTCCACTGCTCCAAAAACGCCTTGATCCACCATGTGGGAGGTGCAGAATACTGGAAAAAGGAAGCGTAGAGCGCAGGGTTTAAGCCGAGCTTTAGCAGCTGCGATTTCTTCGCCGACAAGATGTACCGGGCCCACTGCAAGTACCCGGCCGGATGACGGGGAGTTAGCCCGATGTTTTAGGGCTGTCCTCAAGGGCGCAACTCACCCTGGCATATGCGCCGCCCTAAGGTGTCCAAAGCCACCGGCGGCTGCATAGGTATGGCGGCGATCGAAGGCTGAAGGAGACCCTCCGAAGTCTAATTAACCACCTCCACGGTATAGTTCACCGGGGGTGCATCTGCATACGGGATCTCCGAGATAGACTCCGAAGGCATCGCACAAGAGAAGTTTCGACGACCTCTAATAATCTGGTCGTACCATCTACCCCACAAGTGAAGTTTTTTGTGTTCCGGGTCATGGTCTTTGATGAGCGCGAGAACCTCCCGGTCCATAGGCGCCTCAGGGAATCCTCCCTCTGAACGGACAAACGGAAACGAAGCATCGAAAGACATGTCGACTGCAAAAAAAAGGGGACAGAAGTCAACGGTCAGTGCTATAATTTAATTTTAAATTCTGACACCCGGTACTTTAAAATTTGTACCACACTGCAATGCAGTGGAGAGGGACCAAAGGGGGCCCACAAAATCTGGATGACAATTCATCAATTAATAATTAATAAAATAGCCTCATCATTGGATGAGACTGTTAATTAAATGAGGAAATCCTCAAGAAAATTCTCATTAAATGAGAGATCCCTCGGGAAAAGGAGAAAATCTCCCTTTGAGAGCAATGCTCTATGACAGAGTGACAGTTGTCAAACTCTGATCATAAAGGAATAAAATTCCTCAAGAGCCTGGCTCTTTAATGATGATGGAAAAATCCATCAGAAAAGAATTAATTAAAATCAATTTTTATGAATTAAAAAATTCTGGGATCTTCAAGATCCATGAACAAACTCTTAAGAGTTCTTCACAAGAGATTAAGAAATCTACATGTTACCAAAAGAGCAGAGCTCTATTCATGGGCTAAGAAACCCCAAGAAAAGATCTCTTTAAGATCTATGGGTTCAAGAGAGCAAAGCTCTATTAATGAAACCCTAAAAGGGTTTACTTTAGATCAAAGATCTATGAAGAGCAAAACTCTGTTAATGGGTAAAACCCTAATTTATTAAAAGTTTTAAACTTTACCTAAGTTCCAACAAAGTTTTGACTCTTAAAAAGTTCTTAAACAAGAGAGCTATGCACTGTGGGAGAATGAAATTCTCAGAAAACAAGAAGGAGATGAAAATCATCTAAGGGACCAAAGGTCCTATTTATAGGCATTGAAACGCCTCTTCAACTTCTGAGTTGATCCAAGGGCGCAGATACTGCCACCGCTGCACTCACGTGTGGGCCACGTGAGCGCAACGGTGGCGGGCATTTGTTTCCCCCAATCAGAGCAAAGCTCTGTTTTGAAATTCAAATTTCAAAAATTGAAGCAACGCTTCAGATTAAGCACTAGGCGCGCTGCGCGCCACGTATCAAACACGGATGCGCTAGCGCCAGGTGCGTTGCGCCCTAAGCAGTGCATCATGTGTACGCTAGCGCTGGGCGCGTTGTGCGCCACGTGTCAAATACGGATGCGCTAGCGTCAGGTGCCCTGCGCCCTAAACAGTGCACCATGTGTGCGCTAGCGCTAGGCGCGCTGCGCGCCACGTGTCAAACACGAGTGCGCTAGCGCAGGCTGCGCTGCGCTCTAAGCGGCGCACCATGTGTCAAACACAGGTGCGCTAGCGCAAAGTGCGCTGCGCTCTGAGCAGCGCACCACGTGCAAAGCACGGGTGCGCCAGCGCTGGAATTATAAAATTCCCCACCCTTATATCAAAAGATCTAATAATAATTATAAATCATTAATTAATCAGAATTAAAATTCTATTATGGAAGGATTTTCTTTCAATCTTGTTAAAAACAAGAAGATTGACTTCTGTAAAACAGAAGCCCTAGGATCAAAGATCCAACGGTGGGAAATATCCCCAAATCAATCAGAGAAAAATCTCTTTAACTGATTTAACAAATCAACTTGCCCTATATAAAGGCCACAAGACTTCAAGTCTGATATAGAACCCCCCCCCTAAACTTTGAAAAATTAAAAGAAAGAGAGCAAGCTCTTGAAAGAAGATTATTTCTTCAAGTTAAAGATGATGAATGATGAACATAGAGATGAAATCATCTCATAAAAAGAAGAATTATCTTCCTAAAAGATCATAGATCTACAAAGACCAAGATCTTTCATAAAAAAGATCAAAAAATTTCATCACATAATAAAAGAAGAACATATTCTTCACACAGATCGTTGATCTATAAAGGCAAAGCCCTTTCAAAAATAAAAACTGTTGTTCTTGAATCTTGAGACAAAGTCTCTTTTAAAAGAACATAAATTTGTTCACAGATCATAAAAATTAATCAAATGCACTTTGCGCTATTGAAATGCGCCTTGCGCTATTGAACAGCGCTTCTGCGCTCTCTGGACCGGTGCTTAGCACCAAAATGCGCCACGTTTCAACCACGTATGCAACTTGCGCTTTGCGCTTCTGAAATAGCGCACTGCGCTCATGGGCTGGCGCTCAGTGCCAAGCGCATCACGTGTGCGCCACTAAATTGAAAATGCAATGCGCTCATTAATTAGCGCTTAGTTCTCATTAACTGGTGCAATGCGCCCATCATCTGGCGCTTAGCGCCAAGCGCGACATGCGTCCTTCACATATGTGCTACTTGGCAGAAGTGCACTGCGCTCTTTGACTGGCACAAAGCGTCTGGTGCGCCACGTGTTGCGCTATCAGAACATAAATTGTTTTGATGAATGCTCTGCATTCAATACAAGACAAAAAAAGATGTCAAGATCTAATGCTCCGCTTGATTAAAAGGGCCAAGCCCAAATGAAGGCTCAACAGCCCAGAACAATGAAATGTTAAACATTCTTTGGACTTATGTCACGCCCCGCTTCCCGGTATACGGCGAAGGGGACGCGACTGGTCCGCTACGTATTTACTGTGAAGTAAATACGCTAAGCGTATCTAAGCAATATAAAAGTAATCACAAGAGACAAGAGATATAAAAATAACAGCAACTTTATTTATTAACATTCTTTTGTACAATGCATGAAAAGGAAATACAACTGAAGTAAAAAGATGTCTAAACAATGGCATAACAGGAAATTAAAGGTACTGAATGGAAATGTACAATGTCTAGAGCTCGGGGTCTTCGAGGAACTGATCCAAGTCTTCACTGGTGGGATCGATCTCTGCTGTGTCCAGATCACCTGACGACATTCAAAGAAAAATGAAATAGAATGTCGTCAGCGAACAGGTCGCTCGGTAAGTCCCAAAGATAAGGGAGAAATAGAAAAGACAGAATAAGAATGTATCTTTTAAAGTTGTATAATATTGTAGAATATTGTGTTAACGCTGTTGTTTGTAACTTGGTACAGAAGAATGCCAATGTATACGAGAGGGGTCTCTATATACTAGAGACCAGGGCAAACTGATAGTACAAGGAACCGTTATGCCACGGTACAATAGCAACAGGATTCATGTTAGGTGTCTTAATCTTACTGTCTCGTGCCACTTTTAACACCTTCCGTACCAATCTACCCCTAAAACCCCATAGTATTTTGATTGTATTGATATATTGTATTATATAAGTTCTATAGTTGGATGACTGACCGAAAACATGATATCAGTAACGGATGTAAAGGATGTAAACTGGAATCATGTAAATGGAAAGTATATCCATGGTTTGGTTCAGTCAAGTTGAAAAGATTGATGACTGGATTCATGGATTCGTGTGTTCATGTTGAATTGTAATATTGTAGATTTAGATGGTACTTGAATCATATTCAAGTCGGATTATGATCAGACTCAAACCCAGGTCAGACAGTAGAGATGTAAATCGAAGTCCTATATTTACTAGGGTCCTTAGGGTAATTTATAAAACTTGACGGGGTTTTATGTAAAAATACTTTTTTATAGTTTTCAAGATACAACTCAAATATTTGATTATCGTATTTATATACAAACAACAATTTAATGATCAAGATAAATATGTATACATATTCGAATAGCATGAAATGAGTCAAGTATATTATACGAGTAACTACCAAAAACAATGCTATAAAGAAATTGTAACAACTCTATTTTTAATGTACAAAGAATTGATTTAAATTCAATGTATACTTGGAGTATTTATTACAGCTGATATCTCTTTAAGTATTTATTTCACTGCATAATTACAAGCAAGAGCTTGTAGCTCATTGGTAACACCTTGCACTGCTGAATCAAGCCACCAGAGTTCAAATCCCATGTCCCACATTATTTTTTATATTATTTTGTTTTAATTTTTTTGGAAGGTCAACAGTCAAACAGCCATAACTCACAAAATTTATACTGAACACAAAAAACTAAATATACCAAAATTTCCCCCAGGAGTTTCCCCACCCAGAGGTACCCCTACTCGGCCTGACTCGGACGAGTCGGCCGGACGGCCGAGTCGTCAACATGGAATTTCTCCGTATTGACCTGGTCATCCCCCCTGTATGCTTTATTTTATTTGATCGGTTACCAGATTCCCAATAACTCACTTTTATTCCAAAATTTAATGATTTTTAATGTTTTTCTTATATATATTTTTATTTTTTTTAATTAAAACCCTAACCCTAGTCTAACCCTATATAAACACCCCTACCCTCTACCATTTCACCCTACATTCCTAGTCCACTCTCTAAAAATTTCAAGAGAACTCGGTACGTTAGAAAAAGAGCGAAAGGCGAAGCGCTGCCGAAATCGACGACGAATTCCGGCGATCATACTAGGACCCTTCGCATCGTTTCGACGCCCGACAACCCACTACCTTCCTAGCACCCTCTAGCTTGTCCAAACCCGTAAGTCCCCCTCTTTCTATCTTCCTTTTCTTTTAAGAAAAATACGTCTTTTTAAAACCCGACGGAAATCGGAACAAACCGATTTCCGATTCGGTTTTCTATCAAAACTCACTTGTCACAAATTACATAATGCTTAAACATATTCATGTTGACTATTAATTACTTAAAAATCAATTTCGATAAAGTTTTTCACATGAAATGATAACGTTTCCATTTATCGTATTTCTTTCACTTAAATACCACAATATTTAGTTATCACATTTAACCCTTAACAATTGCTATACCTTAACCTAGATCACGAGGTAATGACCTACCTCCACACACACGCAATTACAACCCTAATTGATATCATCTAAACTTAAAATACGATAATACAAGACTTTGCATTAAAATACCATTTTCTTTATAAATCTTTTCTAAAAGTTCTAAGTTGTTTACAATTTTAAAACAAAATCTTTTAATAGGAAAATACGATATGTCATGGACATCGATCGTTTATCTAAACTGACTTTGTGGTGTCTAGGCTAGGCAAGTGAGCTTGGGTAACTTTAAAAGGCCCGTCTCATGATTGGTGAGCGGATCCCTCCCTCCTCACTTGTACTTACCTGGCCGCAATTGACGGTGAAGAGACGATTTGAGGCTTCTAATGACTTATCGTTTAGACCTTTAGAAATAGACTAGTTGGCTTAGGAAACCCTAGAAACTAAAATAAGGAAATTTACACCTTTTACAAATAAATACCTCATCTTTATAAAACCGTTTTCTAAATGATTAGTATTTATTAAATGTTTGCAAAGTGCCACTACAACCCACCTTTGGGGAACTCGTTAGGGATAGTATGGTTTATCGTGCACCCTCGAGCTTAGTAGTGCGAGATTCAGACCTCCGCAAGGAGCATTCGGTCTCGAAAGGTTTAAAATACGACATTTAAGAAAAATGAGATTTTTGGAAAATAAAATATTTATATAAAATTATTCTTGTATTAACATATGTATATTTATCATTTAAACACCTATTTTATTATAAGATAAAGTTTCCACATTTTCCTAAAAATTACAAGATTAAAAGTTACATTAAAATACCATGAATTTCAAATAAATCAATATTATAAATTGATACTTTTATTAGGATATATTCACTAGAATAACACAAATAAAATTTACATTCATTATAACTATAAAGACGAATAATAAATACTTGAGGTGTATCTTGAAAACTATACAAAAGTACTTTTTACATAAAACCCCTTCAAGTTTTATAAATTACAATAAGGACCCTAACAATTATAGAACTTCAAATTACTTTTCTTTTAGTTTGACTCGGGTTTGAGTCTGACTATTTCTGACTTGAATATGATTCAAGTCAATCTATATTCCTTAATATTCCAACTCAATATGAACACATGAATCCCTGAATCCAGTTAACAATCTATTCAACTTGACTGAATCAAACCATGGATATACATCCATTATTCCGTTATTCCAATTACCTGATACTCTGTTTACTGATATCATGGTTTTGGTCAGTCATCCAACTTACACAATACAATACAACAATACTGTCAAAACACTACGGGGTTTAAGGGGTAGATTGGTACGGAAGGTGTTAAAAGTGGCACGAGGTGGTCAGATTAAGACACCTAACCTATATTCCGTTGCTGTTGTACCGTGGCTTAACGGTTCCTTGTACATTCTGTTTGCCCTGGTCTCTAGCATATAGATACCCCTCTCGTATACACTGGCATCCTTCTGTACCAAACTACAAACAGCAGCGTTAACACAATATTCTGCAATATTTTACAATCTCTTTAGAAAATACCTCTTATTCTGTCTTTTCTAATTCTTCATTATCCTTGGGACTTACCGAGCGATCTGTTCGCTGACGACATTCTATTTCTTTCTTCTTTGAATGTCGTCAGGTACTTTGGACCCAGCAGAGATCGAACCCACTGGTGAAGACTTGGAGCAGTTTCACGAAGACCCTGAGCTCTAGACATTGTACCTTGTTCTATTCAGTATTTTCATTTCCTGTTATGCCACTGTTTAGGCGTCGCTTTTCATTTCAGTTGTATTTACTTTTCATGCATTGTACAAAAGAATGTTATTAATAAAGTTGCTGTTATTTCTATATTTCCTGTCTCTTGTGATACACTTTTATATTGCTTAGATACGCTTAGCGTATGTACTTCTAAGTATATACGTAGCGGACCTCGTCGCGTCCACTTCCCCGTACACCGGGAAGCGGGGCGTGACAGGTTTTGTTGGTGGCCCATGAAGGTCAGAGCTGTATGAATCCCTGTCATGCAGTTCTGGTCTGCGTGAACAACCTAAGCAATATAACACAAGAACCAGCAACTAAAACATTCTTTACAATTCATGTTCCTTAAATCTTGCAAATTTTTATTCCTTGAATCTTATCATTTCATGTATTTGAATCTGTCCTAACCCAAATTTTTTCTTCAAGGTTATAGATTCCCCGAACAACACCAGCACCAACGTTAACAACACCCCTTCAGCACTACCTCTTACACCCGCTGTTCCTGCACCACCCACTGAGCAAACAATGCTATTTGAGGCGATCCGCAGCCTTCTCGAGGGACATCAACAACTTCTGAACCGTCCCGAGACTGACGCACCGGGAATAAAGCAATTCAGGGCTTTACATCCCAAGTAGTTCTTTGGTAAAGGAACCCCTCTTGAAGCGGAAGAATGGGCACAAAGTATCGAAGACGATCTGGCAGCAGCTCAAGTGCCAGACAATGCTTGGGTCCGTGTAGCAAAACTACAGCTCACGGATAATGCTCGCAACTAATGGAAGGCGGAAGAAAGCCGCCTGGTACAGCCGATTGAATGGAAGACCTTTCGCGAGAAGTTCGACGTGAAATACTTCCCCGTGACTGCCAGGTTTGCAATGGAGCAGCAGTTTATTCATCTACAACAGGGTTCAATGTAGGATAAATCAGTAGATGAATACGATGCTGAATTCACCATGTTAAGCCGGTAAGATATGTCACAATAGTTCAATTTTAATTATCACATACTACAAAGCTAACACAATCTTTAAACAGATTCACGGCATATTTGATACCAACAGACGATATCAGAGCCCGTCGCTTCCAACAAGGACTGGACACGGAGATTCAGGCTGCTCTAGCCACAAGAAAGTTTTTGACTCATGAGGATGCTCTAGAAGCTGCCCGCAGCTATGAGGCAGTAATAAAAGCAAGGGGCGACCTCAGTCTACAGGAGTCAAACGCCCTGCCAACTAGATGGCAGGTGGAGCCTCGTCCAGACCACCTTTCATGCCAAGGCGACCCGGAGTACCAACCCATCGTCCTAGCCCAGCCTTTTGCACCTACTGCAAGAGAACTGGACATATGATGAAGGACTGCCGTCGAGCCAACCGCCTTTGCTTAGTCTGCGGCTCAGCTACTCACGATATTGGGTCTTGTCCCCAAAGGCAGAACCCAGTTGCTACACCCAGGCCAGCAATTACCTATCCGCAGCGACCAGCTCTTCAGGCACCTGCTCCCAGACCTGCACTCCCTGCACCACCTAGAGGACCACAAGCTGCACCATCTCCTCGTCAGTTCCATCAAGCTCAAAGGAACGTTCCGAGGAATGCCCCTCAGGCCAGGAGGAATGTACCAAGGCGCCAGGCTTTCACGATGTCTGTGGAAGAAGCTGAGGCCACTGGCCAAGTCATCACTGGTAAACTTTTCTTTTCTAACTTTGCTTTTCTACTACTTAGTTACATATTTTCTATACCTAAAACAAATCCCATATACCTTAGGTACAATCTTAGTATCCTCAATCCCTGCACTTGCACTGTTTGATACTGGAGCATCACATTGCTTTATGTCGCAACGGTTTGTCCGAACCCATGCGATACCAGTTTCACCGCTTGTATCCAGCTGGAATGTCAGTTCTGGAAATGGCGTTCTAAAGGCAACTATGGGATACAGCATGTGTCCAGTCGTCGTCTGCAGTCGAGAGTTTTATGCCGACTTCAAAGTGCTGGACATACCGAACTTCGATGTGGTTCTAGGAATGGATTGGCTTGGAACTTTTTATGCTATCATAGACTGTCGTCAAAGGAGGGTAGTATTCGAGATCCCAGACCATCCGGTCTTCTATTTTAAAAGCGGAGACCGTACACTGGAGCCAAGTACCTACAAAGCGAAGCCAAGAGAAGCAGTAGTTGCAGCAGCTCACGCAGAGGAAGAATCAAGACCAGATGTGGTTCGAGAGTTCGATGATGTATTTCCTGACGATATATCAGGTTTGCCTCCCGATCGAGCTCTTGAATTCAGTATTGATTTAGTATCAGGAGCACAACCGGTGATCAAAGCACCCTATCGTTTAAGTCCGGAAGGTTTGAAGGAAGTCCGAACACAGTTGGACGAATTACTGGCGAAAGGATGGATTCGTCCCAGCACTTCAAGTTGGGGATCACCTGTACTACTTGTGAAGAAGAAGGAAGGTTCATACAGAATGTGCATCGATTACAGAGCCTTGAACGAAGTCACTATAAAGAACAAGTATCCACTCCCGCGCATCGACGAATTATTCGATCAGCTAAGTGGATCTTGTGTTTTCTCTAAACTAGATCTTCGTTCAGGTTATCATCAAGTGAAGGTCAAGGAAGCTGATATTCACAAAACAGCTGATATTCACAAAACAGCTTTCAGAACTCGCTATGGACATTACGAATTTCTAGTGATGCCATTTGGAGTGACCAACGCACCTGCAATATTCATGAACCTTATGAATCAAGTTTTCCGGGAGTACTTAGACAGGTTTGTTGTCATTTTCATCGACGACATCTTGGTGTATTCTAAGAGTCGAAAAGAACATGCAGAACATCTACGAATTGTCCTGGAAACTCTTCGACAACATCAGCTTTATGCCAAGTACAGCAAGTGCGAGTTTTGGCTAAATCAAGTTGGTTTTCTTGGACATATCGTATCAGGAGAAGGAATCTCTGTGGATCCAGCGAAAGTTTGGCCTACACCAAAGTCAGTTAAGGATATTCGAAGTTTCTTGGGTTTAGCTGGATATTACAGAAGGTTTATTGAAGGCTTTTCAAAGATAGCAACGCCCCTGACCAAGCTCACACGTAAAGATGAAGAATTTGTGTGGTCAGAAGCATGCGAACAAGCTTTCGTAGAACTCAAGTCAAGGTTGACATCAGCACCTATTCTCGTCATACCGGATCAATCTGGAGGATTCGAAGTGCATTGCGATGCATCCGGTAAGGGATTAGGCTGTGTTCTACATCAGCACGGTAAGGTTGTGGCTTATGCTTCAAGACAGCTGAAGATTCATGAGCGCAATTATCCGACGCATGATTTGGAGTTAGCAGCCGTCATCTTTGCTCTCAAGATTTGGCGTCATTACCTACTTGGTGAACGAGTGAACATCTACACAGATCATAAGAGCTTAAAGTATGTGTTTACTCAGAAGGAGTTGAATATGCGGCAGAGAAGATGGTTAGAACTCATGGCGGACTTTGACATCAACTTGCAATATCACCCAGGGAAGGTGAATGTAGTACCTGATGCTCTTAGTCGCCAACCATTAGCAATGAATCTCACCGCTCAGTGGAAGCTTCAACAAGACTTGCATCAGATGGAGATTGAAGTAGTCATGCCAGGTAATGCTTCAAGTTTGATGAATTTACAAGTTCAATCAACCATTGTCAATCAGATCAAAGCAGCTCAAGCCAGCGATGCTAAGTTGCAAAAGATCAGAGAACAAGTGGAGAATGGACTCAGAACAGACTTCATCATCTATGAAGACGGATCTTGAGATACGGCAGCAGATTGTGTGTACCAAAAGGTCCTGTACGAGATGAGTTAATGAAAAAAAGCTCACAGCTCTCCCTACTCGGTACATCCTGGAGGTACCAAAATGTACAAAGATCTACGTCAGAATTATTGGTGGCATGGAATGAAGCGTGAAGTAGCCAGAAGTGTCGCAAAATGCTTGGTGTGTCAGCAAGTAAAGGCTGAACATCACAGGACTGCTGGATTACTTCAACCGTTACCAATCCCAGAATAGAAGTGGCAACACATCACGATGGACTTTGTGACTGCTCTTCCTCGCAGCACAAAGGGTAACGATGCCATATGGGTCATTGTGGATCGACTCACAAAGTCGGCTCACTTCATCCCATTTCGAGTTGGCCAATCAACTGAGACACTAGCGAAGAAGTACATGGAGGTAATAATCTAATTTAGATTTAAAACTCTTCATAATGTACTATCTCTGATACCCATGAACTCATACAGGAAATTGTGAGACTTCATGGAGTACCGGTCTGCACTGTCTCCGATCGTGACACCAGGTTCCGATTGCAATTTTGGCAGAGTCTGCAAGCAAGCTTGGGAACAAGTCTAAACTTCAGCACGGCTTATCATCCACAAACAGATGATCAGTCGGAACGAACTATTCAGATCTTGGAAGATATGCTCAGAGCATGTATGCTAGACTTCAAAGGATCGTGGGAAGATCACCTACATCTTGTGGAGTTTTCATACAACAACAGCTACCAAGCAAGCATAGGAATGGCACCTTTTGCAGCATTGTATGGAAAGAAGTGTCGATCGCCATTAAGTTGGGACGACATCGAAGATAGGGAACTTCTTAGACCGGAGATGATAGTAGCGACTGTTGATGTGGTCCGTACTATCAGGGAAAGGATGCGCATAGCCCAAGATCGACAAAAGCACTAGGCTGATACAAAGAGACGACACTTGGAGTTCCAGCCAGGAGATCACGTATTCCTGAAGATATCTCCGAACCGCGGAGTGATCCATTTTGGAAGACGGGGTAAATTGAGTCCGAGATACATTGGACCGTTCAAAATACTCGAATGAGTCGGTGAAATGGCATACTGATTAGCGCTTCCACCCTCATTGGAAGGAGTGCATAACGTGTTCCACATATCCCAACTCAGAAGGTATGTGAGTGACCCCAGCTATGTACTTGATCATTCTGAGCTCACTATACAGCCCGACTTGTCTTGTGAGCAACAACCTGTTGAGATCCTGGACAGGAAAGTGAAGACACTTTGGAACAAGGAAGTTAACTTGGTTCGAGTGATGTGAAGGAAAGACACTCCAGGAGAGTCCACTTGGGAAAGGGAGGATGAAATGCGTACTAGATATCCACACCTCTTTGTAAACTAGTCCTCAGATAAAAGTTGTAAATTTCGAGGACGAAATTTTTGTAAGGAGGGTAGACTGTAACAACTATATTTTTAATATACAAAGAATTGATTTAAATTCAATGTATACTTGGAGTATTTATTACAGCTGATATCTCTTTAAGTATTTATTTCACTCCATAATTACAAGCAAGAGCTTGTAGCTCATTGGTAACACCTTGCACTGCTGAACCAAGCCACCAGAGTTCAAATCCCATGCCCCACATTATTTTTTATATTATATTGTTTTAATTTTTTTGGAAGGTCAACAGTCAAACAGCCATAACTCTCAAAATTTATACTGAACACAAAAAACTAAGTATACCAAAATTTCCCCCAGGAGTTTCCCCACCCAGAGGTACCCCGACTCTGCCTGACTCGGCCGAGTCGGCCGGCGGACCGGCCGAATCGGCCGACGCCGCCGGCCGAACTCGGCCGGACGGCCGAGTCGTCAACACGGAATTTCTCCGTGTTGACCTGGTCATCCCCCCTGTATACTTTATTTTATTTGATCGGTTACCAGATTCCCAATAACTCACTTTTATTCCAAAATTTAATGATTTTTAATGTTTTTCTTATATATTTTTATATATTTTTAATTAAAATCCTAACCTTAGCCTAGCCCTATATAAATCCCCCTACCCTCTACCATTTCACCCTACATTCCTAAATCCACTCTCTAAAAATTTCAAGAGAACTCGGTACGTTAGAAAAAGAGCGAAAGGCGAAGCGCTGCCGAAATCGACGACGAATTCCGGTGATCATACTAGGACCCTTTGCGACGTTTCGACGCCCGACAACCCACTACCTTCCTAGCACCCTTTAGCTTGTCCAAACCCATAAGTCCCCCTCTTTCTATCTTCCTTTTCTTTTAAGAAAAATACGTCTTTTTAAAACCCGACGGAAATCGGAACAAACCGATTTCCGATTCGGTTTTCTATCAAAACTCACTTATCACAAATTACATAATGCTTAAACATATTCATGTTGACTATTAATCACTTAAAAATCAATTTGGATAAAGTTTTTCACATGAAATGATAACGTTTCCATTTATCGTATTTCTTTCACTTAAATACCACAATGTTTAGTTATCACATTTAACCCTTAACAATTGCTATACCTTAACGTAGATCACGAGGTAATGACCTACCTCCACACACACGCAATTACAACCCTAATTGATATCATCAAAACTTAAAATACGATAATACAAGACTTTGCATTAAAATACCATTTTCTTTATAAACCTTTTCTAAAAGTTCTAAGTTGTTTACAATTTTAAAACAAAATATTTTAATAGGAAAATACGATATGTCATGGATATCGATCGTTTATCTAAACTGATTTTGTGGTGTCTAGGCTAGGCAAGTGAGCTTGGATAACTTTAAAAGGCCCGTCTCATGATTCGTGAGCGGATCCCTCCCTCCTCACTTGTACTTACCTGGCCGCAATTGACGGTGAAGAGGCGATTTGAGGCTTCTAATGACTTATTGTTTAGACCTTTAGAAATAAACTAGTTGGCTTAGGAAACCCTAGAAACTAAAATAAGGAAATTTACACCTTTTACAAATAAATACCTCATCTTTATAAAACCGTTTTCTAAATGATTAGTATTTATTAAATCTTTGCAAAGCGCCACTACAACCCACCTTTGGGGAACTCGTTAGGGATAGTACGGTTTATCGTGCACCCTCGAGCTTAGTAGTGCGAGATTCAGACCTCCGCAAGGAGCATTCGGTCTCGAAAGGTTTAAAATACGACATTTAAGAAAAATGAGATTTTTGGAAAATAAAATATTTATATAAAATTATTCTTGTATTAACATATGTATATTTATCATTTAAACACTTATTTTATTATAAGATAAAGTTTCCACCTTTTCCTAAAAATTACAAGATTAAAAGTTACATTAAAATTCCATGAATTTCAAATAAATCAATATTATAAATTGATACTTTTATTAGGATATATTCACTAGAATAACACAAATAAAATTTACATTCATTATAACTATAAAGACGAATAATAAATACTTGAGGTGTATCTTGAAAACTATGCAAAAGTACTTTTTACATAAAACCCCCTCAAGTTTTATAAATTACAATAAGGACTCTAACAATTATAGAACTTCAAATTACTTTTCTTTTAGTTTGACTCGGGTTTGAGTCTGACTATTTCTGACTTGAATATGATTCAAGTCAATCTATATTCCTTAATATTCCAACTCAATATGAACACATGAATCCCTGAATCCAGTTAACAATCTATTCAACTTGACTGAATCAAACCATGGATATACATCCATTATTCCGTTATTCCAATTACCTGATACAATCTGTTTACTGATATCATGATTTTGGTCAGTCATCCAACTTACACAATACAATACAACAATACTGTCAAAACACTACGGGGTTTAAGGGGTAGATTGGTATGGAAGGTGTTAAAAGTGGCACGAGGTGGTCAGATTAAGACACCTAACCTATATTCCGTTGCTGTTGTACCGTGGCTTAACGGTTCCTTGTACATTCCGTTTGCCCTGGTCTCTAGCATATAGAGACCCCTCTCGTATACACTGGCATCCTTCTGTATCAAACTACAAACAGCAGCGTTAACACAATATTCTGCAATATTTTACAATCTCTTTAGAAAATACCTCTTATTCTGTCTTTTCTAATTCTTCATTATCCTTGGGACTTACCGAGCGATCTGTTCGCTGACGACATTCTATTTCTTTCTTCTTTGAATGTCGTCGGGTACTTTGGACCCAGCAGAGATCGAACCCACTGGTGAAGACTTGGAGCAGTTTCACGAAGACCCTGAGCTCTAGACATTGTACCTTGTTCTATTCAGTATTTTCATTTCCTGTTATGCCACTGTTTAGGCGTCGCTTTTCATTTCAGTTGTATTTACTTTTCATGCATTGTACAAAAGAATGTTATTAATAAAGTTGCTGTTATTTCTATATTTCCTGTCTCTTGTGATACACTTTTATATTGCTTAGATACGCTTAGCGTATGTACTTCTAAGTATATACGTAGCGGACCTCATCGCGTCCACTTCCCCGTACACCGGAAAGCGGGGCGTGACAGAAATATTATGTACGACTAATTAATCAAGTCGAACGAATGTGAAACATAAACAAAAATATGGATCTAAGTGTTTTGCATGCGTGAGTTCCAGTTTCACCTAAATACGACTACCGGTTTGATATATATATGTATGTTTTCGTATCGTCGCGCAAAACAGATCAGAATCTATTCGGCACCTTCACATATTTTTAAAACGCAGTTTGAGTTAATTTCTATCGGGTTTCAGGTTACGAAAATTATTAGAAAATTATAGGTATTTCGATGTACGTATCCAAAACACCAAGATTCACATGATTTGGATTTCTGAAGCTCTAGTTATGATCATTTTAATATCAGCGTTTAAAACAGAAATTCAGATTTCAGGACAGCAACTATATATTGTATTGCAAAGCCTATATCAGGTTGTTTCATGCATTCCTAAGTAATATAATATACAGAAAATTATAATTCTATCAATTTTGCATCTATACATCTAAATTTTATCACAAACGGATATCGAGTGTTCGAGTTATGTCCAATTTAAAAACAGTATGCGAATCAGGACAGATTCTGTCCAGATCCGTCACTTAATATTGTAACGCAGTTTTCTTTATTTTAGATGGGTTTTTATTAAAACTATAAAACTAATAAATTCTAGATCATTCGATGCAGATATCAAAAATATCTGAGTTTGCTCAATTTGGATACCGGTATACCAAGTTATGTGTCCTAGAAGTTGACCGATAACCATAGTTTTCTGTTTTACGATCAGTGAATAAAAATGATGTAATTCCTAAACCGTTATGCAGTTCGATCTAAAATTTTTACAACGTGTACAAAATAATATATTCTATCATATGTAAATTTCCTGAAATTTTCAGAATTAAAAATTAATTTATCAAAATTATTTTAAAACTAAAGGTATTGACATATGTGAGAATGAGAAAACCATGGTATTTATTTGTAACTTCATTTTCTTTTACAAAATATAAATATAGTAATTTAAAATATACCGACAAATGATATATCCTAATTGTTCTCCGCAATTTTAATATATGAATTTCTAATAGCGACAAAACTGATACAATACTTATTTTTCTAAGAACTTATATGTGAATGTATATCATGCCATATCATTTTCCTCTAGATTTATTTCATTATTAATTATGTTAAATCTAAATGCAAGACATGAAGGAAAGTTATAATTCAATTAAACGACAACGTAACTTGAATAAGAGGCAATCATTAATCTAATCGAAATTATATAAGTATATATGTGTGTTTTGATGTGTTTCCAATATTTATATATGTAACAATACTTTTATCCATTTAAGTACTATGATATGATACGAGAGGCGGTTCATAGTAATATGACAAGAGAAAGATAAAAAGAAAGAGATGGAGGTAAAGAAAGATAGAAAGGACTTACATACATAAGCCGGTATTGTCACCGGGCTTATCTATCCGCCGATAGCCCCGCGTTACTAACGAGACCTTCTTGAAGACTTCTTCATGTTCTTCTTCTTGGACTCTAGGTGAAAAGGGAGAAGTGAGAAATAAAAATTGTAAGGAAGGAAAAGATAGAGGAGGACAAATAAAGATGGTGTAATGGTGAATTATGTATAATAATATATGCATTTAATATGAGAATTAAAAGAGAAATGAAAGGCCACCATTCATTTGGAAATGAAAGGTCTCATTTGTAGGTTATGAGAAGAATAAAAAAATGATAAAAAATAATTGCAAGAATGAGGGTTTGAACATGTGACTTATGGAATAACAATGCAAGGACTTAACCAATGAGCTACAAGGTTGTTCATGCATATATTTAATTAGAATTAAATATATGTTGTTGCTTAAAAAGAAAGTGGGCTTTTCAGATGGGCTGTAGAGAATAAGAATAATGGATTTGGGTTAAATATTTATGAAAGGAAAAATAAGAATGAGAAGTTAAAAACTTAAATATAAGAAAAAGAAATTGTACCCAGATAAATACATAATAGATTGAGGAATAAAATAATAATAAATTTAATAGAAAAAAGGAAAATACTAAGTATAAATAAATACGGTATATTACTGAAGAGGGTTAATACAAATGTATAAAGATTTTGGGGTCATTACAACTTAGCCCAATATTGGCCATAAGTCCTCAACTTATATTTAATTGAGCTCATCTGCTCACGAATATTTAACAAATCTTGGTCCCAAATTGGACTACAGATCTTTCAACCAACTCACACCGGTTCGAGGGTACATCTCTTTACTCCTCTGATATCTGTCGTTGTAATCCTTCAACATCTTCAGAGAGGTGACGGGTCCCGACAACCACACATTTCACGGACTGTAGGGTCCTTAAACTGATGGACTAAGATGTCCTTAAACTTTATAGACTATGACGTTTTTAAACTACGGACTGTGGGGTCCTTAAACTCATGGAGTACGATGTCCCTAACCTTGGACTGTGGGGTCCCTTTAAACCCACGGACTACGATATCCTTAACAATGGACCGAGATGTCCTCAAACTAACACTGGACCGAGATGTCCTTAAACTAACACTGGACCGAGATGTCCTTAAACTAACATTGGACCGTAATGTCCTTAAACTAATCGACAGCAATGTCCCTAAACTAAACAATAGAGTCCAAATACTCTTTTGTTGGATCTAAACGATCCCGTTAAGTTGATCTTAGTCTAAAATTAGACTAGCGTATCCTTAACAAACGTTTAAGTTGATCTTAGTCTCAAATGAGGCTAACGTATCCTTAAACCCAACCCCAAACCCAAATCTAAGAAGATACGGATTTGGACTAATCCACGCCCTATGGGCGACAACATAAATTAGTCTACGTATACAATCCACGGGCAATCAAAAACAAAACAAACACCCACGACACGAAGTGACCATCTGGAGAAGGAGAAAGTTGTTACCGTGATGCGGTAGCGTAATTAACTGCAGGGCCTTGCGCCTGCAGGGAAGAGCGTCCCCACAATCAAAAACCCCTCAAACGAGAGGGAATCTGACAAAGTCTGCTACAACAGCCGCATCCGTTTAAACCTTCGATACACGGTGCCATAAATCAACTTGGCATCTTCGGAGAGATGGACGGATAGCACCAATTGGCATCTACCCCGAAATTCAGGCGAGACGTTCGCTGCGTCTTCACGTCTTTCGGCGGGGAACAAGGTATTTATTATAAATATGAAACATATGAGTGTTTATCTATAAAATATCTATTGTCATATGTTTATATACTAAATTAACATTATGAATGAAAATATATGCATATAATATTTTAATAATTTAAATTTGTATATCTGTTCCTTTATAAAAATTCAGAAGAAGAAGGGAAGGGGAAAATTCCCCACTAATGGAAGTATCACGTGTGAGCACGTGATCATCAATCCCTTAGAAAAAGACTCGGAGAGGGAAAAGGAGAAAGTTCCCGCTAGTGGAGCATCACGTGATGAATCTGTAAGCAGAATAGGCAGCTCCGTTTACAAGGTGGCAACTAAAGCCTCACGTGCAAGCACGTGATCATCTTTTCATACAAAACGTGTGGGACTCAGTTATAAAACAAACAAAGAACAAAGAGGCTCACGTGATGCCTTGCCTCTGTTGGACTCCTGCATGCAAATAAACCAAATTAATTCTGTGAGGGATCACGTGGTATACGTGATGGCTCCTATGCCTTCTGAGCAGATAGAATTAAATTCTAAATAAAGGGATCAAAAGCACTATTTTGGAAAATATTTCCTTGGATCTTTCTAAACAAGAAAAATTGCGCTCTGTAAAGTAGAGCGCCGGTGGACTAAAAATCCAAAGGTGATTAAAAATCACCAATCTACAGAAAAATTCTGTGCAAGGAAATATCTTCCTAAATTTTCTAGGAACAACAAAAGAAATATCTTTTGTAAAATAGAAGTCTTTGGATTAAAAATCCAACGGTGAATAAAATTGACCGAGTGATCTAAAAGATCATGTTGGTTATAAAATCAATCAAAATCTCTTAATGAGAGATTTGCTGAACAAACCGATTCTTTTTTTTCTCCTAAAATAGGAGCCAAGAAGGAGAAAAAAGAGAGAGAGAAGGAGAGAGAAAAACCCCCTTGAAAGCAAAAAAAAGAACAGAGAATTTAATTCTCTAGAGAGAAGAAAATCTCTTCAAAGAAAATGAAACTCTAGGTAAGAGAAGGAAGGGGAACCCCTTCCAAAAGCTCCCACAAAAAGAGAATTTAATTCTCAAACCAAGAGTTTAACTCTTCTAAAAGAACTTAGTTCTTCCTCTGGTTAAGATCTGCAGAAGCGGATCTCTCCACAAGTTGAGAATTTAATTCTCATCTGGGAGATTCTGTCATGCAGATTCAAAACCTAGGGGAAAGAACTGAATCCAAAAGAGTTTAACTCTTACAAAACATATAGGAATTTAATTCCTCTGAAACTAGGGTTTAACCTTTTAAAAAAGAATTTAATCCTTTTAAAGAACAAAAGGAGAACTTGATTCCCCAGAAGCATAGAAGAATAGCCTGGTAATTCATTAGCGTTCAACGCTACACAATAAAAGCTCACGTGTTCCCATGTGAGCACCTATGAGGAACGAAAAAGGAAAGACTGAGATCTAGCCACGTAACCCCACGTGACCCCTAAGAAGTGCTCAGCACTTATAAAAAAGAAAAGGGAATAAATCCTATTTTTGGAGCGCCTCACGTGACCCCACGTGACTCCTGAGAAATGCTCAGCACTTTAAAAGAGAAAAGGGAATAAACCCTATTTTTGGAGCGCCTCACGTGACCCCACGTGACCCGTGAGAAGTGCTCGGCACTTATAAAAGAGAAAAGCGAATAAAACCTATTTTTGGAGCGCCTCACGTGACCCCACGTGACCCCCAAATAGTTCTTAGCACTTACAAAGCAAAAAGGGAATAAATCAAAGGCAGTTTCCATTTTTGGGCGCCTCACGTGATCTCACGTGACCCAATAGTGCTCAGCGCTCAGAAAAGAACAAGGGAATAAACCCAAAGTAAGAGCGCCTCAAATTCTTGAAGTTTAATACTACTTCAAGCGCCTCACGTGACCCCACGTGAACGCCTCTGAATTTTAGTGTTTAACACTATTTTGAACACCTCACGTGGGAACACGTGAACGCTGAATATATACTGGTGTTGAATACTATGAAAGGCTAATATTAGCCAGACTCAGACTAAATTTCCCAAGGACAAACAATTGAGCCCCTCATACTTAGGATCTCCAAAACCGATCTCAGCCGCGAAGACAGCTAATGAGCTACCACCCTATCCCTCCAGTCGGGACATTGGTTCAAGGGTATATCTCTTCATATCTCTGATACATGTCGTTGTAATCCTTCAACGTCTTCAGAGAGATGGAGGGTCCCAATAACCGATAACCTTTGGCGTATCCCCAAACTGGTTAAACCAAAACCCCATAGACTATGAGGTCCTTAAACTCATGGACTATGATGTCCTTAAACTTTATGGACTGTGAGGTCTTTAAACTCATAGACTATAATGTCTTTAAACCGGACTATGGAGTCCTTAAACTCATGGACTATGATGTTCTTAAACTTTACGGACTATGATGTCCTTAGACCTAATGGACCGCAATGTCCCTAAACTAAAACGACAGAGTCCAAATACTCTTTCGTTGGATCTAAATGATCCCAAAATCTTGTTGAGTAGATCTTAGTCTAAAATTAGACTAACGTATTCTCAACAAACATTTAAGTTGATCTTAATCTCAATGAGAATAACGATCCTTACACCCAAACCAAACCCAAATCTAAGAAAATACGGATTTGGACTAATCTACGCCCTACGGCCGACAACACAAATTAGTCTCCGTATACAATCCACGGGCAACCAAAAATAAAACAAACACACACGATACGAAGTCACCTTCTGAAGAAGGAGAAAGTGGTTACCATAATGCGGTAGCGTAATTAACTGCAGGGGCTTGCGCCTGCAGGGAAGAGCGTCCCCACAATCAAAAAACCCTCGTACAAGAGGGCGAATCTGACGAAGTCTGCTACAATGGCCGCATCCGTCTAAGTGTCATAAATTAACTTGGCATCTTCGAAGAGGTGGACGGATAAAACCAAATAGCATCTGCCCCTAAATTCAGGCAAGACGACCTACGCGGTTCCGTCTCTGTATTTCGGCGGAGAACAGATTCTGACACGCCCGGTGGGACCTTTTCCTCTTTCCACTCCACACTTCGTTTGTTGTGTTTCGCGAGTGAATCGCGGTTTGCTATGGTTGCCTCTGGATTCGAGATACTAAGATTTGGTGTCTTGCTCCGTGCAGAAAACAGAAGATCAATGGCTTTCAACTGCACCAACTGCAACAACGGCAATAACTCCCACTCCGTCCTTGCTGGAGGAGTGACCTATGGGCCTCAAGTGGCCTCCATTTTTACGATGCCAGAGGAACAGGTGACTCAGGCCACCATTGGACCGTTCTTTGACCATGCTCCCACCAATGAGCTTCAACGCCCCACTGTCGCCGCAAGAAGCTCCGAAGAAGTCGGTCTTTGATCGGCTCACCACCACCGCAGCTCCTCTCAACGGGTCGTCCAAGTCTAATACCTCAGTCTTCGACAGGCTGAGCCTAAGCTCAAACGGGCCCACTAAGAGGCTCGCAATACCAGAGAAGGCTATCCCAGCTCCTACTGCAGCTGAAGCCGTCCAAACTGCTTCCCCTACTCGAAAGTCGGCCTTCGATAGGTTGACTATTCCTTCCCAGCGGATGTCAGTCTTTGACAGGCTGGCGCCAATAACAGTCTCTCCTCAAAGTAGGGGGCAGGACGAAGTTACCCCGACAACGGAGGTGATTCCGGTCACATGACATGCTCGACGTCGACATTGGCGCCAAGTGAGGAAAACTCGGGGTAGCTCTCCTTCTGGACTGACTCTGCTAGCTCCAGTGGTGGAAATTAAAGCTGCTGTTCCAACTGGGAACAGTTTTGAACCGCTTAGGAGGGTGCGCAAGAACTCTCCGACTGCTGTGCTAAAAAAATCTCCTCCACCTGTGGAAAATGTTACAAATGTAGAGCCAGGGAAGCCCCCTCAGCGGCTGTCTTCCGAAATCCACAGAGTCTGGCGAAGAGTCCAAGACTCTGTGATCGACCAAGACAACTCCCGCCGACAGAAGAAAATGAAGATCCGGCAAGAAAAGAATCTCACCGCCGTTGCACCACGGAAAGCATCGGCTACAACAGCCCCCGCAACTTCCACCGCCCATAAAAGGAGAAGGACAGAGAAGATCCCTGTGTCTGCGACAAATCTCAAGGGTGCTGAATCCGAACGCCCCAAGTCTGGGTGCATGGTAGTGCACACTATCTACATGGCTCCGGGAAGGAGGATAGCCGTATCTCTACGGGTCATCGACCACTCACCCGATCTGTGACAAAAGCCTAGGAGCAACAGCAAAAGCTCCAGGAAATGCTAACGAAGATGGTCGTGCTCACTGAGCCGAAAGAAAACCCGGAGACGTCATCAGAGCAGCGCCAGGAATAGAAAACTATGCCGAATTCCTCCGAAGAATGCTCGAGAGGAAAGACAAAGAGGCCGCGGAACAAGCGGCCAACATAAATCAAATAGCGCTATTGTTCCAAGATATGGTGGGCATGCTGATTCAGCCAGACCACCCAGCCGAAAATCCTCTAGTAATAATTGAAGACGATAGAGGAGGGACATCAAACCCTCTTTCGGCCTCTTCAGCTGCAATGGAGGAAACAATCTCGAAAGCGGTGCTCGATGATTATATAGCTCAACAAATACGAGCTCACCAAGCAAACAAAACCGCTGGCCAAGTCGTCAGAACTGGGTGACCATATCCAGGACGGTACAGTCAGATTAAGTACCCGTCAGGATACACGATTCCTAAGTTCCACGTATATAAGGAGACAGGAAACCCCCACCAGCATGTCGTCCAGTTCAGGGCTCTGTCGGCAACACTGGAGGTGACGATAAGCAACTGCTTCATCAATTCGTCGGCAGCTTGGCGGAGACGGTGTTCGAATGGTATTCAGAGCTTCCCAACGACTCCGTCAAAACTTTTACGGAGATAGAGCTGTTATTCACCCAGCGTTTCACAAGCGCCAGCGAACGCACCCCAATCACGGCGTTGATCAATGCCAGGGTGAAGCCAGGCAAAACATGGGTTCAATATGCGATACGGTGGCGGAACCTATGGTCGAAGTGCGAATAGCGCGTAGAAGAGGCTCCTGCAGTGGGCATGTTTGTGGGAACCCTTGATCTGCAGGCGACCATATCCCAATTCATGATGTTCTTCAAGCCGACCACCTTCCAGGCCTTGATTGACAAGCTAGCCCAAATGGACCAGATGGGCCATAGACCGTCCTCCTCAAAGAAGGATCCTCGGAATGAGAAGGGGGAAGGGAAAGCAACCTTCGCCGCCAACGCTCGGCAACAACCAAGTGGCCCGAGACCGGTTGTTCGCCAAAGCAACAAGCGGCAATCCTTCGATGAGAAGTTGAGACATCCTTACTCGTTTCCCATGGATAAAACAAGGAGACTGTTCGAACTAGCAGTGCGCAACGGGCTCATCACTCTACCGGAACCGAGACACCCACTACAACCGAACGATGTCAACGATCTCAATTACTGCCCCTACCACCGAGTATTGGGCCATCCGATCGAAGACTGCTACGTCTTCAAAAATTAGGTTGAAGACCAGTATCAACAGGGAAAGTTCGCGCTGTCCGAAAACTGGAAGGTATATCCGCCACAACAGCACACACCTAAAAAGGTGGACACGCCGGGGGCATCATGTTCATTTATAGAGGAAGCTCCATGGGAAGTAGTTCTTTCGGCAACAACGCAAAGAATGCTGAAGGATCTTCAAGCATGCCCGGCAATCAGGTGGAAATGCCCGCTAGAGCCTGAGATCATTGAGGGGATGCTAAAACTACGCCCAACACTGGGAGTTAATAGCGATGGACAAAACACACAGGCCCAGCCGTCAAAGTCTTCGAAGAAAAAGAAGAAGACCAAAAAGCCTGCGCAGTTTGACGACAAGCTCACGGATCTGCAAAAGCATATTGACGCGCTGGAGGAATACAACCAGAAGGCGCGGACCCCAGTCACACTCCAGAAATTTCTCAACCATATCCTTAAGAACAAAGGCAATGACAATGACGAGGGAGACGACGCGTCAAAAGAACCCGAAGATTACGTGGCAGGTTGTCACATGATCTCTCACTCATCAATAGATGATAAAGAAGCTCCTGATGCAGAGAAACTGGGGACAGATCCAGAACCGGAATCAAAATCCCTGGAGCCATCGGACGAATTGATTGACAGACTGCTGAGCGAAGCTCTTCAGAAAAGCAAAGCTGACAGAGAACGGGAAACGGCCATATACGAAAGGGCCAAGCGTCGGCGTCAAGTTAAAGAAGCTCCGGTAATGAGAAGCCATAGACTACCCCAACCGGATCAAAGCATCCCTGTCGCCAGCAAAAGCAAGCTTAATGCAAGGAAATGATTCGCTAGGGCCCTGTCAATGGGAATGAAGTTGCCTTCTTTCAGAGGAAATACTCCTGGTGGTATACATCTTGATGAAGCAGATGTACTTCCTAACTTCTACTTATACCATCAGAGGATTGCACACCCTACCGAAGAGTGCATAGCCTTTAAAAACTGGTGGCAGGGATATGTTGCCCACCGACAACACGTCCAGCGAGTGAAGCGCAAGGTTTTTTGGGAACATAGAAGCACGACAGATGAACGCAAAAGAACTGCCGGCAACTGTCACATGGTTGACACCAAGGGATCGCAAGTTCTCACCTTTGGAAGCGACTCTGATGAAGAAATAGCTCTCAGCCCTCTCTTTAAGGAATCCACCTTCGACACAAAAGATACGAAGACTTGCAAGGACATCTAGCTGTGTAATCATACGTTGCCTGGGAAAAATCCCGGACCTATGAACAACGGACCGAAACGTCCTTAAACTACTACAAACCGCAGCATCCTAGGGCCGACCCACAAAAAAAACGGTACGTCGACAAGCAAAATGGGCACGGATGAAAACCCGAAACAGCTCCGTGAGTAAAAACAGCAAGGCTACCGGCGATGTTTGTGAAAACCCGAAAGGGCGCAGACTCGTAAGAAAAAGAAAAAAAACGGTACGTCCACAAGCAAAATGGGCACGGATGAAAAATTGAAAGGGCTCCGTGAGTAAAAACAGCAGGGCTACCGGCGAGTTTGTGAAAACCCGAGAGGGCGCAGGCTCATAAAAAATTCATGCACACTTGCGAGATCCTCTCGACCTTGTAAGAAGAAAACACCTGCATGAGATCCTTATGACTCACAAGGGAGCAACACACTTAAGGATCCCCATGATTCTTAAGGAGAAATTACACTTACGAGGTCCTCACGACTCGTAAGAAGAAGCCTGTTATGAGACCCTCACGGCTCATAAGATTCAAAAGCCTTAAGTTATAGGGATCTGAACCTATTCTTAAGCCATCACATTTCCCAGGTTGCCCTACAAGCGGTTCAATATTAACCCTTGTATACAATCCACGGGCACAAATAAACGTTTTCCCTACCCTGTCCTACCAACGATGAGGAATGTCATCATTTGGTGAACAAACATTTGTAGGTCCTCTCGATTTGCAAAGAGAAAATGCTCTTATGAGATCTTTACGACTTATAAGAGACCATACACTTAAGAATCCTCACGATTCTTAAGGAGAAAATGCACTTACGAGATCCTCACGACTCGTAAAGAGAAACACCTTTATGAGACCCTTACGGCTCATGAAGTCAAAAGCCTTAAGCGACAGGATCTTAACCCTGTTTGCTAAGCCATTTTTGTTCGAACCAACAAAACCAAATGATGATTCACTCCTGGCAACGTTCCAGTAGTAGCGATGCAGATGCCTAAATCGGTAACAAATTCCAAGTCCTTTCACGGCAAATGATGATTCGCTCTTGGCAATATTCCAGTTGCAACGATACTGATGCTAAGATTGACACCAGATTCCAAGTTCCATACTCGCGGCGAAAAGTCAGCGAGCCATAAATACATATGAAATAGTCGAAATGATATGGAAACTTGCAACAAAATCAGCAAGTAAAAGATATGCATACAAAAATAGTCGAAATGATTGGGCAACTCGCAATAAAAAGCAGCGAGTAAGAAGAAAAATAGCCGAAATGATTGGGCAATCGCGACTTTCGCGATACAAAAAGCTGAAATGATAGAGCATTGTGGAAAGAAATAAAACTTTTTGCCCTGTAGGTAAGTCCATATTGACCCCTGTACACAATCCATGGGCATAAACGAAAAGGAACCACATGTCCCAACAAACTCTGTCAAAGGGAAAGTCAGAACTCGACAGCAACATCTGCATCCTAGAAGACCAACAACGGCGTTTCTCCTCATGCCAGCAGGGCACGGACGTGACACAACGAAACGGAGCCTTGGCAAAGTCCCTAGTTCTAAATCTCAACGGCAACATCCACTGCCTAAAAATCAGCAACGACGTTCCTCCTCATTCCAGCAAGACACGGATACGACACCACCAAACGGAGCCATGGCAAAGTCCTCAGTTCTAAGACTCTACGGTTCACAGATAACCTAAAGTCATCCAATAATCCCGTCGTGGAAATACGTCAGCCAATGACCCGTCTCGGAAATACGTCATCCAATGACTCCGTCTCGGAAACAAGTCAACTGACTTTCAAGGAAATCGGTGTCCTTGGCAAAACCATGATTCAGGGACATCAGCGTCCCTGACGAGAACATCTCGATTCGCGTCGACCCACAGAGAAATCAGTGTCTTTGCAGGAATCTCTCGATTCGTCTCGACCTCCAGGGAAATCAGCGTCCTTGACGAGAGCATCTCGATTCGCATCGACCCGTAAGGAAATCAGTGTCTTTGCAGGAATCTCTCGATTCGTCTCAACTCCGAGGAAATCAGTGTCCTTGGCAAAAGCCTCGATTCAGGGAAATCAACATCCTTGATGAGAGCATCTCGATTCGCGTCGACCCGCAAGAAAATCAGTGTCTTTGTAGAAATCTCTCGATTCGTCTCAACTCCGAGGAAATCAGTGTCCTTGGAAAAAAACCTAGATTCAGGGAAATTAACGTTCTTAACGAGAGCATCTCGATTCGCGTCGACCAGCAGAGAAATCAGTGTCTCTGCAGGAATATACGACGTCAGCAAAACGGAGCCACGGCAAAGTCCCCTAGTTCCAAATCTCGATGGTTCACAGACAACCTAGAGACTACCTCGGAGCCATGGCAGAGTCCCTAGTTCCAAATCTCGACGGTTCACAGACAACCTAGAGACAACCTCGACATTCATCGCAATATTGCAGACACAATATCAATAAATGAAGCAAAGGAAGATCCCTAGCTTCAGGGTCTTGACGGCAATGAGACCTGAAAGACTATCGGAGATCATCTTACTCCAGCGCAGAGTGGTCATGACTCATCGGGGCTCCCAAACTGAGCCTAACCTCAAGTAAAAAGTGACATGGAATATCCCTAATGCTTTCTCTTTCAACGATAATATCACCTAGAAGATTACTTGAAGACGTCTTGACCAGTCCCCAAAGAGATCAGAAACACGACAGTCGCGGGGCTACTCGACAGCAAGATTGCGTATCGAGGAATACACCGGCCAACGCGGCGGTACAACGGGTAAAAAAAACCTAGTACCACAGACCCTAATGGACTTCTATTAGCAGGAGTTAACTGTGATGTTAGAACATCCTTGCGAGAACTTCTCGATTCGTCTCGACTCGTGAGGAAATTAGTGTTCTTACGAGAACTTCTCGATTCGTCTCGACTCGTAGGGAAAAGCCTTAGGCATTGGGGATAAGGACCTGTTTCCTAAGCACTAGGGCCCTGCAAGTCGGTCCAAGATGGACTATTGCATACTATTCACGGGCCATACTTTCCAAGGTCGAATCTCGACAGGGAGGGAAACAACCACCTACGAGTCCTCTCGACTTGTAAGCGGGAAAATTCTCTTGTAAGATCCTTACGACTCTCAAGAGAAAACACACACTTAGGAGTCCTCATGACTCCTAAGGAGAAAATACACCTACGGGATCCTCTCGACTCAAAGGGAGAAAAGTCTTTATGAGACCCTCACGGCTCATAAAGTTGGAATGCCTTAGACGGCAGATCTGAACCTGTCTCCTAAGCCATCGCTGCCCTGTAGGGAGATCAAGATAGATTATCTACAAAATTCATTTGCTAAAAGGGACACACCACCATGAAACAAAATATGTCTTTTATTCATAAATCCAAATGAATACAAAGTACAATCTATAAAAGAATCAAAAAATACTCTTATTCAGGATTAAGTACAAATGGAGAATAAAAAAACATATTTATCTTCAGGCCGGTGGACGGTATAATAAATTCGTCAGTTCATCCTTCTTCCGCTGGGCCTCGGCTTCATGTTTTATTATTGCTATGAGACGGGTCTCCGCCTGAGACTGTTAAGCCTGATACGAGGCGAGCCGACTCTCAAGCTCCTTTTCAGCAACTTTGTGAGCTTCAACCATCTCGCGAATAAAAATAACGGCTTTATCAATAGCTACCACCTCCCTGATAGCTTCTTGAAGCACCCGCCAAAGTTCATACGCACGAGTGGTCTTAGCCGTGAGTTCAGCATGAAGTTCCCCCAAAGCATTTGAAGCTAGCTCCCTCTCTGAAAATTTTCGGTTGAGCCTCTTCTCACATGATTGCAGATTTGCGGCGCACCGTTCAATCAGCCCCCGCAAGCTCGTCTTTGCAGCCACGACCTCTGAGGGAAGGTGTGTGCACTCGAGACCATGTAAGCAAGCCTCCACTCGATGACAAAACTCAACCCAGACATGCACCTATGTTTCATCATGGTAAGTGGTGAGAAAGGGCAGAGAAATATTGGCTTCGGCAGCAAATTCTTCAGCTGTGATCGAACTACCAGCACGAAGATCATCGATAAGAGCCGACAAGAAGTGAAGGCTTTGCTTCGCCATCCGTTCAGATGCGCGCCGGGCATAAGGGCCGGGTGGCATAATGGTGTGAGATTCCAGCGGGATAAGAACGGGCAAGGTTGTCAAGATTCATAAACAATCAGCGAGATTTGCAAACAAAGAATAGATGAAACAACGTCAAAATCTTACTTACTCGCAGTCATGCAAGGAGAGTTTAACAAATCCCCAGGCCTTTCGAGAATCTCAACTTCGTCGCCAGCTTCCAGAACTACAGAAGACATTAGCATTGTTATATGAAATAAGGATAATGCAATGAGGGGGTCAAATAACACCGACCTTGCCCAGAAGTGTAACACCCTAGTTCATTCATACCATTTCTATTTCAAGTATTTCTTTATTTATGGCATTTTCTTGATTTACTGCGTTTTGGGTGCGAATAGTGTATTTGACATCTATATTTGCATCCGACCCGACCCGCTTGCTGGAAACCCGTTTTGATTCCTGTTTATAATTTATCCTGACTTGATACGTAGACTCGTGCACTTTTATTTGCATACTAGCATTTTACCTGGCATCTGCATTTTTATATAACATTTAACTCACATAAAATAGTTTAAAAATATATTGCATGGCCTGCATGATACCCCTGACCCTGTGGTAGCATCCGCGCATCTTGTTCTCGTCCCGTTCAGTGAAACGGACTTGTTTGGATGGTTACGCGCACGTACGTGCATCCGTTCTTGGGGGTATGCATTTTCGTTAGCCGGATATCCAACTTTAATTTTGGTCGACATGTATATTTTTCGTATTTTAAAACTGAATTTTAGACCCGACCCGGGCATGTTTTGGATTATATTTGTATTTACCAGAATATCAAATTTTATTTATATAATATTAATTTCATAAACTGATACAAATTAAAATTTAGTTAACTAATAAAAGATTTTTTAAAATTTAAATCTAAACTAATTTCGTAACAAACTAACAACCCCTTTCTCTCTCTCTCTCCCCTTTGCATATATATATTTACATATTTTTTTCTTTCCTTATTTAATACACAGCCTCTTCTTCTTACTTCTTCTTCTTCTTTCTTCTTTCTTTTTCTTAATCTTGTTTCTTGATTCCGGTGATCACCGCTGGAGCCGTGCTCGTCGCTGACGATCCGAGTGATCCAGTGAACGTCTCTTGCCTGTGTGATCACCCTCTTGCCTTGCCTGGACCCATCCCGCGTACCACGTGTGCGTTGCGACGATTTACCGACGTTGGACGTGCCGTAAGTATCTGTCGCATGATTCGATCGAGGCAAGTTTATCTTACTACATGCTATGTTACTGTATTTATATCTATTTGAATAAATATAACACTTGTATTTTAAATCATGCATCCCATGTTTAGTTTTATAGTTTTACAACATCCGTATGCATCCGTACAAGTTATTTCAAATCTAGTGCATGCAAACCTATCTTGTTACATACTATATTTCAATATACTGCACCCAATGGAATATTTACATCTCATATTGTTTAGTTGTACATCCTGCATTTACCAGTTCATCATTTTACTGTTATATGACGTCCGTGTGCATCCGTATCATTATTTACATGTCTAGTCGCATGCTAATTCATCTTGCTACATGCTATGTATCTTATTTTGCATCCATATGAATAAAAAATATCACATGTTGATTGTACTGTACATCCATATTAAAGTTTTACCGTTTTCGGATACCCGTTTGCATCCATATCATTTAATATCGTCGTAATATTTCTTATTATTATCTTTAATTAGTTTATAATCTGCATTTTATAATTTTATACAAAATATAGTTTGAAAATATTATAGTTTACACATGAAACGTCGTTGCAAAGCGGATACGACAAATCTGAAATTTACTGTACACCTTACCTTATAAAATTCATTATAAATCATAGAAAAATTATTAGTATACAATATTTAGTTCATTACGAAGATAACTCATAATACTATAACTTTATGAAATATTTAATTGCAAAATAAATTGTTTAAATAACATAAAATGCAAATGAAAATATCTCTAAACTGCTGTCCAGGGAAATTCCATCAGCAAAGTTTCAATTTCGAATGTTCATAGCTTTTTTTAAGAACAACCTGAGATACTTCAACTTATAAAAATGAAAACCTTATTGAATTATCTTTGTTTTGGTATAAGACACGTCCCTTTTGGAGAACGTTTGTTATTTTTAAGCTATTTTACAAATCAGGGTGACGCTGAATTTCTGAACGGAACTTTCTTGTGCATGGTTAATCAATACCACTTTTATAGTTATTAATCGGTGTGAATATTTTATCCATGTTACTATTATTATATCAATATCTATTTAATAAATAATAGTGCTTGTGTTTTAATATTCAGCAAATTTTACCGATTTACAGTTTTATAGTATATGTCTGTATCCGTAAAGTTTATTACATATCTAGTTGCACGCCGAGACCAGATTATTTCATTTTAATATTGTATTAGAGCACCATGCTTGATAATTATGCATCCTACTTAGTCATGATGTGACCCCTGATCGATATTTGTGCATTCATGCTTTTATTGTACATCCGTACTTTCACCTTGATTCAATACTTGCTACAGTTTGATTATGAGCACCCGTTTAACACCTGTGCACTACTTGACATGACCTGATACACCACTACTTGCCATGACTTGATACATGTACACTACCTGACATGACTTGATATATCACTACTTGACATGTTACCTGATCCTGTTTCTAATGCCGACAATCCTGACATATTGTCCCGATGGACATATCCTGTTATCTGTATAGACAAACCTGTTCCTGCTTGATCCTATGTTGGCATTAGTCTCAGATTTATCAATACCTGACTTGAACACATAACTTGGGGGTATGGTGAAATCAATGGTGAAACCTGACTTGTAACTCGACAGTTCGATGCTTATACTGATCAGTTTTAGGGGCCAGGCCAGCCCTGGGATGCTGCTGCCGACATCATTCATCTGTACATGTTTCCTGTTTAGTGCCTAGCGGCATGTCTCGGTTTCAGCCCCGAGAATCTGGACCGTGGTCCCGGGAATGCACGATATACTATTGAGTTACATCAACGATTCATTAAATTGATTTCAAAGACTTGAGAGTAGTTAACCCAGTAGTTTAGTTCGATACTCACCGCACGTCACATGTGCTTATACCCTTCATTGTTTCTTATTCGTGTTACTGTTATACTTTTATTACTGTTCATACTCATGCCTGCATGACTTGTTACCCCCTGATTATATTATTATTGATATTATGATGCACTGACGTCTGGGTTTTGCATGGCTCAGATCCTCTACCTTTGTCACAGGCTGATCAGGAGTATTTTCGCCGTCAGGCCGAGCAGTGAGGATCCTGTTGTTTCGCCCAATCAGAGCAAAGCTCTGTTTGAATTCAAAATTCAAATTTTGAAGCAACGCTTCAAATCTCAGGCGCAACGCGCCGCGTGTCTGGCGCTAATACGTCAGCGCAGCGTCCAAGAAGACGCACCCAATCAGAGCAAAGCTCTGTTTAAAGGAAGCAACGCTTCAGATCCTTTGCGCTGTGCGCGACGCGCCACGTGTCCAGCGCAGATACATTATCGCAGCGCACCCAATCAGAGCAAAGCTCTGTTTTAAGCGAAGCAACGCTTCAGATCCTTTGCGCTGCGCTCGACGCGCCACGTGTCCAGCGCAGATACATTAGCGCAGCGCACCCAATCAGAGCAAAGCTCTGTTTAAAGGAAGCAACGCTTCAGATCCTTTGCGCTGCGCAAAGGAAGCGCCGCGCTGCGCTCTGCGCTGTGCGACACGTGGCAGCACAGTTGCGCTGCGCGACACGTGTCAGCGCAGATGCGCTAGCGCAGAAGAAGGGGCTAAGTGCCAAAGGCAATTTATCCATGTAAAAATTACATGCACTTGATAATAACAAATTAAAATCATACGATGCACAAGCACAACAGAGAGCTAAAATAAAAGAACCCTTAACAGACAATGAAATACTTGATTAAAAAAAGGAAAATATTTATTCATTTTTATTGTTATTACATTTAAAAAAGATCACCGAATACGGGATCAGAGAGACAAGGGTTCACAAAAAGAAAAAGAAGATTATTCAGCTCCCTCTCCGTCTTCTCCATCACGTCGAAGAGGCGATCTTCCCGAGGGGTAGCCATCCAACGGTCGACGCCGCACTCCTGGGAAAAAGTGGCGATGACGGCCCGACGAGCCCGTATCTGGCTCAGCAAGTAGAAGGAGAAGTCCCTCAGGGCTTTGGTGATCAAGAGCGCTTCGAAAAAGCTCTCGATCTTATCCTCGGCCACATCAAGCATTGCTGAGGACATCTCCGCCGGAGGAGGGGGAATGTCGGCAAGCACTGAGGCAAGGATCATCCGAAGCCAAATAGAACCCGGGGGAAGAGAAGACCCCACACGAGTCGAAAGCTCGTACATTGCGGCATCGCACTGCCCGTCCGAAAAAGAGGAGTCCACCAAGCGTGCAGCAAAACGGGGAACAACGTCTCGGATCGGCACTTCCCACGGTTGTCGGCGGGCATGAGGACGGTTGCAAGCCATGATTAAAGAAGTTCTCTGAAGGTGAGGAAAGGAAAGGCTCGGCCTTGAGTTATATATAGATCCAAACACAGAAAATTCTGTGCGCAGCGGAGCTATTTCCAAGGCCCGGGAAATTATAATTTCGGGAATACAAGTTTGACTTGAAAAGAGGAGATAAAAAGATATCTCAGGAGAAGCGGCGCTTCTGATTCTCCCAAAATTTAAACTTTAATAAATGAAGCAACGCTTCAGATCCTCTGCGCTGAGCGCAACGCGCCACGTGTCAGGCGCAGATGTATCAGCGCTGCGCCCAAGAAGACGCGCCCAATCAGAGCAGAGCTCTATTTGCCTGAAGCAACGCTTCAGTTGCACTGCGCTCTGCGCTGCGCGACACGTGTCAGCGCAGACGTGCTAGCGCAGTTGCGCTGCGCTCTGCGCTGCGCGACACGTGTCAGCGCAGACGCGCTAGCGCAGTCGCTCTGCGCTGCATGACACGTGTCACGCGCTGGGGCATCTGCGCCAAACTAAATTAATATTTTTAAGAAATCTTTTCTGTTCTTGTTAAAACAAGAAGATTTTCTTCTGCAAAGCAGAAGCCCTTGAATCAAAGATCCAACGGTGGGGAAAATTCCCCAAATCACTCAGAGGATGATTTCTTTAAACAAATTTAACTAATTTGTGAGCACTATAAAAAGGACCCTAAGCCTCAATTCAAAGGGATGAACATTTTTTTTGGAGAACTCGAGAACTTTAAAGGGAGAGAACTCTGAGAAGATTTCAAGAAAAAAGGTAAAAGAACCTTTATGGATTAGAAGAAATTCCTTCTAATGGATCGTTGATCTAAAAACAAGACCAACGATCTTTACATAATAAACAGTGCTTTGCACTTCTTATGAACCCCTGGTTCTTTTAAAAAAAAAAGAAACAATAAAAAAAAATAATATATAATAATAGTGCTTTGCACTTTTATGAACCTCTGGTTCTTCAAGCAAAGAAAAATTTATTTTTCTTTGATCTATTTCAGATCAAGAAATTAAACAGGGCTTTGCACTTTCCTTCTTGTATCTAAAAGATTATTGGTGCTTTGCACTTCCAAGTTGCGCCGTTGCGCTCTTAAGAGAGCGCCACGTGTCGGCTATAAAACCACTTGCGCTAAGTGCCCTTAAGATAGAGCTTTGCTCTCTAGAATTAGTGCAACTCGCTGAGAGCACACCACGTGTCGCCAGCGCAACAACGCAGCGCAACAGCGTAACGCGCTGCACTGTTGCGCTTGCGCTCCCCAGAGCATGACACGTGTCATCACCATATGAGCTTGCGCTCAGTAATTGGCGCAAAGCGCCTGACAAATGCAATGCATTTCACTTCCTAAAGGGCCAAGCCCAATTAAAAGGCTTAACAAGCCTAATAAATAAAATGCTGTGCATTATTTGGAAGGGCAGAGCCCAATTGAAAGGTCCAATGGACCAAAATAAATGATCTGCATCCCAATCAAAATGGGCATAAGTGGCCTGAAGTAATGCAATGCATTATTTAAGTATGGGCAAAGCCCTAGCACAGGTCTAATAAAAAAATAAATGATGGTGTTGAACATTTTCAACTGGACTTAGCCCAATTTTGGCCGTAAGTCCTTAAATTAAATTGACTGAGCAAAATGGCTCTCCTAAATCAATCTACATCCAGTTCGAGGGTACATCTCCAAACTCCTTTGACATCCATCGTTGTAATTCCTCAACGACGTCAAAGAGGTGACGGGTCCCAACGACCACACATCGCTATGGACTGCGGGGTCCTTAAACTCGTGGACCGAGACGTCCTTAAACTAATATCGGACCGAGACGTCCTTAAACTAATAATGGACCACTACGTCCCTAAACTGGCATCGGACCGAAACGTCCCTAAACTAATATCGGACCGAAACGTCCCTAAACTAATATCGGACCGAAACGTCCCTAAACAAGCGATGGACCACCACGTCCTTAAATTGGCGCAATAGAGCCCGAACGCTCTTTTGCCGGATCTTAACGGTCCCGTCTAAGTTGATCTTAGCCCCAGCTACGGTTAATGTGTCCTTAGATCTTTAAATAAACAATAAAACCCCAAATCAATTTTGGTTCAAGGGTACATCTCTGAACTCCTCAGACGCTTGTCGTTGTAATCCCTCAACGACGTCAGAGAGGTGACGAGTCCCGACGGCCAGATAATTAAATTGATCACTGCGTTAAATTGATCTCAGTCTAAAACAAGACTAACGTATCCTTAACGAACGTTTAAGTTGATCTTAGCCGCAACGCGACTAATGCATCCTTAAACTGAAAATACCAAACCCAAATCTAAATAAATATGGATTTGGACTAATCCACGTCCTACGGGCGACGGCATTACTCAGTCTCCGTATACAATCCACGGGCAACCACAAACAAAACAAACATACACGACACGAAGTGAAATTCTGGAGAAGGAGAAAGTTGTTACCGCGATGCGGTAGCGTAATTAACTGCAGGGGCTTGCGCCTGCAGGGAAGAGCGTCCCCACAATCAAAAACCCCTCACCCTGAGGGGGAATCTGACGAAGTCTGCTACATCGGCCGCATCCGTCTAAACCTCCGATACACGGTGCCATAAATCAACTTGGCATCTTCGGAGAGGTGGACGGATAAAACCAAATAGCATCTGCCCCGAATCTCAGCGTCAGGACATCGCGGTCTTGTGCGCCGTCTTTCGGAGGGGAACAGATTCTGGCACGCCCGGTGGGACCTTTTCCTCTTTCCACTCCACACTTCGTGTGTCGTGATTCGCGAACCAATCGCGGTTTGTTAATGGTTGCCTTCGGATTTCAAGTTACTAAGATTTGGTCTTTTGCCTGGCGCAGAACTCAAGATTCAATGGCCTTTAACTGCACCAACTGCTCGAAGTACCACTGCAACGGACGCTCCACCTCACTGGGAGGTGTAGCATATGGGACCCAAGCGGCTTCCTTCCTCGCTCTGCCGGTAGACCAGGTGACCCAAACCACCACTGGCCTGTTCTTCGGGACCATGATCCCACCTACAAGCTTCTCTGAGCCAATACCTGCACCAGAAGTGAACAAGAAGTCAGTCTTCGACCGGCTTACTGCTATGACGACCCCTGTCAACGGGTTGCCCACTACCAAACCGACAGCCTCTGTTTTCACCAGGCTAAATCAAAACTCTAGATTGGCTGTCCCAAGGAAAGCAATAACTGCTGCTCCAGAAGTCGTCAAGGCGGCTTCCCCTGTCAAAGAGTCAGTCTTTTCAAGACTGACGATTCCTGCTCCTGCCCTTGCCCGAGGATCTGTCTTCGACAGGTTAAATATCACCCCTCAAAAGACAACCTCAGTCTTTAAGAGGTTAACACCAGCCGTGCCTCATTCAGACAGGGGGCAAAAAGAACCAACCTCTATCTCCGAGCCAGTCCCAACGGCTCGTCGTGCTCGACGTTGCCACTAGCAACGAGTAAGGAAGGCAGGAGACAACTCCCCCTCAGGGCTAACTCCACCGGCTCCAGTGGTGGAAGTCAACGCTGCTGTTCCAACTGGGAACAGCTTTGAACTGCTGAGAAGGGTACGGAAGAACTCTCCAACCGCTACATTGAAAAGATCTCCTCCGCCCGCGGAGAGAGTTCCGGAAACGAAGCAAGAACAGCCCCCTCAACGGCTGTCCTCAAAAATTTATAAAGTTTGGCGGAGAGTTCAAGACTCCGTGATTGACCCAGGTCGCTCTCGTCAACAGAAAAAGGCGAAAGTGGAAAAAGAAAAGGACCGTCCGATCAAACAGGAAAGGATGACAGTCGCTAGGGTGCCCACTGCAATGGCCCCTCCAACCTCAACGGCCCACAAAAGAAGAAGGCCGGAGAAAACCCCCGCGCCCGCGGAAAATGCCAAAGGTGGTGAGCCTAAATGCCCTAAGTCCGGGGGCATGATAGTTCATACAGTTTATGTGGCATCGGGAAAGGAGGATAGCCGCATATCAACAGGTCATAGACCGCACACGAGGTCAGTGACCAAGGCTCAGGAGCAGCAGCAGAAGCTCCAAGAAATGATGAACGCTATGGCCGCACTTACAGGGCCAAAAGAAAACCTTGAAACGTCCTCGGATGAACGCCAAGAGGAAGAAACCGACGCCGAATTCCTTCATCGGATATTGAAGAAGAAGGACAAAGAGGCTGCTGAACAAGCAGCCAACATACAGTGTATGGGCCTCCTCTTCCAAGACATGATAGGGATGATGATACAACAAGATCCTCCGGCCGAAGAGCCCCCGATCGTCCTTGGAGATGATAGGGGAGAGACATCAAATCCTCCACCAGCTCTGTCGACGGCTAAAGAGGATGCAATCTCCAAAGCTGATTTGGACGAGTACATCGCCCAACAAATACGGGTTCATCATGCGATCGAAGCGACCGGCCAGGTCGTAAAAACGGGGCGGCCATATCCAAGTTGGTACGATCAAATCAAGTACCCACCCGGTTACACAATTCCCAAGTTCCATGTCTACAAAGGGACGGGCAATCCTCATCAGCATGTTGCCCAGTTCAGGGCACTCTGCAGAAACACCGGTGGTGATGACAAGCTGTTGCTTCGCCAGTTTGTTGGAAGCTTATCAGATACGGCGTTCGAATGGTACTCTGAGCTCCCGAACGACTCTGTTAAAACCTTCGCGGAGATGGAGCTGTTGTTTACTCAGCGTTTTGCAAGCGCCAGTGAACGTACCCCGATGACAGCACTGATTAACGCCAGGGTAAAACCCGGCGAGACGTGGGTTCAGTACGCTATACGATGGCGGAACTTATGGTCGAAGTGTGAACAGTGCATTGAAGAAGCTCCCGCGGTGGGTATGTTTGTGGGAACCCTTGATCCGCAAGCAACCATCTCACAATTTATGATGTTTTTCAAGCCAACTACCTTCCAGGCCTTGATTGACAAACTAGCGCAAATGGATCAAATGGGCCATAAACCCCCTCTTCCAAGGCCGGACTCCCGAAATGACAAAGGGAAGGGAAAAGCGATCGTCGTCGCTAATGCTCAACAACAACCGAGCGACTCGAAGCCGGTTGCTCTTCAAAATAATATGCGTCCGTACGTAGCCCTTGAGGATAGGATGGGACGTCCTTATTCCTTTCCCGCGATAAAACGAGGAGGTTATTCGAGCTGGCGTTGCGCAACAGACTCATAAATCTGCCGGATCCAAAACGTCCGTTGCAACCAAGTGACGTCAACGAGCCCAACTACTGTCCTTATCATCGAGTACTAGGCCATCCGATCGAAGATTGCTACGTTTTCAAGAATTGGCTTGAAAACCAGTACCGACAGGGCAAGTTCGCGTTATCTGACAAATGGAAGGTGAATCCCCCGCAGCCCCACACCTCTAAAGGGACGAATACGCCGGGAGCAACATGCTCCGTCATCGAAGAAGCTCCTTGGGGGGTTGTATTATCAACCAAGACAAAGAGGATGCTAAACGATCTTCAGACATGTCCAGCGATTAGGTGGAAGAACCCGTTGGAACCGCAGGTCATTGAAGGAATGTTGAAACCACGTCCAACTCAAAAGATTGATGGAGGTGGCCCAAGCATTCATAACCAGCCGTCGAAATCTTCAAACAAGAAGAAAAAGAAGTCAAAGAAGCCCGTGAAGCCTGGTGACAAGCGTACGGACTTGCAAAAACAAATTGACGCGCTGAAGGAATACAACCAGAAAGCACGGACTCCCATTACATTCCAAGAATTCCTCAACCATGTCTTTCAAGAGGAAGATGAGGGAGATAGTTCGTCGGATGAATCCAAGGAATATGTGGCGAGCTGTCATATGATTTCCCATTCGCTCACAAACGATGAGGAGACTCCTTGTACTGAAAAGGTGGGGGCAGATTCCGAACCAAAAATTCTAGAGCCATCGGATGAAGTAATTGACGCATTCCTTAATGAAGCTCTCTTAAAAAGTAAAGCTGATCGAGAACGCGAGACGGCTATATTCGAAAAGGCCAAGCGTCAGCGACTTGAGGAAGGAGCTGAAATGATCCCGCTGGAGCAAAATGCCTCCACCGCTGACAAAAGCCAATTCAAGATAAAAAAGAGGTTTGCTAAGGCCATATCAATGGGCATGAAGCTACCACCCTCTGAAGAAAAAGTTACTGGCGTGGTAGAAATGCACCCCTCTTATTGCTTATATCATCAGAAGGTCTCGCATCCCACTCAAGAACGCAAGGCTTTCGATAGATGGTGGCAAGGATACGTCGCTAATCAACAACGCTTTAAACGGGAAAAGCGTAAAATTCGCCGAGAGCAAAGAAATACGACTAGAGAACTTGAAAGAACTGCCGGCAATTGTCACATGGTTAACACTGCCGGGTCACAAGTGCCTACATTTGGGAGCGACTCTGATGAGGAACTAGAACTTGGCCCCCTCTTCAAAGAATCCACTTCGGGAAAAGAAGAAGAACCGAAGGCTTGCGAAAATATACAGCTACGCAATCGAACATTACCCGAAAAGAACCTCGGACCCTTGAACAAGAAAAACAAAGGGAAAGAGAAGGTCTCTGAAGACATCGCTTTGGATGACCAAGTTGCGGAAGAGTTAACCGCCAAGAATCCCCCGAAGAGGAATAAAGTAGATTACAATGTCTTGGCGCATCTGAGGAAGCTACCCTCACAACTCAGCATTCTCGATGCCCTATTGCTATCAAAAGAGGCGAGGGATTCTTTGATTAAGGCCCTACAAGATCCGGACCAGTTCCAAGCCTTCCTAGCCGAACAAAAGATGAAAGACGAATTGGAAGAGGTGCACACAGCCGACGTTGCTTTTGGTGATGAAGACCTTCTCCTCGGGACGTGTGAACACAATCGCCCCCTTTATGTCTCAGTATACTGCCATGACATAAAGATAGGAAAAATCTTGGTCGATAACGGATCATCTGTCAATTTACTCAATGTGCGAGTGTTAAAGGAGATTTGCATGAGTGTCCAACACCTCGCCCGGGACAAAATCACCATCTCCGGTTTCGACTCTCAATCCTCAAAGACTCTTGGATCTGTGATATTGACGCTACGCTTCGGGTTGCTCGTCACAGACATCAAATTCCATGTTATAGACGCCAAGACGTGCTACAATGCTCTGCTTGGCCGACCATGGCTACACGAGTACAATATCATCCCTTCTACACAGCATCAGTGCATGAAGTATTCTAGGGATGGCCTCGAGTACACAGTGGCAGGAGAGTTGAATCCGTTTTCCGTAAACGAAGTTCGCAAGTATGAAGATGCCAAATACTTCTTACCGAGTTTCGAAGACACGGAAAGGTGTCACAAACCGGAGAACAAAACTAACGCTACCATCCCTGTCTTCGGCAGTGACACCGAGGAAGAGGAGGATATAATTTATTCAGGTCCATCCCAATCCACCAGGCCAGGACCATCCGTTCCTTCACTAATCTTCGGCAGTGATTCAGAGGATGAAGTTCATGCTGTATTCCCTGCTCGGCCTTCAATACGAGTCTCCGCTGATGAAGAGCGAAGTCTACAGATAACCATAGTGCCGCTTGAACATTACAAAGAACTGGATGCACTCGACACCAACAGCGTAGAAGAATTGCAGATATTCTATATCCCTCCCAGACGAAAAGGCGAGAAGGCAATCCTATTCTACCGCTCTGAAGAAAACAAGGTGGAAAAAGAAATTTGGCATGGCGCAGATCCCACGCTCGACGGGCTTCAGCCTATCCGTCTTCCCAGATATTATACCGAAGGTTTGAAGAAACTGCTGAAACGCCAGGGGATGTCCTTCACACAGACCGTTAGAAAAGCCAAATTCTATGACAAGGTCTGGAACGTTCCCGGGACTCAATGCAAACTGCCTAACGGGAGAACGGAAACAAAAGGGCTTGGGTATATCCGGCCAAAGAAACGGGAGCTAGTAAACAGCTGTTATGCCATGTATGACTTCGATGAAGAGGCGGACGCTCAATGGGAGGACGCTAATCCCGAATCAGCAAAAGTTCCTGACACAAAGCCGCCCAGTCCATCGTCTAAAGACCAGGTGAGCAAACTTATAAAGGATGCGAGTCAAAAAGCCCGAGATGATCACGATCGTGAAATGGCAATCTATGAGAAAGCCAAGACACAGCGTCTCCTTCGACAGGCAGTAAAGAACGAAGATGCTGCCCCACGTCAGCCTGCTACAAAAAGGGTTCGACGCGAAAGCAAAAACAGGTCGAATGGTCGAAAAGGTGCTCGACAACCACAAAACAGAGCTAAGAAGCCACGCATCCGAGAGTCGAGCGTTATTGACCTAGCCCTCATGAAGAAAATGGGTCGAGCATACTCATTTCCTCGGAACAAAACAAGGAAAATACTTGATCTTGCTCTAAAACATCAAATGCTTACACTGCCAAAGTCTAAACACCCTGAGCAAGCAGGCGAAGTCTCCAACCCAAATTATTGCTCTTACCATCGAGTAGTAGGGCATCCGCTTGAAGATTGCTTCACCTTTAAGAATTGGGTTGAGGATCAATATCAGCTTGGCAAATTCGCGTTGTCTGACAGTTGGAAGGTAGCGCCGCCGCAAAAGCACGAACCCGAAAACACAAGGATAAAACCAACTCCGCATTGGGATTGGCAGAAAATTCGCACCTGTCATGTGATAACAATATTAAAAGAAGGGTCCGAGGACATGAACAACCTCCCTTGGTGCTTTGAAAGCGGCAGCGATGAGGTAATCTCAGAATTTCCCCCAGCTCCGAAAGAACTGGAGGATGGAATCCATACCACTGCAGATAATCTCAAGAAAATTGAGTTGGGGACGGCAAATGACCCGCGACCGACATTCATCAGCGAGCTGTTATCTGAAGAAAGGGTGGCTGCGTTAAAGGATGTGCTTCTACAGCACAAAGATTGCTTCGCGTGGAACTATTCTGAAATGCCGGGACTAGATCCAGAAATTGCTGTACACAAATTGGCGATATCCCCGGACATCAAGCCAGTCAAACAAGCGCCGAGAAGAATGCGACTCGAGCTTGAGATGAGTGTCAACGCCGAAGTCAAAAAGCTGATAGATTCTGGCTTTATCCATGAAGTTCAATACCCTGAATGGATCGCTAACATCGTCCCAGTGATGAAGAAAAATGGGACAGTGCGCATATGCGTAGACTTCCGGGATCTTAATAAAGCTTGCCCGAAGGATGATTTCCCAGTGCCAGTCACTGAACTAATGATAGACAATACATCCACTCATGAGGTTTTCTCCTTCATGGACGGCTCATCGGGGTATAATCAAATAAAAATGCATCCTGAAGATCAGAAACACACAGCTTTCAGGACCCCTCTTGGGATATTTTGTTATAAAGTAATGCCCTTCGGTTTGAAGAACGCCGGTGCTACTTATCAGAGGGCCATGACAAAGATCTTCGACGACCTCATACACGAAATCGTTGAATGCTATATCGACGATCTCGTGGTTAAAAGCAAATCATACGAGGAACATCTCGAGCATCTGAAGACTGTATTTCAACGCCTTCGGCAATACAACTTGAAGATGAATCCTCTTAAATGTGCGTTCGGGGATTCCTCGGGCAAATTCCTGGGATTCGTCGTTCGACACCGAGGTATTGAAATAGATCCGTCAAATATTAGAGCGATCATGGAAATGCCTCCGCCGAGGACTCTCAAACAGCTGCGGTCTCTCCAAGGGAAACTCGCATACATACGACGATTCATAGCCAACCTTTCAGGAAAGTGCCGTCCTTATAGTCACCTGATGAAGAAGGGAACCCCATTCGTTTGGGATCAAAAATGCCAAGGCGCACTGGATGAGATCAAGCAATACCTGCAGAACCCGCCGGTGTTGGCTGCTCCGATTAAGGGGAAGCCTCTCATTCTTTATACAACCGCCCTCGAAGGTTCCTTAGGCGCATTATGGGCGCAAGAGAACGATCAAGGGAAAGAAAGAGCATTCTATTACTTAAGTCGAGTTCTGCTGGGGGCAGAAAGCAACTACTCTCCCATTGAAAAACACTGCCTGGCGTTGATCTTCGCAATAACAAAGCTTAGACATTACGCATTGGCGCATGAGGTCCGTCTCATTTCAAAGGTGGACCCCCTTAAATACTTAATGTCAAAGGCCATATTGACGGGACGACTCGCTAAATGGGCCCTACTGTTGATGGAGTTTTCGATCACGTATCAACCTCTCAAAGCAGTGAAAGGCCAGGCCATCGCCGACTTCCTCGCTGAACACCCGATACCTGCCGATTCCCCTCTGAATTGCGATTTGCCAGACAAACATGCGTTTGACGCAATCGACGGTGGTGATACTCGTTGGGAACTTTATTTCGATGGAGCATCTTCCATGAAAAAGCACAAGCAAAGTACGCCAATGATCAAATCGGGGGTAGGACTCATCTTTGTGACCCCACAAGGAGGAATAATGCGCTTCGCCTTCTCCTTAACAGAGCCGAGAACGAATAATGAAGCTGAATATGAGGCTTTGATAGCAGGCCTCGAGATCGCCATTGACATGGGAATTGAAGACCTCCTCATATATGGGGATTCCCAACTGGTCGTCAGTCAAGTGAACGGCGACTACCAAACGTGCAAACCGGAGTTGGTGAAATACGGTGAAAAGGTACAACAACTGTTGACCCGAATTCCCTCCTATACTTTGGAGAGCATACCTCGCGCGGAAAACAGCAAAGCGGACGCACTAGCCAAACTTGCTAAAGAACTGGCTGACGAGAACCTCGACGACGTTAGAATCGTGGTACAAAGCCGTCGAGTGCTTGCCCCAGCAGAAGTATCTCCGGAATCGTCTGAAGAAAAAGGAGCGACCGAGCAGGCGACCCTACAAATAAAAGACCATGAGAAGACCGAAGACTGGAGAGAAGTCTTCATAGATTACTTCAAGTTCCACCGAATGCCTGAAGAAGCGTCCATAAGACACCAGCTCGTGAAACGAGCTCTGTCTTTCGCCTTCGTCAACGATACTCTATATAAAAGGACATTCGATTCTCTGTGGCTGAGATGCCTAGGACCTAACGAAGCGAGAAGGGTCGTCCAAGAGGTTCACAACGGACTTTGCGGTTCTCACCAAGCAGGTCCAAAGATGAAGTTGAAGATCAAACGGATGGGCTATTATTGGCCCACGATGATTCAAGACTGCATCGAATATGCGAAGCAATCCCACTCATGCCAAATTCATGGGGACTTCATCCATCAACATCCAAATCCGCTACATCCAACAGTGGCTAGCTGGCCATTCGAAATGTGGGGGACTGATATAGTTGGCCCCATCGAACCAGCATCGTCAAAGGGACATCGTTTCATCTTGGCGACGACTGATTACTTCTCCAAATGGGCAGAGGCGGTACCGTTGAGGGAAGTGAAGACGGAGAACATCCTCCATTTCTTCAAAACGCATGTCATATACCGGTTCGGAACCCCTAGAAGGATCATCTCTGATAATGGGCCAGCCTACCGAAGTCATAAAATTAGCCGCTTCGCACAGCAGCACAATATAGACTGGAGATACTCCTCAGTTTATAATCCGCGAGCCAATGGATTAGCTGAAGCCTTCAACAAGACATTGATGAAAATCATAAAGAAAACAGTGTCCCGAAATAAGAGAGATTGGCACGAAAGATTGCAAGAGGCTCTTTGGGCGTATCGAACTACATTTAAAACGGCCACGAACACAACGCCATACGCGTTAGTATTTGGGACGGAAGCAGTACTCCCCCTCGAGATAGAATTACCCTCGCTACGAGTGGCAGTCCACTACGAGCTGACAGACGAAGAAAATGCTCACCTTCGGTTTGAAGAGCTTGACGCCCTTGATGAAATCCGGCTTCTAGCACAGCAAAATCTGGAAGCCTATAAAGCAAAGATGACGCGCTCATATGAAAGATTGAGCCGGCCGAGGACATTCCACCAAGGCGAACTCGTGCTAGTGGTCAAAAGGCCCATGATCCCCAATCGCGCCAAGCGAGGAAAGTTTGAGCCAAACTATGAAGGACCGTACATCATTGATAAGGTCTACCAGGGTGGGGCCTATCTACTCATGGACATGCACGGTGAAAGGCCTTTCAGGCCAATAAACGGTCGCTTCCTAAAGAAATACTACGCTTAATGAGCCACAGCCTAGGTCAATGGTAGATGACGACGACTATGTCCGTTCGCTATCTTCCTAAGCTCAAGCTTTATAAGCAGTAGCCAGCCCTCTCAATGTCGGGCCGAAATGTCCTTAAACTAATATCAGACCGAGACGTCTTTAAAACTACTACCGCAGCATCTTTAGGCTGACGAGATAAAAAAAAACATATAAAAAAAAATAAATAAAAAAAAACGGTATGTCCATAAGCAAAAAGGGCACGGATGAAAACCCGAAAGGGCTCCGTAAGTAAAAACAGCAGGGCTACCGGCGAGTGTTCGTGAAAACCCGAAAGGGTGCGACCTCGTAAAAAAAAATAATAATAAAAAAAAAAAATAAAAAGAATAAAAAAAAATGGTATGTCCATAAGCAAAATGGGCACGGATGAAAACCCGAAAGGGCTCCGTGAGTAAAAACAGCAGGACTACCGGCGAATGTTTGTGAAAACCCGAAAGGGCGCAACTTCGTTAAAGAACCCTTACAGGGTCCTCTCGACCCTGTAAGGAGAAACCACCTGCGTGAGATCCTTACGACTTACAAGGGAACAACACACTTAAGAATCCCCACGATTCCTAAGGAGAAAATACGCTTGCGAGATCCTCACGACTCGTAAGGAGAACTCTCTTATGGGACCCTCACGGCTCATAGGATTTGAAAGTCTTAAGTCACAGAGACCTAAACCTGTGCTTAAGCAAACCCCCACAAACTTCCAATGTTGCCCTACAAGTGGTTCAATATTGACCCTTGTATACAATCCACGGGCGCGAATAAACGTTTCCCTAACCAAGGCCCATCCGTGACTGGGGATATGTTCGCATAACCCTTGTAAGTCCTCTCGATTTACAAGAAGGAAAACCCCCTGTAGGATCCTTACGACTTACAGAGGAACAAAACACTTAGGAACCCTCACGATTCCTAAGGAGAAAATACATCTACAAGATCCTCACGACTTGTAGGGAGAAATACCTTTATGAGACCCTTACGGCTCATGAAATCGAAAGCCTTAGTCGACAGGTCCCTAACCCTGATCGCTAAGCCTCCTTTGTTCAACAATGACGAAGGCAAATGATGATTCGCTCCTGGCAATATCCCAGTTGCAGCGGTGCTGATGCCGAAATCGGTGTCCAATTTCAGGTTTACGGCAAAAACCAGTAGGCCGCTCATGCATACAAAATAGCCGAAATGATAGGGCATCTTGCAATAAAAAGCAGCAAGTAAAATGTATGCATGCAAAATAGCCGAAATGATTGGGCAACTCGTAATAAAAAGCAACGAGTAAAGATAAAATAAATAGCCGAAATGATTGGGCACTGCGAAAAATAGCCGAAATGATTGGGCAATCGCGACCTTTGCGATATAAAAGCTGAAATGATAGAGCATCACAGAAATAAAATAAAATAAAAAGAAGAAATGATAAAACTTTGGCCCTACAGTTAAGATCACATCGATCCCTGTATACAATCCAAGGGCGTAAACAAAGAAGGAACCATACTTCCCCAGCGGATTCCGTCAAACGACGGAGCCAAACCTCAACGGTTCATTTCAACCGAAGAAGCCAGTGACTTCAACAGCAAACTCCTCGACTCACGGATACAAACACTCCTTGACGAGAGCCTTCTGATCCGCGTCGACCCGCAGAGCCACCAGTGCCTCCGTAGGAACCCTCGACTCGTTTCAAACCCCAAGGAAACAAATAATCCTTGGCGCTTGGGAAACAAATAATCCCTCGCAAAACTTCTCAACTCACGGATACAAACACTCCTTGACGAGAGCCTCCTGATCCGCGTCGACTCACAGAGCCACTAGTGCCTCCGTAAGAACCCTCGACTCGTTTCAAACCCCAAGGAAACAAATAATCCTTGGCGCTTGGGAAACAAATAATCCTTCGCAAAACTTCTCAACTCACGGATACAAAAACTCCTTGACGAGAGCCTCCTGATCCGCGTCGACTCGCAGAGCCACCAGTGCCTCCGTAGGAACCCTCGACTCGTTTCAAACCCAAAGGAAACAAATAATCCTTGGCGCTTGGGAAACAAATAATCCCTCGCAAAACTTCTCAACTCACGGATACAAACACTCCTTGACGAGAGCCTCCTGATCCGCGTCGACTCACAGAGCCACTAGTGCCTCCGTAGGAACCCTCGACTCGTTTCAAACCCCAAGAAAACAAATAATCCTTGGCGCTTGGGAAACAAATAATCCCTCGCAAAACTTCTCAACTCACGGATACAAACACTCCTTGACGAGAGCCTCCTGATCCGCGTCGACTCGCAGAGCCACCAGTGCCTCCGTGGGAACCCTCGACTCGTTTCAAACCCCAAGGACACAAATAATCCTTGGCGCTTGGGAAAAAAATAATCCCTCGCAAAACTTCTCAACTCACGGATACAAACACTCCTTGACGAGAGCCTTCTGATCCGCGTCGACTCGCAGAGCCACCAGCGCCTCCGCGGGAACCATCGATTCGTTTCAAACCCCAAGGACACAAATAATCCTTGGCGCTTGGGAAACAAATAATCCCTAGCAAAATACTCAACTCACGGATACAAACACTCCGTGACGAGAGCTTCTTTAACTCACATCTCGGGCAGTAAGGATTCAAAAACTTACTTCCTGAACAATGGGACCCTGCAAGTCAATCCTAAATGGTCTCTTGCATACTATTCACGGGTCTCACTCTCTGAAGTCGATTCTCTCCAAAGAGGGAAACAACCGCCTACGAGCCCTCTCGACTCGTAAGAGGGGCAATGGGACCCTGCAAGTCAATCCTAAATGGTCTCTTGCATACTATTCACGGGTCTCACTCTCTGAAGTCGATTCTCGACAAAGAGGGAAACAACCGCCTACGAGCCCTCTCGACTCGTAAGAGGGGCAATGGGATCCTGCAAGTCAATCCTAAATGGTCTCCTGCATACTATTCACGGGTCTCACTCTCCAAAGTCGAATTTCGATGAGGAGGGGCAACCGCTTGTGGGTCCTCTCGACCCGTAAGAGGGAAAAACTCTCTTGTAGGATCCTTACGACTTATAAGAGAAAACCACACTTAGGAATCCTCACGATTCCTAAGGAGAAAACCCACCTACGAGATCCCCTCGATCCGTAGGGAGAAAATTCTCTATGAGACCCTCACGGCTTATGGAGTTGAAAAGTCTTAGGCAGCAGATTTGAACCTGCGACCTAAGCCATCGCTGATTCTTAGGAAAGTCAAGATGCGTGCCCTACTATCCGTCAACCATGTTCGCTAAGATGATGTGCTGATAATAAAAGAAAGAAAAGACGGAGAAATGACACAAGGCATTACAAAAATATGCATCCTTCATTCATAAAATTTGATTGAGTTTAGGATACATCGTACTAAAGAATACAAGATATACATATATGTTACAAATACCAACGATACAAGGAAAATTACTGAGAAGGAAGCGTCTTGCATAAATCCAGCAATTGCTCGCACACTTCCTTCCATGCCTTTTCTCGATTGGCCACCACTGCCAACTCCGCCTCCACTTGGGCCCGTTGCTGTGCGACGGAGGCAAGCTGATCCCTGACGGCCTGATGAGCAGCCTCACGGCCTGCGATGTCACGCTCGGCAATATCGAGTGCCCACTTCAGTCTCAGCCCATTTGAGATGCGCTCCAGAAGGCCCTCGAAGACGGCCTTTACCTCAGTGGCATTCGTCTCAACTTCAGCACGCAGGCGAGCAGTGTTGCTTGAAGATTCTTGGCACTCCTTCAGCCTCAAAACCACTTCTTGTTCCAGATGACGGAAATGAGAAGCGCTTTGCTCGAGCCACGCTAACCGTTGAGTGCTCGAGGCCAAAGTCTCAGGGGACAGGCGCGTTGACTCTAGCTGATGAAGGCAAGCCTCGATTTCCCGACAATAGTTAACCCAAGAGGCGACAGCACCCTCGTCATGGAAGGTAGCAAATATCGCCAACATCGGGTTAACCGTCGTGGCGAAATCCTCAGCAGATACTGGAGCCTCGATGTCGAGCTCCTCGATGTAGTCGCTCAGCATGCGCAAACTATTCGCGGCACCTTTCGAAGACGGACGTCGCTGGGAAGGGCCGCCCGGTATTGTAATATGAGACTCAAAAGGCACTGAGACTGGGACGACAGCTGAAAAAGACAAAATGTGATTAGATGATGATCCAATAGATATGGAGAAAATCATTGACAAGATGATTACTATACCGGTGGGAGCAGGTGGCAAGGACGAAAGGGCCGGTAGCGCAACCGATCTTTCTTCTCCCCCTTCGATTTGTAACACTGCAGTCAGGACAAGAGAGAGTTAGAAATAATTCTACCACTGGAAAAACAAAGATATCAATCAGGAACAGTACTCACCGGCGCCACCAGAGGGAGAGGCGAGTTCAGATGAAAAGGAGAAGTGTGGGACCAACACTTGATACAAATGGTCAAAAAGAACTCCTGAAAGACACAACAATGTGAATATAGTAAATGGATTATACGTTTGAAAGATGAGTTTAGTAAGTTGCAAACTCATACCTTCCAACATCTTTGACGGTGTAAGAGAGGGCTGAGGGGTAACCATCGCCAAGGCAGTCGTGGAAGGAGCTCCCTGAAGTAGTGGGGCATCAACACTAGCTGCACCTGCATTACGGAAAATGAACTTGTCAGAAAAGATTGTAAAGCAAATAAAAAAAAAACAACAACTTAATGTGTACCTGAGGAGCTCCCGGCAGAAACAGAGACGACTCCCTCCTCTATCGACATGAGACCACCGCCTGTGGCCTCATCGCCCGACTCAATGGGGACCGTCGTCGTGCTCGCAAGACCGGGAGACGGCGGAGGACCGTAGACGGGAAGGGCTATGACTGGAGTATTGCCAGATTCCAGAGAAGGAGCGGTTGGCTCGTCTTCAGGAATCGTGGCCACCTCGCCCACTACCATCTCAGGTTCGGTAGTGGCGGTTGTATCGTCCACCATCGCCGGGGGATCACCGGTCTTGAACGCCTCATTCGCCGCCACTCTGGGCTCAGTTATAATGATCATATCATCTGCCACCACTTCAGGTTCGGCATCCATGACCTTATCGGCTGCAGGCCCCTCAACCTCTACCCCAGGCTCCAAAGCCACAACGACGTTGCCCACCGTCGGCTCGAGTTCGGCAGGTACTGCCCCCTCTGTCCCTTTGAGATTGACGGTTTCCGCCTCCCCCTCGATCGGACTTGGTCCTGCAAGATGAGAGATGTAAGGACAAACGACATTAAGATCCTTATAACAAAAACTCCGAGAGAAACATTACCTGAGGCGGATTTACCGTTCGCGCTCCGAGCTGCACGTGCCACCTCTCTGCGGGCAGTGGACAGGGCGACAGGGGCCTCTTCAGAGAGAGTATCAGCTCGAGGAACGGTGCTAGGGCCCGCTCCCATAGCCAAGGCAGCCCTGCGCGCCTTCGCCTCACGCCTCAACCGTTTCCTCTCCTCCCGAGCGGTCATGAGGGACCTCCGTGATGCCTCCTTCAAGGCATCATCGTCTTCATTCAGGGATGCCTCCAGAGCCTTTAAGGCATCTCTCATCGGCTCTTCAAGATGAACCTCCTGCGGTGGACCAGAAGAAGCAGGAACGTCGGTGGCTGGTAGAACATCTGCGTCGCTAGGAGGGAACGGCATTGAGGTTCCTGTAATTAAAAAGAAAAGGTTAGATCGACCATAACATGAGCAAAATGAAAAACTTGATGAGTCGAAACTTACTAAGGCCCATAGATTCTCTGAGACGTTCCTCCTCCTGAAAAGTCTTCAGAGAAGCGGCAATGGCTTCTTCATCGGTGATGCCTGTTGAAAGAAAAGAAAGAAAAGCGTTAGTCAAAAAAAAAATAATAATAATGAAATGACGAAGAAAATACGTTGCAATAAAGAAAAAGTGACTAGTAGTTACCTGATTGCGCAAGCTTAGCCAGCCACGCGTCACGCTTCACCAGCCATGCCGAAGCTCTGAGGGCAGCTTCCAAGTCTGTATCGTCCGGTGGCGGCATCACTAATCCTGCGTTAGTCCCATATTCGAGCAGACCCTCGGAATAAGGAGCATGGGGTTCCTGGCCGAGCACAACGTCCACGGCGAAGAGCGACTTCTTTCTCTTTTGCCCTCCAGCCCTAGGCTCACGGGGAAGCGACTTACGCTTGGCAGACGCTTTGGGACGACGGGTCCCGATGTCCGTACCCACGCCAGACTCTGGCGAGGGTACAACCACTGTTTCCACCGGAGCACGGAGTACAGGAGGTACATCCGCGATATCAGGGAGCGGCAATTCACGTGGAGGGCTTTGCGCACGTGATGGTCTGCCCCCAGTATCTTTTAGAAGAGGAACCACCAGGAGCCTTGGCGCTAAGGGAGCGTTACGATTGGTACCGGGGGGTACTTCTTTACGGTCAATCAACACTCGCCTCTCTTCCTTTATAACAGCCCCCGTCGCGTGATTGTACCACTCTTTATATACATTAAGGAGTCGTGGAGCACAGGCCGGCGCGCTAACGAAAAAACGAGAACCCGTGTTCAGGCGCATGAAATGGTGTAATGCGTTCTCCATCCCTTCTTCATTTACAGCAGGTTCTAGTAAGAAAGCTTCTAAAGGTACCCCTTGATCGTAACTCAGTTGTCAAGCAAAGCGATGCGGATTATATCTCATAAAGATTGCTGCACCGCCCTGCCTGAAGACTAGGAAACCCGGCCTAATAGAATACAAATGAAGGATCTCCCGGGCTGTCAACACTGAAACCCCATCCTTGAAGGAGTCCTGTAGTAGTCGCACCGCAGTGGTGGACGCTTTTCCAATGGTTAATACCTTATCAATAAAAGACATCCCAACTCCAACGGTGTGAGGGCGAAGCAGTAAAGCTCTGGCGTCCCGTGGTGAAGGGGTCACGATTGATGAGCCGATCAGCTGAAAGATGCGAGGAAAACCGTACTTGTCAAAAAACGAGGGCCTTTTATGCATCCCAAATACACCCTCCGTATGTAGCTCGAGCCATGACATAAAGTAGTGCATCGGGAAGACCACGTGCAATGCTCCGGGCTCGTTGGCATCCGCGGCTCGGCTGAGACCATGATACAAGTGAGCTAAGCCGGCAATCCCCACGGCCACCTTTACCCCGATGACCATGCGGTGGGCTGGATAAAAGACAGAGGGCCGCATGCGATGAGAGTGCATTGGGATCGCGAACCAACTCAGCCACAGCCCGAGAAATCCTAAGAAAAAGGACTCCTCGTCCATCCCAGGGGCCGCAATTTCCGCGAAAGATATGGTAGGGAAGTCTGGGAGGAAGAAAGCCTTTTGATCTATCTCCTTCGTCAGCAGATTATCCAAACCGAGGCCGAAGGGATCATCCAGGATAGCAGATTTGGCGGCTCCTAGCGAAATGATGCTCGGACGGAGGAAACGAGCAATGAAGTCCTCAAAATTAACTCCTCGACTCCCGTGTTCGATGAAAAGGGACTCGTAGATGTTCAACACCTTGATCAGGCTAGGGAATTGGTGTTGAACGGCATTTTCCGGCGTAATCCCCCTTAACATCGGCTTAGCACCAAAGATGTACTCATCTGTCGGGAGCAACTCTTCATAGTGTTCCCCCATGACCGGTAGGCCGGATACCTCTGCGAATTCTTCCAAAGAAATAGACACTTCCCGATCCATGGCAAGGAAAGTGTGGGTAGGAATATTCCACTGCTCCAAGAAAGCCTTGAACCACCAGGTGGGGAGCGTAGGATAATGGAAGAGAGAGACGTAGACTGCGGTGTACAGTCCTAGTCTTATCAACTGCGACTTCCTCGTCGACAGGATGTACCGGGCCCACGGCAGATAGCCAATCGGGTGACGGGGAATCAAATCAAGGTTATATGATTGCCCCCAGGGCCGTGCTTCCCCTTGACAGATACGACGTCCTAGGATATCCAAAACCATAGGACGCTGAACCGGAACCGCGTCCATAGCAGGATGAAGAAAGTTGTTCGCGGTCCAGTCTATCATCTCCACGGCATACTGCACTGGAGGTGGGTTGGCATAGTGAATCGCCGTGATAGGCTCTGACGGCATCGCGCAGGTGAAGCTGCGTCGACCCATTATAATCTGGTTATACCAGGACCCCCAAAGGTGGAGTTTCTTGTACTCAGGGTCATACTCTCTTATCATGGTTAGGACCTCACGATCCAAAGGCGCCTCTGGAAATCCCTCCCCCGAGCGGACAAACGGGAATGAAGTGTCTTCAGACATGATCGCTGCAAAAGAGCAATGTAGCCGTTAGGGTTGTAATCCCAACGTTTGACATTGAAAGAAGAAAATGCATTAATTAAATTAAAATCAAAATTAATTAATTACACCGCACCACAGTGCAGTGAGTAGGGGACCAAAGAGGGACCCACAAAATCTAAATGACAATAAGTCAATTAATAAGACAAACTCATCGTTGGATGAGATTGTCAGTTGGTCCCTAGGGGGAACATTCCCATAATAAAAAAGGGGGGAAAGAATCCCTAGAGACAAGGAGAAAATCTCCTCTTTCAGAGCAAAGCTCTGTCACAGAATGACACTTGTCAAATTCTGGTCTCAAAAGAGTAAAATTCTCTAAAAAGGAGCTTAGCTCTGTAATATTTCATCAAAAAGAAAATTTTGAAAATAATTTTAAAATTAAAATTTCTGGAATCTTAAAAAAATCCGTGAAAACTTACCAAAAAAAAAAAAAAGTTCTTTGTTTCTCAGATCTAAAAGATCTACATTTGATTCAGGAGCAAAGCTCTGTTCATGGGCTAGGACCCATGAACAAGATCTCTGTAGATCTATAGATCTGTGAGAGCAAAGCTCTGTTGATGAAACCCCAAAGGGAATTTCTTTAGATCAAAAGATCTATGAGAGCAAAGCTCTGTGGGTTAAAATTGACTTAAATTAATTTAACTTAATTTTAAATTAAATATTACCTAAAGTTTTCTAAAAAACTTTGGGAAATGAGAGCAAAGCTCTAGAGTTCTGAAAGCAAGAGCAAAGCTCTGAAATTCTTAAGCAAGAGCAGAGCTCTGAAAATCTGAACCTAGAAAATGGTGGAGAATTTTAAAGGGCCAGACGCCCTATTTATAAGGCGCTTGCGCCTCTTGGAATTCCCCCTCGATCCAACGGTCAGGAGGGGTTGCCACCGTTGCACTCACGTGTGCGCCACGGTGGGGGGGCATTTGTTTCGCCCAATCAGAGCAAAGCTCTGTTTGAATTCAAAATTCAAATTTTGAAGCAACGCTTCAAATCTCAGGCGCAACGCGCCGCGTGTCTGGCGCTAATACGTCAGCGCAGCGCCCAAGAAGGCGCACCCAATCAGAGCAAAGCTCTGTTTAAAGGAAGCAACGCTTCAGATCCTTTGCGCTGCGCGCGACGCGCCACGTGTCCAGCGCAGATACATTAGCGCAGCGCACCCAATCAGAGCAAAGCTCTGTTTTAAGCGAAGCAACGCTTCAGATCCTTTGCGCTGCGCGCGACGCGCCACGTGTCCAGCGCAGATACATTAGCGCAGCGCACCCAATCAGAGCAAAGCTCTGTTTAAAGGAAGCAACGCTTCAGATCCTTTGCGCTGCGCAAAGGAAGTGCCGCGCTGCGCTCTGCGCTGTGCGACACGTGGCAGCACAGTTGCGCTGCGCGACACGTGGCAGCGCAGATGCGCTAGCGCAGAAGAAGGGGATAAGTGCCAAAGGCAATTTATCCATGTAAAAATTACATGCACTTGATAATAACAAATTAAAATCATACGATGCACAAGCACAACAGAGAGCTAAAATAAAAGAACCCTTAACAGACAATGAAATACTTGATTAAAAAAAGAAAAATATTTATTCATTTTTATTGTTATTACATTTAAAAAAGATCACCGAATACGGGATCAGAGAGACAAGGGTTCACAAAAAGAAAAAGAAGATTATTCAGCTCCCTCTCCGTCTTCTCCATCACGTCGAAGCGGCGATCTTCCCGAGGGGTAGCCATCCAACGGTCGACGCCGCACTCCTGGGAAAAAGTGGCGATGACGGCCCGACGAGCCCGTATCTGGCTCAGCAAGTAGAAGGAGAAGTCCCTCAGGGCTTTGGTGATCAAGAGCGCTTCGAAAAAGCTCTCGATCTTATCCTCGGCCACATCAAGCATTGCTGAGGACATCTCCGCCGGAGGAGGGGGAATGTCGGCAAGCACTGAGGCAAGGATCATCCGAAGCCAAATAGAACCCGGGGGAAGAGAAGACCCCACACGAGTCGAAAGCTCGTACATTGCGGCATCGCACTGCTCGTCCGAAAAAGAGGAGTCCACCAAGCGTGCAGCAAAACGGGGAACAACGTCTCGGATCGGCACTTCCCACGGTTGTCGGCGGGCATGAGGACGGTTGCAAGCCATGATTAAAGAAGTTCTCTGAAGGTGAGGAAAGGAAAGGCTCGGCCTTGAGTTATATATAGATCCAAACACAGAAAATTCTGTACGCAGCGGAGCTATTTCCAAGGCCCGGGAAATTATAATTTCGGGAATACAAGTTTGACTTGAAAAGAGGAGATAAAAAGATATCTCAGGAGAAGCGGCGCTTCTGATTCTCCCAAAATTTAAACTTTAATAAATGAAGCAACGCTTCAGATCCTCTGCGCTGAGCGCAACGCGCCACGTGTCAGGCGCAGATGTATCAGCGCTGCGCCCAAGAAGACGCGCCCAATCAGAGCAGAGCTCTATTTGCCTGAAGCAACGCTTCAGTTGCGCTGCGCTCTGCGCTGCGCGACACGTGTCAGCGCAGACGTGCTAGCGCAGTTGCGCTGCGCTCTGCGCTGCGCAACACGTGTCAGCGCAGATGCGCTAGCGCAGTTGCGCTGCACTCTGCGCTGCATGACACGTGTCACGCGCTGGGGCATCTGCGCCAAACTAAATTAAGATTTTTAAGAAATCTTTTCTGTTCTTGTTAAAACAAGAAGATTTTCTTCTGCAAAGCAGAAGCCCTTGGATCAAAAGATCCAACGGTGGGGAAAATTCCCCAAATCACTCAGAGGATGATTTCTTTAAACAAATTTAACTAATTTGTGAGCACTATAAAAAGGACCCTAAGCCTCAATTCAAAGGGATGAACATTTTTTTTGGAGAACTCGAGAACTTTAAAGGGAGAGAACTCTGAGAAGATTTCAAGAAAAAAGGTAAAAGAACCTTTATGGATTAGAAGAAATTCCTTCTAATGGATCGTTGATCTAAAAACAAGACCAACGATCTTTACATAATAAACAGTGCTTTGCACTTCTTATGAACCCCTGGTTCTTTTAAAAAAAAGAAACAATAAAAAAAAAATAATATATAATAATAGTGCTTTGCACTTTTATGAACCTCTGGTTCTTCAAGCAAAGAAAAATTTATTTTTCTTTGATCTATTTCAGATCAAGAAATTAAACAGTGCTTTGCACTTTCCTTCTTGTATCTAAAAGATTATTGGTGCTTTGCACTTCCAAGTTGCGCCGTTGCGCTCTTAAGAGAGCGCCACGTGTCGGCTATAAAACCACTTGCGCTAAGCGCCCTTAAGATAGAGCTTTGCTCTCTAGAATTGGTGCAACTCGCTGAGAGCACACCACGTGTCGCCAGCGCAACAACGCAGCGCAACAGCGTAACGCGCTGCACTGTTGCGCTTGCGCTCCCCAGAACATGACACGTGTCATCACCATATGAGCTTGCGCTCAGTAATTGGCGCAAAGCGCCTGACAAATGCAATGCATTTCACTTCCTAAAGGGCCAAGCCCAATTAAAAGGCTTAACAAGCCTAATAAATAAAATGCTGTGCATTATTTGGAAGGGCAGAGCCCAATTGAAAGGTCCAATGGACCAAAATAAATGATCTGCATCCCAATCAAAATGGGCATAAGTGGCCTGAAGTAATGCAATGCATTATTTAAGTATGGGCAAAGCCCTAGCACAGGTCTAATAAAAAAATAAATGATGGTGTTGAACATTTTCAACTGGACTTAGCCTAATTTTGGCCGTAAGTCCTTAAATTAAATTGACTGAGCAAAATGGCTCTCCTAAATCAATCTACATCCAGTTCGAGGGTACATCTCCAAACTCCTTTGACATCCATCATTGTAATTCCTCAACGACGTCAAAGAGGTGACGGGTCCCAACGACCACACATCGCTATGGACTGCGGGGTCCTTAAACTCGTGGACCGAGACGTCCTTAAACTAATATCGGACCGAGACGTCCTTAAACTAATATTGGACCGAAACGTCCCTAAACTAATAATGGACCACTACGTCCCTAAACTGGCATCGGACCGAAACGTCCCTAAACTAATAACGGAACGAAACGTCCCTAAACTAATATCGGACCGAAACGTCCCTAAACTGGCGATGGACCACCATGTCCTTAAATTGGCGCAATAGAGCCCGAACGCTCTTTTGCCGGATCTAAACGGTCCCGTCTAAGTTGATCTTAGCCCCAGCTACGGTTAATGTGTCCTTAGATCTTTAAATAAACAATAAAACCCCAAATCAATTTTGGTTCAAGGGTACATCTCTGAACTCCTCAGACGCTTGTCGTTGTAATCCCTCAACGACGTCAGAGAGGTGACGAGTCCCGACGGCCAGATAATTAAATTGATCACTGCGTTAAGTTGATCTCAGTCTAAAACAAGACTAACGTATCCTTAACGAACGTTTAAGTTGATCTTAGCCGCAACGCGACCATTGCATCCTTAAACTGAAAATACCAAACCCAAATCTAAATAAATACGGATTTGGACTAATCCACGTCCTACGGGCGACGGCATTACTCAGTCTCCGTATACAATCCACGGGCAACCACAAACAAAACAAACATACACGACACGAAGTGAAATTCTGGAGAAGGAGAAAGTTGTTACCGCGATGCGGTAGCGTAATTAACTGCAGGGGCTTGCGCCTGCAGGGAAGAGCGTCCCCACAATCAAAAACCCCTCACCCTGAGGGGGAATCTGACGAAGTCTGCTACATCGGCCGCATCCGTCTAAACCTCCGATACACGGTGCCATAAATCAACTTGGCATCTTCGGAGAGGTGGACGGATAAAACCAAATAGCATCTGCCCCGAATCTCAGCGTCAGGACATCCAGGTCTTGTGCGCCATCTTTCGGAGGGGAACACCTGTCAGTATCCAGTTAGTTTAGTTATTTCTGTACCTTCCAGATTGTTATTGTTATTTGGATTTATTGCTTCCGCATATTATTTCTTGACTCGTTTATTCTGGCTCATGGACATGTACAAGATAGTTTATTTTATTTCTACTGTTCTTGATATCTCTAGACAGCTGTAATGTGACTGTGGAGGGATGTTTCCTAGCCACACGTAGCATGGTTGGCTCTGTCACGTGCCTATCTTAGCGCACTCTGGGAAGCGGGGCGTGACAAGAAAAGAGGACGATGCGTTGCGGAGATATTGCCTGCGGGGCGGCCATCTCGAGCAGACACTGAAAAGACTTTCTGGGGGATAGATCCGCAATGGACGCCACCAATCCTCGTAATTCTGAAAAGACAGAAAGATTCAGATAATGGAGAGATCATTAAAACAAATTATAGAAGACTACCTTCGATGCTCCTCCCGCTTTGAACTGGAGTGATAGCAGCTTCGGCAGCCTCTTCCGTACCCTCAGGTACATCACCGGGGACGTGGGCTGGTATAACAGCTTCCAATTGAGGGGCAGCGGCCACCGCTTCAGGCTCCAATGAAGGGACGGCGGTATCGACTACCTGTTCCACAATCTCCGGGCCGTCACCAGAAAGATCCATTAAATCTGCGGCCAATGAGGCTTCCTCTTCTGAGAGAGCAACCACCGGGAGAACAGAAGCCGCCAATGGAAGCTCTGCAGCAGGAATAGCAGCCGTAACGACCTCCTCCGCACCTACTAGTGCCTCATCGGGGACATTTACAGAGTCCATAATCAGGACACGACTTGAGCTCAAATTTTCTGCCATGGCCGAGTCCCTGCAAAGTTTTCACAAAGATAAGGAAATATAAAATACGATACAAAAGAAAAAATGCGGAAAGCGTGCATACCAATGCGCCAGGGTGCCTCCAGTATGGCTTTTTCAAGCCGTCGTTCCTTCCTCAGGAAATGTGCTTGCCGGACGTCAAATGTAGACTCATGCCCACCGGTCTTCGCTGCTAGCTCATCTTCAGAGGCAGCTGAAATGGGCTGCTTGAGGGCTATGTCATCTTCCGATCGCAGGGGACCCATATGAACCCTTCGCAGTGATGGAGGATCTACGTAAAAGATAACCGGGGGGTAAGGCCTCTTCGAAACGCGCACGTTCTCGGTCTCATCCTGGGAACGCCTTATAGCCTCGTCCAATTATGCGGGTTCATCGGCAGATGAACCCGGAAAGAGAAGACCATCATCTGGCTTTTGCATGGATATTAGTTTGTTTTGAATAATAGGCTCGGATTCCACCAAAAGGTCAAGCAGACCAGTGACCATTTTCTTTCTCCTCTTCAACCCGGAACAAGCAATGCTAGAAGATCGCTTCCTTCGTTTCGGCGCTTTGGCACGATGTTGGCCCACTTCGCCCCCGCTATCTTCTTTCGGCGACACCGCTGCTGATAACGGCACTGCCGCTGGCACTTCGGCAGAAACCTTTGCTTAAGCTCTAGTACACATTGGTAGCCCTACAGCGGGAAGAGTTGATTCTGTTTCTGCGGCTTGCGAGATAAGGACCACGGCGCTATCCCGCAAGAGAGAGCAAACGACTAACCGTGGTCGCAACGGGACGCTGGCAGCTTGAATCGGAGCGGGAGTCTTATACTCAAAGAGTACCCGCCATTCCTCAGCAATAACAGAGCCAATCCGGTGGCGATACCAGCCCACAAAGGACCCTACAAATCATGGGAGATAGTCAGGTTCTAGGATCATGAACACAGAGCCAGTGTTCAGCCGCATGAAGTGATGCATGACGTCGCGAATAACTCTAAAAGATGAGGTGGGCTCAACCAAAAACGCTTCAAAAGCGACGCCCTGATTATAGCCCAATTACCGAGCGAAGCGGTGCGGATTATACCGCATGACGAGAGCCGTATCATCCCAGCGGAACACCAAATAGCTCGGCCTAATTGAATACAGATGCATGATCTCCCTAGGCTTTAAAGATGGTGCTCTCTCTTTCGACGAGTCGAATAGCTGTTGGACAAGCCCCGCCGGAGCAGAAAGAACGCGATCAATGAACACCATCCCTCCCTCATTAGTATATGTACAGAGCAGAACACGGAGGGCTTCTAATTGATTCGGATCGGGAGCGGAGGCATCCACCAATCTCATAACTCGAGGGAAGGTGTAGGAGTCATAGAAGTTCTGCCGTCGATGTGCCGCGAATGCCCCCAGCACATGCATTTCGATCCAAGATGTGACGTAATGAAGGGGGATATTCACAACATCTACACCTGGAGTCGAAGTGTTGGCCGCAACACTTAACCCGTGATAAAGATGCGATAGTCCCGCGATGCCGACGACTAACTTTGCCCCTTCAGCTACACGATAGGCGGGATAGAAGACGGAAGCTCTCATGAAGCGTCGGTGCGACGGTATCACAACCCAACTGAGCCAAAGGCTGATAAAACCGACAAAGAAGGTCTCTTCATCCATGCCGGGAGCCGCAATCGAATCAAAAGGAACGACCGACAAAATCGGGATGTAAAACTGTGGTAAATCTTCTTCTTTGACCGACAGTTTATCCAAACCAAACCCAAAAGGGTCATCAATACTTGCAAAATTCGGGGCTTCCTTGGATAAAATATCCCCCGAATGAAACAGGCGATAAAGCTCTCGAAAGTGACACCCTTCCCCTCTGACTTCGCAAACAATCTGTCGAAAATACCCAGGGCCTTGATCAGACTGGGATACTTATGACGGACGGCGGTTTCAGCTGTCAGACCATCAAGCACAGCCGGCATGGTGGAGAAAACATATTCATCAGGAGGCAGCAGTTCCTCATAATGCTCCCCCCTAATGGGCAGTCCTGAAATCTCACGGAATTTATCCAATGAGATAGACATCTCTCGATCCCCTAGCAGGAAGGTGTTGGTAGGCAGATTCTACTGGTTTAAGAAGGCTTTGATCCACCAGACGTGAGGAGCATAGTAATGGAAGAGCGATGCATATACTGCCTGATATAGCCCGACCTTCTGCAACCTTTCACGGTGGGCAGAAAGAATATAGCGAGCCCAAATAAGGTAGCCCACTGGGTGCCGGGGGTGATACCCGCTTTATAGACCTGCCCCCAAGATCGAGCTTCACCTTGGCAAATCCGACGCCCCAAGATGTCTATAGCAGGCAGGGGCTGGTTAGGTATCCCAGAGGTAGAGGGCTCCAGACAACACGAAAGAGTCCAATTGGTCACTTCCACTGCGTAAGCAGTCTGGGGGCGTTCCATCGGCAGTATAGGGCGAAGAGGTTCCACCGGCTCCCCGCAAATAAAACTTCGATGACCCCGGATGATGTGGTCGTACCAAGTACCCCATAAGAGCAGATTTGTCCGATCTTTATCATGAGCTCTGATCATCGCCATTGCTTCTCCGTCCGACGGCGATTATGGAAAAGCAGCGTCTGAGCGAGTAAAAGGAAAGTAGGGAAGGGAAGCCATTGTCCCTGAAATAAAGGAAGGAAAGACTGTTAATGCAACCTATACGTGCAAATATATATATATATATATATATATATATATAGCAGCAGAAGAAAACGACAAGAAGCTTATTCTATGAGATCATTGATTACAAAAACAATGGACCCCACAAAATCAGTATGATGGCTCGCCAATCACGAGGCAGGGATATCATTAAGAGAATAAAGAAAAAGATTCTCAAAATGCACATTGGATTTTAAATGACTTGGAACATCCTCACAAAAGAACACCCATTACAAATCCTGGAAAAATCCCTTAAAAAGATTTTTCAAGAACACTGGGGAATCAAATTCCCGAAGGGCCTTCTTGTGCTTTCAGAGCTAAGCTCTTTGGTGAAGAATTAAATTCCTTTTATGCAATGGAATTAAATTCCAGAAACCCCATAAAGAGGAAAGGAAAAATCAAATGTCATGCCCAAGACATTGAGAGTTATTATTCAAAAATCACATCTTGGATCTTTAAGAGATGTGTTTTAGAGAAGAGCAAAGCTCTCGTGATGGATTTAAAATCCAGAGGCTTTCTTTAAGAAAAGAGTTCTCTGATGTTCTAGAGCTTTACCTAAAAAGGGGTTCTTTTTGGCAGAGTTAAACTCTGGAAATTTTCAATGGAAAGATAACTAAGCTCTGAAGAGGAGAATTAAATTCTCAAAAGATAGCAAAGAAGGAAGAAGATGAAGGAACGGAGGTGTTACAAAGATGAGACCTCTGCATTTATAACACATGATGGGAAACGGTTCATCTTCCCCATTCCCTAGGCAGATCCAACGGTTGTATAGGTGACAGTGTTGCACATGTGAGCCACGTGAGAACAACGCTGTGGGGCATTTATTCCCTTATAAAAATTCAGAAGAAGAAGAGAAGGGGAAAATTCCCCACTAATGGAAGTATCACGTGATCATCAATCCCTTACAAAGAGACTCAGAGAGGGAAAAGGAGAAAGTTCCCGCTAGTGGAGTATCACGTGCAAGCACGTGATGCATATGTATGCAGAATAGGCAGCTCCGTTTAAAATATGGCAACTAAAGCCTCACATGCATGCACGTGATCGTCTTTTCATACAAAACGTGTGGGACTCAGTTATAAAACAAACAAAGAACAAAGAGGCTCACGTGTTACCACGTGATGCCTTGTCTCTGTTGGACTCCTGCATGCAAACAAACCAAATTAATTCTGTGAGGGATCACGTGGTACACGTGATGGCTCATATGCCTTCTGAACAGATAGAATTAAATTCTAAACAAAGGGATCAAAAGCACAACTTTGGAAAATAATTCCTTGGATCTTTCTAAACAAGAAAGATTATACTCTGTAAAGTAGAGCGCCGTTGGATTAAAAATCCAAAGGTTATTAAAAATCACCAATCTACAAAAAGATTCTGTGCAAGGAAATATCTTCCTAAATTTGTCAGGAACAACAAAAGAAATATCTTCTGTAAAATAGAAGCCTTTGGATTAAAAATCCAACGGTGAATAAAATTCACCGAGTGATCTAAAAGATCATGTTGGTTATAAAATCAATCAAAATCTCTCAATGAGAGATTTGCTGAACAAACTGATTCTTTTCTTTCTCCTATAAATAGGAGCCAAGAAGGAGAAAAAGAGAGAGAGAAGGAGAGAGAAAAACCCTATTGAAAGCAAAAAAAAAAAGAAAAGAGAATTTAATTCTCCAGAGAGAAGAAGATCTCTTCAAAGAAAAAAGAAACTCTAGGCAAGAGAAGGAAGGGGAACCCCTCCCAAAAGCTCCCACAAAAAGAGAATTTAATTCTCAAACCAAGGGTTTAACTCTTCTAAAAGAACTTAGTTCTTCCTCTGGTTAAGATCTGCAGAAGCGGATCTCCCCACAAGTTGAGAATTTAATTCTCATCGGGGAGATTCTGTCATGCGGATTCAAAACCTAGGGAAAAGAACTGAATCCAAAAGAGTTTAACTCTTACAAAACATATAGGAATTTAATTCCTCTGAAACTAGGGTTTAACCCTTTAAAAAAGAATTTAATCCTTTTAAAGAACAAAAGGAGAACTTGATTCCCCAGAACCATAGAAGAACAGCATGGTGATTCATTAGCGTTCAACGCTACACAATAAAAGCTCACGTGTTTCCACGTGAGCACCTTTGAGGAACGAAAAAGAAAAGACTGAGATCTAGCCACGTGACCCCATGTGACCCCTGAGAAGTGATCAGCACTTATAAAAGAGAAAAGGGAATAAACCCTATTTTTGGAGTGCCTCACGTGACCCCACGTGACCCCTGAGAAGTGCTCAACACTTATAAAATGGAAAAGGGAATAAACCCTATTTTTGGAGCACCTCACGTGACCCCCAAGTAGTGCTTAGCACTTACAAAGAAAAAAAGGAATAAATCAAAGGCAGTTTCCATTTTTGGGCTCCTCAAGTGACCTAATAGCGCTCAGCGCTCAGAAAAGAATAAGAGAATAAACCCAAAGAAAGAGCGCCTCAAATTCTTGAAGTTTAATATTACTTCAAGCGCCTCACGTGACCCCACGTGAGCGCCTCTGAATTTTAGTGTTTAACACTATTTTGAACACCTTACGTGGGAGCACATGAACGCTGAATATATACTAGTGTTGAACACTATGAAAGGCTACTATTAGCCAGACTCAGACCAAATTTCCTAAGGACCATCAATTGAGCCCCTCATGCTCAGGATCTCCAAAACTGATCTCAGTCCCGAAGACAGCTAATGAGCTACTACCCCATCCCTCCAGTCGGGACATTGGTTCAAGGGTACATCTCTTCATACCTCTGATACATGTCGTTGTAATCCTTCAACGTCTTCAGAGAGATAGAGGGTCCCAATAACCGATAACCTTTGGCGTATCCCCAAACTGGTTAAACTAAAACCCCATGGACTATGAGGTCCTTAAACTCACGGACTATGATGTCCTTAAACTTTATGGACTGTGAGGTCTTTAAACTGATAGACTATGATGTCTTTAAACCGGACTATGAGGTCCTTAAACTCATGGACTATGATGTCCTTAAACTTTACGGACTATAATGTCCTTAAACCCAATAGACCGTAATATCCCTAAACTAAAACGATAGAGTCCAAATACTCTTTCGTTGGATCTAAATGATCCTAAAATCTTGTTGAGTAGTTCTTAGTCTAAAATTAGACTAACGTATCCTCAACAAACGTTTAAGTTGATCTTAATCTCAATGAGAATAACGATTCTTAAATCCAAACCAAACCCAAATCTAAGAAAATACGGATTTGGACTAATCCACGCCTTACGGGCGACAACACAAATTAGTCTCCGTATACAATCCACGGGCAACCAAAAATAAAACAAACACACACGATACGAAGTGACCTTCTGGAGAAGAAGTAAGTGGTTACCGTGATGCGGTAGCGTAATTAACTGCAGGGGCTTGTGCCTGTAGGAAAGAGCGTCCCCATAATCAAAAACCCCTCGTACAAGAGGGGGAATCTGACGAACTCTGCTACAACGGCCGTATCCGTCTAAACCTCCGATACACGGTGCCATAAATCAACTTGGCATCTTCGGAGAGGTGGACGGATAAAACCAAATAGCATCTTCCCCCAAATTCAGGCAAGACGACCTATGCGGTTCCGTCTCTGTATTTCGGTGGAGAACAATATCATATCAAATATCCCTAATCAATATTCTTAAAATATAATATCATATAAAATGATTAGGATAATATCTCTAAATACACCAAATATTACCAATACTTTGATTTAAGATATTGTGCAGATATTAGCTCAGGTCTGGAATCAAGGAGATCCAGATTAAATCAAGTTGTCGGAATCGAATCTGCCAAAATATTGAAGCAAATCACGGGATCTAGCAACGGCAGAGACAGAGAGTATTATTTTCAGAATCTAGACATCTAGAGGATCTCCAAATATCAATACAAAATACCAAAAAAAATCACAAACCCTAACTCCACCTGTCACGCCCCGCTTCCCAGTGTACGGGTAGAAGACACGACGGGCCCACTACGTATTTACTCAGAAGTAAACACACTAAGTGTATCTAAGCAATATAAAGTAAAAGTACACAAGAGACAAGATGTAAATGAACAGCAACTTTATTTATTAAACATTCTTTTATGGGTACAACTGAAAATGTAAATACATGGAATGAAAATATTGCCTAAACAATGGCATAACAGAAATAAAAATGAAATAAGTACAAGTGGCTACAGCTCTGGGTCTTCGGTGTGCTGCTCAGGGGCCTACTCCAAATACTCCTGACTGGTCTCGTACTCCTCAGCGTCGGGTCCTCCTGACAACATTCCAAAGAAGAAGAGAAATAGGAATGTCGTCAGCGAACAATCGCTCGGTAAGTCCCAAAGATGAGGGGGAAGTAGAATAGATAGAGAGAGTATAATTTTATAATGTTTTATTATAATATTAGCACAGTTGTTTATAACTTGGTACAGAAAATGCCAATGTATACGAGAGGAGTCCCACTTACACCGGAGATTTTGGTAACCCGTAGTACAAGGCTCCGTCGATAATACCATGGAATAACGGTATGGATGTAATTACGTCTTAAGTGACCACCTCGTGCTACCTTTAACATGTTCCGTACCAGTCTACCCATTTATAACCCCGTAGTGTTTATGTATTGATTGTATGGATTGTATTGTCTTGTCTTATATTATAAATTGTATAGATGGATGACTTGCCGAAACCATGATATCAGTAAATGGAACGGATATAATGGATGAACATGTAGATGGAGTATATCCATGGTTCGGTTCAGTCAAGTGGTATAGATTGATATTGCTTGAATATATGGATTCATGTTGAATTGTAGTTTTATACTTGAATATCATTCAAGTCAGATTGATTATATTGAGACTCGGTCTGAGTCAGACGCTTTTAAAAAGAACTTGAAATTTTGATTGTTTTGATGTTATCGGTAACTGCTGCACATGGACGACAGGATTTGTGTCTTTTTTCAAGACAATTACCGTATTGATAACACCGTTTATTAGATTATCTACCTTAAATAGGCAAGCACCCATATCTCCGGCTCCCTGAGGCTCAAGAGACTGGTCCCGCTTAAACCTATGTTTACTAGGGTCCTTATTGTAATTTAATATAACTTGAGAGGGTTTTATGTAAAAATAGTTTTGGTATAATTTCAAAATACACCTCAAGCATTTTATTATCGTCTTTAGGGTTTTCATAGATGTATATTTTATAAATATGAAATTTCTAATGAATAGAACCTAGTTTTCAAAGTATATGGTATTTTGTTGAATATTGTACTTGTGTTGTATTTGGATGATATTTTCATGTAATAGTTATTCATTTGATTTAGAAAACTTGGAATATTTAAATAATTAAAATAGATATTTTGATAATAGATTTATATATATTTAATGAAAATAATTTATTTATTTTCTTGTAGAAATCTCATTTTCTAAAGAAAAATATATAAAAATTACATTGAGATCAAATGCTCCTTACGGAGGTCTGCATCTCGCTCTATGATTCGTATGTCAAAAATATTTCTAAATCACAATCAAGAACGGCGTCGCTTGGTAGCTAGCCGGTGAGTACGGGTCGGTCCACAGGGATTTTGTGAATTTCCTAATTGTTCTTACGAATTAATTCCGATTAGAGTCGGATTGATTAAATCTAAAAACTAAGTAATCTAGATCGAAACTATGACTAAATCTTGCTAGGGTTAGGTTTAGGGTAGGTTTGGAAATGTAAATAAATCTCACCGCTTTATATACCCAAATTAAGATCTATGAGGTGTTATGGTAATTATTAATAAAGGGGATTAGAACCATTTGGGAAGGTGTTTCTTCCTCTAGGTTCTTGTCCTTCCTTTATCAATCCTTACCCTAACCTCCATGGAAAACACGCTCTACCGGGCCTTTATACTACGGTATCACCGCTACCTCGAGGGATAGGGTGCCGTAGGGAGCGGTGTGTGCATGTATGCATCGAGTCCTATAAAAACGTGTGATGGGCAAGAAAGGGATGAGAAATCTCATCTCTCAAAAACCTTCCCCAAAGCTAACCCTAACAAGCGAGGAGACTACTCGCTCATTAGGGAATTGAAGAACATGCTATCTATCTATCTAGGGCAAGGAATTAAAGATCTAAAGTAGGGCAATTAAATAAAACTACTTACTTTACTGATGGCTCTCTCCAAACATTTACACAGGGTTGTTAGATCTGAATAGATGATATGAAAAGAGGTATCGATGCTCTCCAAAAGAAATCTGGATTTTATTAATGAAAGGAGGCATACCTCAAAAGAGGTATTAGGGTCTCTATTTATAGGACATAGAAACCCTAGGGTTACAATTGACTCGCACATCTGCTATTACAAAAATACCCTCTAAGAAAAGATCTAGTCAACTCCCGACAGCGCACCGACTCTTTTTGCACCGACACGGGCACTTGATGGCCACGGTTCCCCGGCCAAACCCCCTGTTTGGCCGCGGTTCCGCGGCCAAATAGTGGTCATGTTGATTGAAAATTCTTGGGCTTGGTCGGTTGCATTTTGGCTACTTTTTTCTTCACTTTTTTTCCTCAGAATACCTTCGGGTTCTCTTCCAGATTTCCACAGTGATTACTTGTAGTGGACTTTTACCGTTGCTTCATGACGAAGTCTTGCACTGCCTTGTACTTTGTGAACTGATCTTCGTATAGGCTTTATCAAGATTCTCTGTTTGTTGGTCGAAGTCTCACTTTTAGATAGTCTTTTCATTGTTTTCACTGTTTTTGTTCCGAGAATCTGTAACCTGCAACTAAGTAGCAGACATGGGTCAAAAGCACCTGTTTATTTGTAAAATAACTAGAACTGGGGAATATAATAATGCAATATTATGATATGAACAAATACCCCCAAACTTATCTTTTGCTCGTCCTCGAGCAAACCTAGTTTTATTCTCGACAAAATCCTAACCTCACTTTCGCAGGGAAACGCGATTGCACTGTGCTCGTGCAACAAGCCGTTAAACCTCTAGGTGTCCCTGGTAGGAGGAGTGTTGTCTCCAGAGGGTTTTCAGCGGATACTACCCACAAAATCCTATCAATTCGGTCTATTAACTTTTATTCTCGAATTAGGTTTTCCAACAAGGAATTCTATTATCTTCTACTCGTAAATTATCCACCCATATTCTTCACACTTCCTTATCATTTAACTTAAGATTATATATATTCTTGTGCATTTACTTAGCTTTTGGCATCTCTTAAGTTTTCCTTCTAGGGTTCCATCTCAACTTAGGAATTTTTATCATCTCTATTAAAGATACAAGTCCTATTCTTCATTCCTATCTTTTATCTAAACCCCAATCACATACCCCTACGCGTGTGTATATATCACCCCTACACTTGGAAATTCAAATCAAGCAATCATATTCTTGTCCGTCGTCCAAAGCACTTCTTAATTGGTGAATTTTTAGATGAATTTCGCTCACACATCCTTCATGCGACTGTTAATACATCTTGAGGTACCAACAACCAATTACAAGATGTGTTTGCACATTAAAGCGTAATTCCTAGTCCTGCAACACCTAAGGCTTTAGCAGTGACTCCCAAACTAGTTGGTCTAAGGCACTAGGTGATGAAGCACCCTCGCTAAATATTTTTTTCTATTAATGCAGCCTTAAGTAATTACAAAAACCAGTGTTCATTTTTTCTTTATTCACACTTATATTTTTATTTTAATTTTCTTCGTACTAAGGACTTTAGACAAGAGCATTTCAAGGTCTCCTCTACTATTCCAAGTTTCAAGGTGCGTGTTGGTGCAATTTGTAGGGTATATATTTTCAGAATTTAGACTTAAGTTTAGGAATTATTTTTCAAACTTATACTCTAATAAAAATATCAATACGTTTCCCTTATTTTAACTTAGCCCAAGAACTGAACTCAAAATTTGCCTATTTCTAAATAAACTACAAAGACATATACTTTCTACCGTTAAACTTTAAGAAAGGTTATTTTTTAGGGCTTTTAATTTACTAAGTCTAGGATCTAGTTGTTCCTAGCTAGTTAACCTATTTGTCAAACTCAAGTTAATTATGGCTAAAATTGAATACTTTAATTTTTATAATTTTTGAAATTTTTCAATTTTTTATGCGTTTTAAAATAAGTATGCAAATGCAAAAATATGTACACATGAATGCGAAGGAAGAAGGCTTACCGAGCATACCCCCAAACTTAAACTTGACAGTGTCCTCACTGTCATGCTACACCAAGAGGGTCAAGATGTCGGCACTCCCCTGTTTATTTATTTATAAAAAAAATTATAAGAAAAAACAAAATAATATACAACAAGGTTCCCCCAAACTAAACAAGGCCTTATACAGACCAAAAGTTAGCACCAACCATTCAAAAATGCTATCGTGATAATGGTAGAGTTAGTGAAAGAATGGAGTGGAAAGAAAAGAAATGAGAAGCACACGAGACCGTGTGGAGATAGAAGCGGTATACGGTCTCGGTGGAGGAGAAGAATGGTGGAGGAGAGAAAGAAGTGTGGTACGATCTTGAGGGTGTAAATCGAGGGAATAAATTAGCGCAATTTGTGATGACCGATGTGTTAAAAGCGACTATGCTAATCTATCAATCCGTCGAGAAATGGGGTCAAATTCCTCAAGATTCGCAAGAAAACATGGGTACGCCGAACTTGGTAAACCCTCCATTGAAAATGGAAACGCGACGGAGTCTTGCGTGGTCGAAACGATAGGAAGGACGAAAGGAAGTGATTTAGGGATAGTCTTAATCTCACCTAAGTAATCTATCTCGAACTCAAAGGATTCCATTAATGGTTCGAATTAACTGTAAGCAACCGAGTCTGATGGTTCAACTAACTCATCTGAAAATGTAAAGGACTCAAACTCGGGAGGTGAGTTTTCAACATCGTCCGAAAAAGTGAAACACTCGTAATCATTATCGTCTGTGAGAACTGCGTTCGATTCAAAGAGAAATTTTTCAAGCTCACAGTCTTCAAGCGTGATCTTTTGCGTGGTCGGAATGATGGAAAGGAAGGGGTTTGATTTAGGAAGTATAACGGTTAAAGGTTCAGGAGGATTAATTGGAAAATCCGACACATCAAACAAAAATGGTTCATCCTCAATATTATCCTCAATACTATCCTCATAATTCTCCTCAAAATTTATCTCATCCATGCCATTATCATCAAAATCAAGACGCATATGAGGTTCGGGAGAAACAATTAATGACTCGGGATGATGAATTGGAGATAAAATTTCAGTCAAATTTACGGGTTCATCATCCAAAATATTCCCAGCGTCCATATCCTCAATCAAGTGAAAATCAAATTTTTAGACACCTCATCAAAAGCATGGATATTTATCAATTCAGGTTCTAGATTGGAGGTGTAAAGTTCAAAAGGATTATGTATGGTTTCACTCGAGAGGGGTTCTTCACAATCTGGCAAATCAAGCACTACAAAGTCGCATAACTCATCATTTTGGACACATGTTTGAAAACTGGAGTTGTTGGATTCAATTGGTAATGGATAGGTTTGATTTGGAAGTGTGTATAGCTCACTCTCATCACTCAAATTCTCACTCTGTCCAACCGCCTCCTCATACATTGGAAAATTTGGAGCTAGTTGGAAACTAGCTACCGGTTCATTAGGTTGCATAAGGGCAGCAATGGACGCATCTATATTCCTAATCATTTTGTTTGTTGCTACAATGTATGCCTCCAACGACTGTTCTAGACTAGACATAGGTTGTGAAGGGGTTTCGGTAAAAGATTCAAAATTGTTTGGATACGTGAAACTCCTAAATGGCTGTGTAGAAGCAATGTCTAGTGAAGGTGGGAAAGTCGGAAAGGACTGGTAGGAATTGGATGGTTGGACAGGAGTAGGATCAACATTTGGATAAAAAGGTGAATGGACTTGTTGATCCCTAGAACCGGATGTGTGGAGAGGAGTGAAAGATCGGCTACGAGATTATTCAATATGCTTAGCGATAGACATAGGTTTAGGAGTTACAACAGGACTCGAAAAAGTGGTATCAACGTACGAAGGTGGTGAAGGTTGACACGGTTGATACAAAGTGGATTGCAAAATCGAACAGTTTCTCCTAGACGCTTCTATTCGATCTTTCAAAGAAATTTTGGGTATGGAGGGGTCTTCCTTAAATCGACCGAAACAATTGACGTACGAGGTAAAGTTAGGTTCAGGATACCAAAGTTCGGCAAGAGATTTATGAGGTGGGGTACCCATGATGTAAAAAGGAGAAGAGAAAGAAGGTTGGGGTGTACGGATTTCTTAGTGACAAAAGTTGCAAGTCTTTTTATAAAAAATTTCCCTTTTTTATTATTTGTAACTTTTTGCAAAAAAGATTTTCGATAAAGGGCTTAAACACACTTTCAATCAACCAAAAATGCACAATCAGGCTTAGATCTAGGGTCACCTAAGTCAGCTAGACAGCTCCTAACTGTTCCAAAGGGCTAGAAATAGGACCTCAAACCGCCTCTTCACCGCCAATTGCGGCCAAGTAAGTGCCAGGTGAGTGGGAGGCTCTCCACTACAAGTAGTGGCCCTAATTAAGTAACCACTCGCCTTAGACACACTTGCCTAGACAACGCAAAGTCAGGTTAGGATTAACGGCCGATACCTACAACTAGTCCTTTGTCTTATTGAGCGCGACGTCCTTAGGGCTGAGTCTAGTATTTTTTAATTAAGAATGGTCAATACAAATGCCTTATGTGATTTCTGGGGTCCTGGGAAGGGTGATGAAATCCCCACCCAATCTGGATTGGTCTCAAGCCCCTTAAAGTCAGATTAAATATATGCAAAACAAAAAAAATCACTTGCAATCAATTTTTATTTTAAGCGCGGCGCAAAGAATCCTGCAGAGAATCAATTATTGGAAGGGGAAAGATTTTTTAGCGCAAAGAATCCAGCAGAAGATTTGACAGAAGATATATGGGGATTTGCAAAAGAGGGAAAGAGGAAACAAACAGTGAAAATTTCGCGCGCTGACGACAGAGGGAGACCGCGGTTCTGCGATTTTGATGGTAGTTTGGTGGCGGAAGGGCGGCCGCGTGGAGGGTTCAGGTCCTAAAAAAAATTCTGCTGTTCTGTTGTTGAAATCCCCCTCTGTTCTGATTTCCCGTTTTCTGTTTAGCACTCTGGGTTTTTCCAGATCCGTCGATCCTGCAAAGATTCAAAAAAAATACCCTTCACAAAAATAAAAAAATGATAAATTTTTATATTTTTTGATTTTTTTCAGTTTTTATGATTTTTTTAATTTTATATTAACCCGAAATTACAAAAAAGAAATAACACGCCATCCCCGGCAATGGCGCCATTTGATTCGAGATGTCAAAGATATTTCTAAACCGTAACCAAGAATGGCGTCGCTTGGTAGCTAGCCGGTGAATACGGGTCGGTCCACAGGGATTTTGTGAATTTCCTAATCGCTCTTACGAGTTAATTCCGATGGGTGTCGGATCTTATTGATTAAATCTAAAAACTAAATCTATCTAGATCTAAATCATGCTAGGGTTAGGTCTAGGGTAGGTTTGGAAATGTAAATAAATCTCACTGCTTTCTATACCCAAATTAGGATCTATGAGGTGTTATGGTAATTATTAATAAAGGGGATTAGATCCATTCGGGAAGGTGTTCCTTCCTTTAGGTTCTTGTCCTTCCTTTATCAATCTTTACCCTAACCTCCATGGAAAACACACTCAACCGGGCCTTTATACTACGGTATCACCGCTACCTCGTGGGATAGGGTGCCGTAGGGAGCGGTGTGTGCATGTATGCATGGAGTCCTATTGATTATATGTGATGGGCAAGAAAGGGATGAGAGATCTCATCTCTCAAAAACCTTCCCCAAATCTAACCCTAACAAGCGAGGAGACTACTCGCTCATTAGGGAATTGAAGAACATGCTATCTATCTATCTAGGGCAAGGAATTAAAGATCTAAACTAGGGCAATTAAATAAAACTACTTATTTACAGATGGCTCTCTCCAAACATTTACACAGGGTTGTCAGATCTGAATAGATGATATGAAAAGAGACATCGATGCTCTCCAAAAGAAATCTGAATTTTATTAATGAAAGGAGGCATACCTCAAAAGAGGTATTAGGGTCTCTATTTATAGGACATAGAAACCCTAGAGTTACAATTGACTCGTACATCTACTATTACAAAAATACCCTCTAAGAAAAGACCTAGTCAACTCCCGACAGCGCACCGACTCTTTTTGCACCGACACGGGCACTTGATGGCCGCGGTTCCGCGGCTAAACACCCTGTTTGGCCACGGTTCCGCGGCCAAATAGTAGTCATGTTGACTGAAAATTCTTGGGCTTGGTCGATTGCATTTTGGCTACTTTTTTCTTCACTTTTTTTCTTCAGAATACCTTCGGGTTCTCTTCCAGATTTTCACAGTGATTACTTGTAGTAGACTTTTACCGTTGCTTCATGACGAAGTCTTGCGCTGCCTTGTACTTTGTGAACTGATCTTCGTGTAGGCTCTATCAAGATTCTCTGTTTGTTGGTCGAAGTCTCACTTTTACATAGTCTTTTCATTGTTTTTACTGTTTTTGTTCCGAGAATCTGTAATCTGCAACTAAGTAGCAGACATGGGTCAAAAGCACCTGTTTATTTGTAAAATAACTAGGACTGGGGAATATAATATTGCAATATTATGATATGAACACTCTAATAAGCCCGAGAATGTACAATAATCCGCTCCATCCTGAACGGGATCCCCAAAATGGGTTGTAGAGGCATAATTGCATGGAAATATTTAATACATCCTTTTATAAAAAACGGTTTTGTAAGTTTAGGTATTTATTTGTAAAGTCATATTTTCCCATATTCTATTATCCCAAAATTCATCGTGCTATGATAGAGATGTGTGTTGTGATGAGATAGGTCATTATCTCGTGAACTATCTAAAGGTATAGCAAAGAACATGTTGATTATGTCGAAATTGTAAAGTATATGGTATTTTTCTGTAAAGGTGCGGTCACAAAAATGATTATTTTGATGTTAAAGTTGTTTTATTATGATTGTTAATGTTTATTAAACAACATATGAGAATATGGATTTATCTTATTAAAGAAGATTGTAGTTTTTAAAGAAAACCGAATCGGAAGTCGGACTAACTCCGCTTCCGTTGGGTTTTGGAAATGAAACTTTTTAAAGATGAAGATGAGAGGGGGAAATGGGACTTACTGGTTTGGGGTAAAGAGGAGAGAGAGGTGGTCCTAAATAAAGCTTCGGGGCGTCCTTTCGTCGCCGGAATCTCCTCAGAAGTTCGTCGGAGCTTCGCCCTTCGTTAACTCCACTTGTACACTAAAAGACTTGGGAATTTGGTATAGTTTTTGTTATAGAATTCTGAGTAAGAGGGGTGTAAAATGGAGTGGGTATTTATATGGAGAATTAGGTTTTAGGGGTGATGAATTTGAGAATTAAAAATGCATTTAAAAGGAATTAAATGGGTGATTCAATGTTCTCTGTGTGAATGCAGAGAAAACAAGCAGTGTGAAAAGAGTAGGGTAGCTGAAAGGTTGCAGGGGTTTAAATATGGGAGCATTACCGTCGTGTATGACCGGCGGCACCGGGGTTTTGGGGTGTGTCGCCGGGTCTTTACCGTCAGGCGGGCTTGGTATTTAGGCCACGTGTCGGGGTCGTTTGGTATATTTCAATGCACATGTTTAAATAATTTGTAACTCTTCAGTTTACGTGTTGTGCACGTGTAGACCTTTAGGCTTCTAAAAAGATTAAAATAAATTAAAATAAAAAGATAATATGGCTGGATTTGAACTCATGTGCTTTGTCTCAGCAGTACAAGGCTTTACCAGTGAGCTACAAGCTCTTTCTTGCTGTTCAAAAGCAAAACAAACTTATAACTCGTACTCAGGCTTAGGTGTTCCTTTCTGTATTTTGAAAAAAAAATCGTACAGAAAGTTAGGGTTGTTACATTCTATCCTCCTTATAAAAATTTCTTCCTCAAAATTTGTAGAAGGAAAGTGTAACAGATTCAAAAAAATTTAGTGATCGTGAGTGTGAAAGGAATACTGGTATTGCATGAAAAGTAACAGGATGATACAAGGGTTTGAAAAGATTGAGAGGAATTACTAGTGTTACCTTGATCTACAGTCTCGGCTTCTTCGGCTGCTAAGGTGAAATCCTGACACCGGGGGACATTCCTCCTAACTGGAGGCACATTCCTCTGTCCTTAGGGCATGTTTCTCTGCCCTCGGGGCATGTTCCTCAGTGCCTGATGGAATTGGCGATTAGGTCGTGCAGGAGGTGGAGCTGGGAGTGCCAGATGAAGTGCAGGAGCCTGGATAGTTGGCCACTGCGGATAGTTGGTGGGTGGGTGAGCTGGGTTGTGTCTATAAGGACAGGTTCCTATTCCGTTATTGGATGCGCCACAAACTAAGCACAGGCCTTTTGCACGCCTATAGTCCTTCCACAAATGTCCATCCCTTTTGAAGTAGAAGCAAAAATTTGGACTTGGCTGGTTATTAGTTTCTTCCGGTCTCTTCGGTTCAACAGTTAGCCTTGAAGAGGCTCCTCCTGTCATCTGATTGGCAGGACGCTTCACTCCGGCAGATTGAGGTATGTCCTGTAAGTCCACGTTGCCGTCCCCGGTTCTTGCAGGGAGGCGGAAACGGTATAAAAATCAAATTTTTAGCGCAAAGGGCAACATGGACTATCAAAGTCGGGATCTTTTCTAAACTAAACTAGCTATCATGCTAAAGAGAGTTAGCTACTCGGATAAAAGGTTATACCTAACTTGAACTCCTTCTTCTTGAAACCTTTGTAGGGTTTGATGGTGCTTTCCTCGTCGCCTTCTTCCGTCAAAGATGGATCCACCTGAGGGTTCGACCTTCGGGCTCCTTTCTCGAACTTTGAGAGAACTAGGATCTTTGGCTTGCTAAACCTCTAACCCTAGAGTGAGTAGAGAGTGGCTTTGGGGTGTTTTTATCTCAAGGAGAGGGATTCTCAATACATGAGAAGGGATCTCCTTGAACTAGAGGAGGAAGAAGAAGAAGTGAGGAGAGAGAAGTGTTATGATAGAATGAATAATATCCTTCTCATTTTGCAACCATAACAAAATGAAAAGAATTATCAAATTAACAATAATAATAAAATGAAATAGTTGATGGAAGGTTTGGAATGACCATTATCATTACATTCATTAAATGGTTTTGCTAGAATCAAAGAGCATCTTTGATATGTAATGATGATGGTCAAACTTTCAACCATGGTCAACAAGTCAACCTTGGTCAACAAGTCAACAAAACCAACCATGAAACAATTTCATTTAATTAATATTATTAATTGATATATCATAAATTCATTAGGGTTTGGAAAAAGACGACTGTCAACTGTGCATACGCACCTGTTCCGAAACCCTAATGAAAAACCTCTTCCTCCGCCTCAATCAACTGTGCATACACACCCGCATTCTTGTTCCGAGGAACATGAATACAATGAGATAAAATCAACCCCAAAACATATACCAGTATCTGGCTCAAACCAGAGCCAGCTAGTAATATCTGTCCGGACTCCAAACGTGCACAAGTGCACGGATGAGAACGAACCCTGTCGCAAAACCATGCGACCTCTACTCTGTTTTGCCCAGAGGCGAATAGCCCTCTGTGTGGGACTCTAAAGACTCGACACTACGCTGGCAGTGGGTTTAACCACAGACCGCAAGCGGCACTAGCTGTGCGTAACGATCCCCAGGTAGATGCCGATAAGAAGACTGACGAGGTGAACCCAATCTGAACTCCTACTGAGTCTGAATGTGACAGTCTCCGTACAGTCCGGTCTGTTCGTCTGATACATCGCATGTCGGGCCTAGGGGGGCGATAAACGTCAGTCCCCTAATAGCGGTACAAGTCGTGTCGGAGTGAAGCCCAAAACACCCTGAGATAACACTGGAAACCTACCAGTATATCTCGTTTGCCCTGGCCAGGGACTACTCGTGTAATGGCTCTCCTAGACACAGCGCGATGTCAACCCCCAATACCGGGAGAGACGAATCCTGTCTAACCGTCACTGCCTCCAAGTGCTTCGGGACTGCACCCAACCACTACCTGTTTTCACGACTCCTTTGAGCCGTGGTAGGGTAGTGATCAAAGTGCAGTGGGAACACACTCGAGGCGAAGTGCCAGTGTCAAGTCAGCGGACTAAGCTGTACTCATGTCACCTGAGAACTGATAACTGACGATAGGTATAATACCAACTTGTCAGTTCCCGACGAGTCCTGTCCAGTGTACTCGTAACCTAACGAGCACCCGCATACTATCTTAAGTACGACGTACTGACGGCTGTGGGACAGACCGTCTCCCACACTGGGATGAGAAGCGCATGCGCCAGTCTACTCCGGAGTATCGATGCCCTGTCTCGATAGTCCTGCGACTAGGGACCTGTGTAAGGATGTGCTTATAGATTACCCAGCCCCCACTAGTGTGACAGCCATCACAACGCTGGTAATCAAGCAAAGATCCTAAGGGCTCCACTAATGCGTATAAGTGATATGATAAAATAAACACATGTACACATTGAAGTAGAAACAAACCAAGTAGCATACTACTATTTTGAGCAAGATTGTATATATTAGGTGAATATCCCAAGCTTCCATTAAGTAATATACAAACCAGTATGATACAGTAATGGCCTCTAGGGCATATACACTAACAATCTCCCACTTGCACTAAGGCCATGTACTGGCGTATCGAAGACCTATCATCTCGATCAGCCGCTCGAACTGTGTCTGGGGTAGGGCCTTGGTGAATGGATCTGCAGTGTTTTCTTCTGAAGCAACCCTCCGAACCTCGATCTCCTTGCGATCCACGATCTCTCTGATCAGGTGATACCGCCTCAAGATGTGTCTGGATCTCTGATGGGACCTGGGTTCCTTCGCTAAAGCTATAGCCCCGTTGTTGTCGCAATACAGAGGTATTGGGTCAACAATGGACGGAACCACCTGAAGTTCTTTCAAGAACTTCCTCATCCAGACAGCTTCTTTTGCGGCATCAGATGCAGCGATGTATTCCGCTTCCATCGTCGAGTCTGCAACGGTTTCCTGTTTGGAACTCTTCCAACACACCGCCCCTCCATTGAGGGTAAAGAAAAAACCCGACATGGACTTGGAATCATCCTTGTCACTCTGGAAGCTGGAGTCAGCAAAGGCCTCGATCTGGAGGTCTTTTCCGCCATACACCAAGAACATCTCCTTAGTCCTTCTCAGGTACTTGAGAATGTTCTTTACTGCTATCCAGTGTTTCTCCCCAGGGTTTGACTGATACCGGCTTACCACACTTAGTGCATAAGCTACATCCGGTCTGGTACACAACATCGCATACATTATAGAGCCTACCGCAGAAGCGTAGGGTATAATAGACATGCGATCCCTCTCTAAATCAGTCTTGGGAGACATCTCTTTAGAGAGGGTGATCCCGTGACAAGCCGGTAGGTTATCGCGCTTGGAATCTTCCATACTGAATCTCTTCAGTATAGTGTCGATGTACCTGGACTGTGAAAGTCCTAATATCCTCTTGGATCTATCACGATGGATCCGGATCCCCAGGATGTATGAGGCATCACCCAGGTCTTTCATGGAGAACCTGTGTGACAAGAATCCCTTGACAGATTGTAACATAGGAATGTCATTTCCTATTAAGAGAATGTCATCCACGTATAAAACGAGGAATACTACAGTTCTCGCTACAAATCTACTATAGATGCATGGTTCATCTGGATTTTTGATAAAGCCAAATTCCTTGACCGTCTCATCAAAACAGATGTTCCAACTCCGCGATGCCTGCTATAGTCCATAAATGGACTTAAGCAACTTGCACACCTTTCCGCTGCTCCCACTCTGAATGAAACCCTCTGGCTGGTCCATATAGACACACTCCTCTAAATTTCCATTTAGAAAAGAGGTTTTTACGTCCATCTGCCAAATCTCATAATCGTGGAAGGCAGCAATGGCAAGAAGGATCCGAATGGATTTCAGCATAGCCACTGGAGAAAAGGTTTCGTCATAGTCCAAACCAGGTCTTTGACGAAAACCCTTTGCAACAAGTCTAGCTTTATAGGTCTCAACCTGTCCATCTACACCAATCTTCCTTTTGAAGATCCACTTGCATCCTACGGGTTTTACCCCGTCTGGAGCAATGTCCAATGTCCATACTTTGTTGGTGTACATGGACTCCATTTCGGTCCGCATTGCATCCAGCCATTTTACCGAGTCAACGCTCTGAACGGCCTGTTGGAAGCTAGTAGGCTCATCATAATCTATGATGCAATCCTCTCTATCCCCGTCTATGAGAAAACCGTAGTATCTCTCGGGCGGATGAGACTGCCTACTACTCCTGCGAAGCGGCGTAGGAATGTCTTGTTCTTTTGAACCCTCTGGTTCCACTAAGCTTTCAGTAATAGTCTGTGGTTCTGGAATTTCTTCCAGTTCTACTGCGCTCCCACTTATTTCCTTTTCTAAGAACTGGTGTTCTAGAAAGTGGGCATTACGGGAAACAAGAACTTTTTGTTCCTCTGCGTAGTAGAAAAGATACCCCCTGGTGTTCTTTGGGTATCCCACAAACTTGCACAGTACTGAGCGTGCCTCGAGTTTGTCCGCATGCTGCTTTTTGACAAAAGCTGGACATCCCCAGATCTTCAGATATTGAAGATAGGGTTTCTTCCCACTCCATAGCTCATATGGTGTGGTAGGCACAGTCTTAGTGGGAACTCGGTTCAAAAGGTATGCGGCTGATTCTAGCGCATATCCCCAGAATGATCGCGGTAACTCAGCGTTACTCATCATGGACCGTACCATATCCAATAGGGTGCGGTTCCGTCTCTCCGATACACCGTTATGTTGCAGAGTGTATGGAGGAGTAAGCTGAGAGAGAATTCCATTCTCTTTTAAATAGTCCAGGAACTCGGCACTCAAGTATTCACCACCTCGATCCGATCTTAGAATCTTGACACTTTTGCCGGTTTGCTTTTCTACCTCATTCTTATATTCCTGGAATTTTCCAAAGGCTTCGGATTTATGTTTCATTAAGAAGACATGTCCGAACCTTGAAAAATCATCCGTAAAAGTAATGAAGTAAGAAAAACCGCTTCGCGCATGTGTAGACATTGGACCGCACACGTCGCTGTGTACGAGTCCCAAGAGCTCGCTCGCTCTTACTCCGTGTCCAGTGAACGGAGTCTTTGTCATCTTTCCTTTGAGACAGGATTGACAAGTGGCATATGATTGATATTCGAACGGATTCAAATATCCTTCTTTATGTAACTTAGTCAACCTTCTCTCATTGATGTGACCCAGTCTACAATGCCATAAGAAAGCCTGATTTATATCTGGAGACTTTCTTTTGTGTGTATTCTGGACATTGAAAATCTGTGGTTGGTTTAATACGTATATACCATTGCTTAGTGTACCTGACCCAATCAGAACTTGATTAAGGTGAATGTTTACAACATTACTTACAAACGCAAATTCATAACCTTCTTTAGAAACCAAAGATACAGAAATGATATTACAAGTTGCGTTAGGTACAAAAAAGCAATTACGTAAAACCAAAACATGACCATCCGACATTCCCAGGTGATAGTCCCCCACGGCTTTAGCATCCATGCTAGCTCCGTTCGCAACTCTGAGGGTCATGTCACCTGCCTTCAAAACCCTACGGTTTCTCAACGCCTGCAAAGAATTACAGATATGAGATCCTGATCCGGTATCCAATACCCAGGAAGTAGAGTTTATTGAAAGACAGTTTTCAATAACATACACACCTGAAGCTGAAGCCGCAACCTGCTTCAGTTCCTGTGTCCTGGCTTTCCAAGCCCTGCAATCTTTCTTCCAGTGTCCACTTTTATGACAATAGAAGCATTCTTCTTTACCCACAAGCTTCCCCGCTATCTTTGTTGCCTTTGCCTTTCCCTTCGTATCCACTTTACTAACACCGCCCCTTGGTTTGGCGGGGGCTTTCTTCTTCTTTCCCTTGGCTTTCGCCTTGGACCTAGAAGAAGAAGATCCTCCTACAAACAAAGTGGGTGTTTCCCTACCTTTCTGTAGGGTGCCCTCTGCGCTCCTCAGCATGTTGAGGAGTTCTAAAAGTTCAACTTCTTTTTCTTGTAAGTTGAAGTTCAGTATAAACTGGGCGTAAGTGGAAGGAAGGGACTGGAGAATCAAGTCCGTATAGAGCTCACTCTCCAACGTGGTCCCAAGTTCTGCGAGCTCCTCAATGTAGCCAATCATCTTAAGCACGTGTTCCGCTACCGATGATCCGATGGCCAATCTTGCCGAAAATAACTTTTTCGATATTTCGTATCTTGCGATACGAGACTGCTCTCCATACAGTTCTTTTGTATGGAGAAATATGGATTCTAGGTCCATATTCTCGTGCCTCCTCTGATGTTCGTTGTCCATAGAGGCAAGCACGAGGCACTTGGCCTTCGCGCAATCAATCTCCCAAGTCTTACGGATTTCCTTATCCGCGACGCTGGAGGTGGGACCTGGGACGGGGGGAGCTTTGGTGGTAAGAAGATACCCCAGCTTGTCGTAAGTGATTGCCATCTTGACATTCCTGAGCCAATCTTTGTAGTTTGGCCCTGTCAGTATGTTTTTATCTAGAAGTAACTTAAGTCCAGTCATGTTGATTGGTCGCTGCAATTAGGAGAGAGAAGAAACACTCAGCACGATGCTCTTGCAAGTTTAGAATGGTTTTTAATTTGTCTAAACAGGATGGCTCCCACTGTCTCTCGAATCCCTCCTCAAACCATAAAGGAAGAATTAGTCGGGATCAATCCCACCGCACAATACTTGCTTAACCGTTCAGCCAGGCCAGTGTCGGTACTTCGAGGGAGGTTTTCCAACGCTTTCGCGAAGTTCCTTAATTAAAGAACCACTTTTCCCTGGGGGCGTAGCCCCGCTAACACCTTGCTAGACACCTACTAGGTTTATAGCATTGATCGTTTAGTGAAAAATTTCCCGAGGAGTAGCATATACTCACAGTAGGATCGGGATCCAAATATCATTGCGTGACGAAAATGAAGGAATCCTACCATAATCATCACACTCCAAATGGTATGCAAATCTAGCAAGTTTCAGTGCTTATGAAACTCCCGATGTGGATTTTTGCCCCATGCTCTTATGACCTTGGCGTGAGGTCAAAATGTCATAAGTCACATGTCAAGTTCTACCCATCATTATCCCTGTTGATTTGAACCCACCCGTATCTACCCTTGACGTAGGCCAAAATGGCAGTACGGCTGTCCCAAAACAACGCATTCTATCTATGCAACAGATAAATATCCGGTAGCTACCAATCACTATGCCTTGGCGTGAGGTCAAAATACATAGCTTGAATACTACCGAATATTTAGCTGAAATGATGGAGGGCTATGAATGGTTTTGGCTAAACCGTGAACATAGTGAACTTGATATAATCGATGGAACGAGATAGCTTTTAAAAGGAGTGACTCAAGCTCCGCATTTAAAAGTTAGTTTTGAAAAGAACCGAGTGGTTTTTCGAAAGTGTTCCAACGACTTTAGCTTGGTTTATTATCTTGCATTAGTTCTTTTAATGCGTGATATTCTTGTATTAATTCTTTTAATGCGTCTCATCATTTAATCCTACCATTGCAGAAAACAACCAAAATATGACGTACGCTTATGCCATTCGCATTCGCCACGGGGTCCCGTCATCACCCGTTAGGTTACTTGACAAACGACAGAGCGGGGGCTGGGCTAGCGCGGCTGTAAAACATAAGCAACGCCTAAATAGTTATAAATATATAGCAATGATAGACATTACAGATCACAGATGAATACATTGGATATACTAGGAATCCGCAATCCTTTCGAGCCTGCAACGAAAAGCGGATTACACGGTCGCGGTGAATAGTCAAAACCCCACCTAAGACCCCTACGGGTGCGGCAAACTACCCGCCAAGTACCCCGAAGTGGAGCAACCTCCCTCATCGCCGTGAGTAGGCCACTCGGCACTTCGAGATACCCGGTAGTTTGTGCACCCCTCCATGGGTCTATCCTAGGAGCAAAAACAGTAAAAAGAATTATACAATGACGGCTACAACCCCGACCCGGTTGTGCGGCCATACAAATAATAATATTACATCAATTTACATTTTACATGAATGAAAGAAAAAGAAACACTCATCTCACATCCACCCCGGCTATTCACCCGCGACAGTCCAACGCATTCATATACATGAACCATCATCAAACACAGATCACAGATATGTATAACCCCGACTAATCGACATATAGCGATTAGCCGACGTTCAATACATATAAACATCACAGATATAACCAATATAGTCAAAGTGTAGTGAAGTTCGATAAAAATACGGATTTATAGGCCCCCAAAAACAAATTTCTTTTCTGGAAAACCTGGGCACAAATAAACCATCTGAAAAATCCCAAAACCATACCAGAAGAACACTACACAAAACCCGATCACGAGAGGAGCCTAAACGGCGGCGGTTCCGCGGCAAATGCATACCTATTGCCGCGGAACCGCGGCGGTTTGAGGGAATCAGGGAATCGTTTTTGGTGGGTGTTCTCACAAAACCCTGAGCCGATTTTAGGAGTAAAACATTTTAATTTTAGAGCACAAAAATTTTCAACAGAAAGTTAGGGTTTTGTTTTTCCGGTTTTTGCGATTTTTCCGTTCGAACTTCCATACACTTTACTACTAAGCTAGTTTAAGTTTAGTTAGGCTCTGATACCACTGTAAGTCCACGTTGCCGTCCCCGGTTCTTGCGGGGAGGCGGAAACGGTATAAAAATCAAATTTTTAGCGCAAAGGGCAACATGGACTATCAAAGTCGGGATCTTTTCTAAACTAAACTAGCTATCATGCTAAAGAGAGTTAGCTACTCGGATAAAAGGTTATACCTAACTTGAACTCCTTCTTCTTGAAACCTTTGTAGGGTTTGATGGTGCTTTCCTCGTCGCCTTCTTCCGTCAAAGATGGATCCACCTGAGGGTTCGACCTTCGGGCTCCTTTCTCGAACTTTGAGAGAACTAGGATCTTTGGCTTGCTAAACCTCTAACCCTAGAGTGAGTAGAGAGTGGCTTTGGGGTGTTTTTATCTCAAGGAGAGGGATTCTCAATACATGAGAAGGGATCTCCTTGAACTAGAGGAGGAAGAAGAAGAAGTGAGAAGAGAGAAGTGTTATGATAGAATGAATAATATCCTTCTCATTTTGCAACCATAACAAAATGAAAAGAATTATCAAATTAACAATAATAATAAAATGAAATAGTTGATGGAAGGTTTGGAATGACCATTATCATTACATTCATTAAATGGTTTTGCTAGAATCAAAGAGCATCTTTGATATGTAATGATGATGGTCAAACTTTCAACCATGGTCAACAAGTCAACCTTGGTCAACAAGTCAACAAAACCAACCATGACACAATTTTATTTAATTAATATTATTAATTGATATATCATAAATTCATTAGGGTTTGGAAAAAGACGACTGTCAACTGTGCATACGCACCTGTTCCGAAACCCTAATGAAAAACCTCTTCCTCCGCCTCAATCAACTGTGCATACACACCCGCATTCTTGTTCCGAGGAACATGAATACAATGAGATAAAATCAACCCCAAAACATATACCAGTATCTGGCTCAAACCAGAGCCAGCTAGTAATATCCGTCCGGACTCCAAACGTGCACAAGTGCGCGGATGAGAACGAACCCTGTCGCAAAACCATGCGACCTCTACTCTGTTTTGCCCAGAGGCGAATAGCCCTCTGTGTGGGACTCTAACGACTCGACACTACGCTGGCAGTGGGTTTAACTACAGACCGCAAGCGGCAGTAGCTGTGCGTAACGATCCCCAGGTAGATGCCGATAAGAAGACTGACGAGGTGAACCCCATCTGAACTCCTACTGAGTCTGAATGTGACAGTCTCCGTACAGTCCGGTCTGTTCGTCTGATACATCGCATGTCGGGCCTAGGGGGCGGTAAACGTCAGTCCCCTAATAGCGGTACAAGTCGTGTCGGAGTGAAGCCTAAAACACCCTGAGATAACACTGGAAACCTACCAGTATATCTCGCTTGCCCTGGCCAGGGACTACTCATGTAATGGCTCTCCTAGACACAGCGCGATGTCAACCCCCAATACCGGGAGAGACGAATCCTGTCTAACCGTCACTGCCTCCAAGTGCTTCGGGACTACACCCAACCACTACCTGTTTGCACGACTCCTTTGACCCGTGGTAGGGTAGTGATCAAAGTGCAGTGGGAACACACTCGAGGCGAAGTGCCAGTGTCAAGTCAGCGGACTAAGCTGTACTCATGTCACCTGGGAACTGATAACTGACGATAGGTATAATACCAACTTGTCAGTTCCCGACGAGTCCTGTCCAGTGTACTCGTAACCTAACGAGCACCCGCATACTATCTCAAGTACGACGTACTGACGGCTGTGGGACAGACCGTCTCCCACACTGGGATGAGAAGCGCATGCGCCAGTCTACTCCGGAGTATCGATGCCCTGTCTCGATAGTCCTGCGACTAGGGACCTGTGTAAGGATATGCTTATAGATTACCCAGCCCCCACTAGTGTGACAGCCATCACAACGCTGGTAATCAAGCAAAGATCCTAAGGGCTCCACTAATGCGTATAAGTGATATGATAAAATAAACACATGTACACATTGAAGTAGAAACAAACCAAGTAGCATACTACTATTTTGAGCAAGATTGTATATACAAGGTGAATATCCCAAGCTTCCATTAAGTAATATACAAACCAGTATGATACAGTAATGGCCTCTAGGGCATATACACTAACATGTCCTTCCTCTTCACTACTGCCTCATATCTTCGAGCAGCCTTCAAAGCCAAATCATGGGTTGGGAAATCCCTTGTAGGTAAGGCAGCTTAAATTTTCTGGCCCAACCCTTGCTGAAATCTTCTAGCCCTGATCTCAACAGTCGGTATCAAGTGTGCCGTGACTCTGTTGCGGTCTAGTGTTAGCTGTGTAGTATGTGATATTTGAAAATCGAAATATAGAGACATATCTTACGGACTGAGCATGGTAAACTTAGCATCATACTCATCCACAGATTTGGTCCACATCTAACCCTGTTGTAGATGGATGAACTGTTGTTCCATGTCGAATCTGGCAGTCTCAGGGAAGTATTTCGCGTCGAACATGTCGCGAAAGGTCTTCCATTCGATCAGTTGGGTAAGACGGTTTTCTTCCGTCTTCCACCAAACCCATGCATTGTCAGTGAGTTGCAACTTCGTAACTCTAACCCAAGCTATCTCTAGCACTTGTACCGCTGTCATCTTCAATACTCTGAGCCAATTCCTCGGCTTCTAGAGGGCTCTCTTTTCCTGAGAATTGCTTGAGGTGCAAGGCCCTGAATTGCTTCACCCAGGTGCTTCTGCCTCAGGATGGTTCATTAAGATAGCAGTCTACTGCTGCTGTCCCTCCAGGAGGCTGCGGATCGCCTCAAGCAGAACCGTCTGCTCATTGATCGGAGCAGCTATGGCTGGTGTAATTGGTAGCGTGGTGGAGTGTTGTTGAAGTTGGTGCTGGTGTTGTTTGGGGAATCTATAACCTTGAAAGAAAATTTTGGGTTAGGACGGATTCAAAATATATGAAATTGGAAAATTCAAGAAATATGAATTGTAAAGAATGTTTTCAGTTGCTAATTCTTGTGTTATATTGCTTAGGTTGTCCATGCAGAGCTGACCTGCATGGGCCACCAACAAAACCTGCCATGCCCTGCTTCCCAGTATACGGGCAGAAGACGCGACGGAGCCGCTACGTATTTACTCAGAAGTAAACACGCTAAGCGTATCTAAGCAATATAAAGTAAAAGTACACAAGAGACAAGATGTAAATTAACAACAACTTTATTTATTAAACATTCTTTTACAGGTACAACGGAAAATGTAAATGCATGTAATGAAAGCAATGCCTAAACAATGGCATAACAGAAATAAAAATGGAATAAGTATAAGTGCTACAGCTCTGGGTCTTCGGTGTACTGCTCAGGGGCCTGCTCCAAATGCTCCTGACTGGTCTCGTACTCCTTAGCGTCGGGTTCTCCTGACAACATTCCAAAGAAAAAGAGAAATATGAATGTCGTCAGCAAACAATCGCTCGGTAAGTCCCAAAAATGAGGGGGAAGTAGAATAGACAGAGAGAGAGAGTATAGTTTTATAATGTTTTATTATAATGTTAGCGCAGTTGTTTATACCTTGGTACAGAAAATGCCAGTGTATACGAGAGGAGTCCCACTTACACCAGAGATTTTGGTAACCCGTAGTGCAAGGCTCCGTCAATAATACCACGGGACAATAGCATGGATGTAATTACGTCTTAAGTGACCACATTGTGCCACCTTTAACATGTTCCGTACCGGTCTATCCCTTTATAACCCCGTAGTGTTTATGTATTGATTGTATTGATTGTATGGATTGTATTGTCTTATCTTATATTATAAATTGTATAGATTGATGACTTGTCGAAACTATGATATCATTAAATGGAATGGATATAATGGATGAACATGTAGATGGAGTATATCCATGGTTCGGTTCAGTCAAGTGGTATACATTGATATAGCTTGAATATATGGATTCATGTTGAATTGTAGTTTTATACTTAAATCTCATTCAAGTCAGATTGATTATATTGAGACTCGGTCAGAGTCAGACACTTTTAAAAAGAACTTGAAATCCTGATTGTTTTGATGTTATCGGTAACTGCTGCACATGGACGGCAGGATTTATGTCTTTTTCCAAGATAATTACCGTGTTGATAACACCATTTATTAGATTGTCTACCTTAAATAGGCAAGCACCCATATCTCCGGCTCCGTGAGACTCAAGAGACTGGTCCTGCTTAAACCTATATTTATTAGGGTCCTTATTCTAATTTAATATAACTTGATGGGGGTTTATGTAAAAATAGTTTTGGCATAATTTCAAAATACACCTCAAGCATTTAATTATCGCCTTTAGGGTTTTCATAGATGTATATTTTATAAATGTGAAATTTCTAGTGAATAGAACATAGTTTTCAAAGTATATGGTATTTTGTTGAAATATTGTACTTGTGTTGTATTTGGATGGTATTTTCATGTAATAGTGATTCCTTTAATTTAGAAAACTTGGAATATTTAAATAATTAAAATAGATATTTTGATAATAGATTTATATATATTTAATGAAAATAATTTATTTATTTTCTTGTAAAAATCTTATTTTCTAAAGAAAAATGTATAAAAATTCCATCGAGATCGAATGCTCCTTGCGGAGGTCTACATCTCGCTCTACTAAGATCGAGGATGTGCGATAATCCATAACATCCCAAATGGAGTCCCCAAAATAGGTTGTAGAGGCGTAATTGCATGGAAATGTTTAATACATCCTTTTATAGAAAACGGTTTTGTAAGTTTAGGTATTTATTTATAAAGTCGTATTTTCCTGTATTCTGTTATCCCAAAATTCATCGTGCTATAATAGAGATGTGTGTTGTGATGAGGCAGGTCATTATCTCGTGAACTATCTAAAGGTATAGCAAGGAACATGTTAATTATGTCGAAATTGTAAAGTATATGGTATTTTTCTGTAAAGGTGCGATAAATGTCACAAAAATGATTATTTTGATTTAAAGTTGTTTTATTGAGATTGTTAATGTTTATTAAACAACATATGAGAATATGGTTTTATCTTATTAAAGAATATTGTAGTTTTTAAAGAAAACCGAATCGGAAGTCGGACTAACTCCGCTTCCGTCGGTTTTGGAAATGAAACTTTTTAAAGATGAAGATGAGAGGGTGAAATGTGACTTACTGGATTAGGGTCAAGAGAAGAAGGAGGGGGTCCTAAAGAAAGCTTCGGGGCGTCATTTCGTCGCCAGAATCTTCTCGGAAGTTCGTCGGAGTTTCGCCCTTCGCTAACTCCACTTGTACACTAAAATACTTGGGAATTTGGTAAGTGAGAGGGGTGTAAAATAGAGTGGGTATTTATAGGGAGAATTAGGGTTTGGGTGATGAATTTGAGAATTAAAATGCATTTAAAAGGAATTAAATAGGTGATTTAATGTTCTCTGTGTGAATGCAGAGAAAACAAGCAGTGTGAAAGGAGTGGGGTAGCTGAAAGGTTGTAGGGGTTTAAATATGGGAGCATTACCGTCGGGTATGACCGGCGGCGCCAGGGTTTTAGGGTGTGTCGCCGGGTCTTTACCGTCAGGTGGGCTTGGTATTTAGGCCACGTGTCGGGGTCGTTTGGTATACTTCAGTGCACATGTTTAAATAATTTGTAACTCTTCAGTTTACGTGTTGTGCACGTGTAGACCTATGGGCTTCTAAAAAGATTAAAAGAAATTAAAATAAAAAGATAAAGTAAGCTCTTTCTTGTTGTTCAAAAGCAAAACAAACTTATAACTCGTGCTCAGCTTTAGGTGTTCCTTTCTGTATTTTGAAAAAAAATCATACAGAAAGTTAGGGTTGTTACACCACCAAACCGCAGCGGAAGGGTGGCCAAATAGGGGTAAACGCGACGGATCCATGGCGCTTTGGTGGCCGTATGATGTGTGATTTCAGGATCATGATCTTAACAGCATATCTTAACATATGGAATGTAGAGTTTCTGGTTTTGGGACTATATAAAGGACCGAGAGCCTCATTTGGAAAAGTATCAAACTGAAGAGATCACGAAGTCCAAGTCGACTCACGCATCCAGGTTGATCAATCAGCTGTTCATCTACCTCCTTCAAGATAGATCGAGAAGCAAACTAGGGTTTTGTATTCCACTTTCTAAAGGAACAAAAATTGTAATTGATTTAGCTGATTAATAAAGGTAGCTGTTTTATTCTTATCGCATTTAATTTCTTCATTATGATTTCTGCCACGCCCCTCTTCCCGGTGTACGGGAAAGGGACGCGGCGAGGCCCATGTAAGTCCACATTGCCCACCCCGGTGCTTGCGGGGAGGCGGAAAACGGAATAAAAATCGGATTTTTACTACTCAAGGCAACATGGACTAGACAAAGTCGGATCTTTGCTAAACAAAAACTTGCTAAAGCTAACTAGAAACTAGTTAAAGAGTAGAATGGTTATACCTAGGGCTTTATGTCCTTCTCTCCTTGCTCCTTGGAGTAGTAGAAAGGGATCACCTTTGTCGTCTTCTTGAGTCGAAGAAGGATCCACCCGAAAGCCTCAACCTTTGGCTTCAACTTCAAGCTAGAAGTAACTAGGGTGCTAGAAGTGCTAGTCCTAGAACCCTAGATGAGAGTAAAGATTATCAAGAAGAGGTTTTTCTCAAGCTCAAGTGTTTCTCAACACATGAGAGGGGAGAGCTTGAGGGAGAGGAAGAACAAGAGAGAGAAAGTGAATGATAGAATGAGAGAATAATAAGCCATTCTCACATATATGTGTGAATTATTGTAAATAGATAATTAGTGAGATAATTGTCATGGCTTAATCAAGACATGACCATTATCATTTCATTTTTAATGCAAATTGCAAGGATCAAAGAGTATCTTCCAAATGAAATGATGATGGTCAAAGTGTCAACCTAGGTCAACAAGTCAAGAATGTCAAATGGTCAACAACCATAACCATGCACAATTATATTAAACTAATATCAATTAACCATAATACACACATAAGCATTAGGGTTAATAAAATGACAATGGTCATTAACCCTAATCAAAGTCCTCTCCCTCTGTCTCAAGCAACTGTGCATACGCACCCATATTCGTGATCCGAGGAACACGAATACAATAAGATAAAACCAATCCCAAATCATATACTAGGATCCGGCTTAAACCAAAGCCCGCTAGTATAAGCTGTCCGGACAGCAAACGTGCACAAGTGCGCGGATGTGAATGAACCCTGTCGCAAAACCATGCAACCTCTACTCATTTTGCCTGAAGGCGAATAGCTCTCTATATGGGACTCTAAAGACTCGACACTACGCTGGCAGTGGGTTTAACCACAGACCGCAAGCGGCACTAGCTGTACGTAATGGTCCCCAGGTAGATGCCGATAAGAAGACTAACGAGGTATCCCCATCTGAACTCCTACTGAGCCTGTATGTGACAGTCTCCGTACAGTCCGGTCTGTTCGTCTGATACATCGCATGGCGGGTCTAGGGGGCAGTGAACGTCAGTCCCTTAATAGCGGTACAAGTCGTGTCGGAGTGTAGCCCAGAACACCCTGAGATAACACTGGAAACCTACCAGTATATCTCGCTTGCCCTGGCCAGGGACTACTCGTGTAATGGCTCTCCTAGACACAGCGCGATGTCAACCCCCAATACCGGGAGAGACGAATCCTGTCTAACCGTCACTGCCTCCATGTGCTTCGGGACTGCACCCAAAAACTACCTGTTTGCACGACTCCTTTGAGCCGTGGTAGGGTAGTAATCAAAGTGCAGTGGGAACACACTCGAGGCGAAGTGACAGTGTCAAGTCAGCGGACTAAGCTGTACTCATGTCACCTGGGAACTGATAACTGACGATAGGTATAATACCAACCAACAGTTCCCGATGAGTCCTGTCCAGTGTACTCGTAACCTAACGAGCACCCGCATACTATCTCAAGTACGACGTACTGACGGCTGTGGGACAGACCGTCTCCCACACTGGGATGAGAAGCGCATACGCTAGTCTACTCCGGAGTATCGATGCCCTGTCTCGATAGTCCAACGACTAAGGACCTGTATAAGGATGTGCTTATGGATTACCCAGCCCCACGAGTGTGAGCGCTATCACAACGCTGGTAATCAAGCAAAGATCCTAAGGGCTCTACTAATATGTATATCAGCGATATGCTAAAAGAAACACATGCACATATTAAAGCAGAGACAAACCAAGTAGCATCCTACCATTTCGAGCAAGATTGTATATACAACTGTGAATATCCCAAGCTTCCATCAAGTAATATACAAACTAGTATGATACAGTAATGACCTCTAGGGCATATACACTAACAATCTCCTACTTGCACTAAGGCCATGTACTGGCGTATCGAAGACCTATCATCTCGATCAGCCGCTCGAACTGAGTCTGGGGTAGGGCCTTCGTGAGTGGATCTGCAGTGTTGTTCTCCGTATTTACTCTCTTCACCTCGATCTCCTGGCGATCTATGATCTCCCTGATCAGGTGGTACCGCCTCAAAATGTTCCTGGACTTCTGATGGGACCTGGGTTCCTTCGCTAAAGCTATAGCGCCGTTGTTGTCGCAATACAGCGGTATTGGATCAACAATGGTAGGAACCACCTGAAGCTCCGTGAGGAACTTCTTCATCCAGACAACTTCCTTTGCGGCATCGCAAGCAGCTATGTACTCCGCTTCCATAGTTGAGTCAACAACGGTCTCCTGCTTGGAACTCTTCCAGCAAACCGCCCTTCTATTGAGGGTAAAGACATAACCCGACATGGACTTGGAGTCATCCTTGTCACTCTGGAAGCTGGAGTCAGCAAAGGCCTCAAGCTGGAGGTCTTTTCCGCCATACACCAAGAACATCTCCTTAGTCCTTCTCAGGTACTTGAGAATGTTCTTTACCGCTATCAAGTGTTTCTCCCCTGGGTTCGACTGATACCGGCTTACTATGCTCAATGCGTATGCTACATCTGGTCTGGTACATAACATCGCATACATTATAGAGCCTACCGCAGAAGCGTAGGGTATAATAGACATGCGATCCCTTTCCAAATCAGTCTTGGGAGACATCTCTTTGGAGAGGGTGATCCCGTGACAAGCCGGTAAATTACCACGCTTGGAATCTTCCATACTGAATCTTTTCAGTATGGTATTGATGTACCTTAACTGTGAAAGTCCCAACATCCTCTTAGATCTATCACGATAGATCTGGATCCCCAGAATGTAGTTGGCATCGCCCAGGTCCTTCATGGAGAACCTCTGCGACAAGAATCCTTTGACTGACTGTAGCATAGGAATATCATTTCCTATTAGGAGAATGTCATCCACGTACAAGACGAGGAAAACTACAGTTCTCCCTACAATCTTACTGTAAATGCATGGTTCATCTGGGTTTTTGATAAAGTCGAATTATTTGACAGTATCATCAAAGCAGATGTTCCAACTCCGCGATGCCTGCTTAAGTCCATAAATGGACTTGAGCAACTTGCACACTCTACCGCTGCTCCCACTCTGAATGAATCCCTCCGGCTGATCCATATAGACGCACTCTTCCAAATTACCATTTAGGAAAGCCGTCTTTACGTCCATCTGCCAGATTTCATAATCGTGGAAGGCAGCAATGGCAAGAAGGATCCGAATGGATTTCAGCATAGCCACTGGAGAAAAGGTCTCGTCATAGTCCAAACCAGGTCTTTGACGAAAACCCTTTGCTACAAGTCTAGCTTTATAGGTCTCAACCTGCCCATCTACACCAATCTTCTTTCTGAAGATCCATTTGCAGCCTACGGGTTTTACCCCTTCTGGAGCAAAGTCCAAAGTCCAAACTTTGTTGGTGTACATGGACTCCATCTCGGCCCGCATTGCATCCAGCCATTTTACCGAGTCGCCGCTCTGAATGGCTTGCTGGAAGCTAGTAGGCTCACCATAATCCACGGTGCAATCCTCTCTATCCCCGTCTATGAGAAAACCGTAGTATCTCTCGGGCGGATGAGACTGCCTACTACTCCTGCGGAGTGGCGCTGGGATGTCCGGTTCTCTTGAGACTTCTGGTTCTTCCAAGCTTTCAGTAATAGCTTGTGGTTCTGGAATTTCTTCCAGTTCTATTGCGCTCCCACTTATCTGATTTTCTAAAAATTCAGTTTCCAAGAAGTGGGCATGCTGAGAAACAAAAACCTTTTGTTCCTCTGCAGAATAGAAAAGATACCCCCTGGAGTTCTTTGGGTATCCCACAAACTTACACAGTACTGAACGTGCCTCGAGCTTGTCCGCATGCTGCTTTTTTACAAAAGCTGGACATCCCCATGTCATAAGGTACTTGAGACAGGGTTTCTTCCCACTCCACATCTGATATGGGGTGGTAGGCACAGTCTTGGTTGGAGCCTTGTTTAAGAGATATGCAGCTGTTTCTAGCGCATAATCCCAGAAGGATCGCGGCAACTCAGCCTTACTCATCATGGAACGAACCATATCCAATAGGGTTCGATTTCGCCTTTCCGATACACCGTTGTGTTGTGGTGTGTATGGAGGAGTAAGCTGAGAGAGAATTCCATTCTCTTTTAAGTAGCCTAGAAACTCGGCACTCAAGTATTCACCACCTCGATCAGATCTCAGTGTCTTGATACTTTTGCCTGTTTGTTTTTCAACTTCATTCTTGTATTCTTGAAATTTCTCAAAGGCCTCGGATTTGTGCTTCATCAAGAAGACATGCCCATACCTAGAGAAATCATCTGTGAAAGTAATGAAGTATGAATAACCACTTCGCGCATGTGTAGACATTGGACCACACACATCACTGTGTATGAGTCCCAAGAGCTCGCTTGCTCTTTCTCCGTGTCCAGTGAACGGAGTCTTTGTCATCTTTCCCATGAGACAAGATTCACAAGTGGCATAAGACTGATACTCAAACGGATTCAAGTATCCCTCTTTATGTAACTTTGTTAACCGTGTCTCATTAATATGACCCAGTCTACAATGCCATAAGAAAGCCTGATTTGTTTCCGGAGACTTTCTTTTAAGTGTGTTCTGGACACTGAAGATCTGAGCTTGATTCAATACGTATATCCCGTTTTGTAATGTACCTGACCCAATCAGAACTTGATTTAGGTGGATGTTAACTACATCGCTTACAAAAGCAAAATCATATCCTTCCTTAGAAATTAAGGATACAGATATGATATTACAAGTCGCACCTGGTACATAAAAACAGTTGCGCAGAATCAATATCTGCCCAGTTGTCAGTCCTAGATGATATTCCCCTACGGATTCAGCATACATGCTCATTCCGTTAGCAACCCTGAGAGTCATATCACCTTTCCTGATAACCCTACGGTTTCTCAGTGCCTGTAACGAATTACAGATATGAGATCCTGATCCGGTATCCAATACCCAGGAAGTAGGGTTAACTGACATACAGTTCTCTATTACAAACACACCCGAAGCCGAAGCCACAACATGCTTCGAATTCTGGCTACTGGCTTTGCAAGCCCTGCAATCCTTCTGCCCATGTTCATTCCCGTAATAATAGGAACATCCCTCTTTTACTGCATCCATTCCCGAAACTTCTGCCCTTCTCTTTCTTCTACTTCCCTGGTTTCCTTCAGGGTAGTAGGTAGAGACTGTTGAACTAAGTCAACATCTGACCCGTTCTTCAACGTGGTCTTCAGGTCCGAGAGCTCAAAAGAGCTGGTCTCTGTAAGGACGTTGCCCCCTACAGATGACCCGATAGCCAACCTCGCTGGAAGCAATTCGTTCGAGGCCTCATATCTTGCGATACGAGATTGCTCTCCATATAAAACTTTGTTATGGAGGAAGATAGAAGCTGAGTCCATCTTCTCGTGCTGCCTCTGGTATATACCATCAACTGAGGCTAACACGAGACACTTGTCTTTCGCACAGTCTTCTTCTGATGTCGTACGGATATCAATATCCGTGACAGGGGAAACTGGACCTGAGACGGTAGGGGTGGGATCAGTCAAGAGGTGTTCCAGCTTGTCCTGGGCAATGGACATCTGGACAGACCTTTGCTGGTCATAACAGTCAGATTCAGTCATTTTATTATCTAGATGTAACCTAGGTGCGGTCATTGGGTCGCTGCAATTAAGAGAGAGATAAGAAAACACTTAGCATGATGCTCTTGCAAGTTTAGATTGGTTTTTAATTTATCTAAACAGGATGGCTCCCACTCTCTCTCGAATCCCTCCCCAAACCATAAAGGAAGGATTAGTCAGGATCAATCTCACCGTACAATACTTGCTTAACCGTTCAGCCAGGCCAGTGTTGGTACTTCGAGGGAGGTTTTCCAACGCTTTCGCGAAGTTCCTTAATTAAGTAACCTCTTTTCCCTGTGGGCGTAGCCCCGCTAACACCTTTCTAGACACCTACTAGGTTTATAGCATTGATCGTTAAGTGAGAACTTTCCCGAGGAGTAGCATATACTCACAGTAGGATCGGGATCCAAATATCATCGCGTGATAAAACCGAAGGAATCCTAACCTACTAGGTTTATAGCATTGATCGTTAAGTGAGAACTTTCCCGAGGAGTAGCATATACTCACAGTAGGATCGGGATCCAAATATCATCGCGTGATAAAACCGAAGGAATCCTACCAGAATTATCACACTCCAAATGGTATGCAACGCTAGCAAGTTTCAGTACTTATGAAACTCCCGATGTGGATTTTTGCCCCATGCTCTTATGACCTTGACGAAGGTCAACAAATCATAAGTCACATGTCAAGTTCTACCCGTCATTATCCAGGTTAATTTGAACCCACCCGTACATACCCTTGACGAAGGTCAACAAGGTAGTACGACTGTCCCAAACCAACGCATCTATCTATGCTACATATGAACACCCAACAGCTACCAATCACTATGCCTTGACGAATGTCAACAAACATAGCTTGAATACTATTGAATATCCATACGAAATGATGGAGGGCTACGAATGGTTTTGGCGAAACCATGAACGTAGTGAACTTGATATAATCGATGGAACGAGATAGCTTTTAAAAGGAGTGGTTCAAGCTCCGCATTTAAAAGTTTAGTTTTGAAAAGAACCGAGTGGTTTTCAAAGTGTTCCAATCGACTTTTACTTGGTTTATTTTCTTGCATTAGTTCTTTTAATGTGTCCCATCATTTAATCCTACCATTGCAGAAAACAACCAAAATATGACGTACGCTTATGCCATTCGCATTCGCCACGGGGCCCCGTCATCACCCGTTAGGTTACTTAACTAATGACAGAGCGGGGGCTGGGCTAGCGCGGCTGTAAAACATAAGCAATGCCTAAATAGTTATAATATATAAATATATAGCAATGATAGACATTACAGATCACAGATGAATACATTGGATATACTAGGAATCCGCGATCCGTTCGAGCCTGCAACGAAAAGCGGATTACACGGTCGCGGTGAATAGCCGAAACCCTACCCAAGACCCCTACGGGTGCGGCAAACTACCCGCCATGTACCCGAAGCGAAGCAACCTCCCTCACCACCGTGAGTAGGCCACTCGGCACTTCGAGATACCCGGTAGTTTGTGCACCCCCTCCATGGGTCTATCCTAGGAGAAAAAACAGTAAAAAGAATTATACAATGACGGCTACAACCCCGACCCGGTTGTGCGGCCATATAAATAATAATACATCAATTTACATATTACATGAATGAAAGAAAAAGAAACACTCATCTCACATCCACCCCGGCTATTCACCCGCGATAATCCAACGCATTCATATACACATACCATCATCGAACACAGATCACAGATATGTATAACCCCCACTAATCGACTTATAGCGATTAGCCGACGTTCAATACATATATACATCACAGATATAACCCTTTAGTCAAAGTGTAGTGAAGTTCGATAAAGAAATACAGATTTATAGGCCCCCAAAAACAAATTTCTTTTCTGGAAAACCTGGGTACAAATAAACCATCTTAAAAATCCCAAAACCATGCCAGAAGAACACTGCACCAAACTCGACCCAGAACCGAGCCAAAACGGCCGCGGTTGCGCGGCAATAGCTTGCTATTGCCGCGGAACCGCGGCGCTTTGAACGAATCTCTGGATCGTTTTTGGTGGCTTTCTTCACAAAACCCTGAGATGATTTTTGACGTACGATTTATTTTATTTTGAACAGAAAAAATTTTAACAGAAACTTGGGTTTTTGTAAACTCGGTTTTGCTATTTTTTCCGATTGAACTTCCATACACTTTACTACCTAGCTAGTTTATGTTTAGTTAGGCTCTGATACCACTGTAAGTCCACGTTGCCCACCCCGGTGCTTGCGGGGAGGCGGAAAACGGAATAAAAATTGGATTTTTACTACTCAAGGAAACATGGACTAGACAAAGTCGGATCTTTCCTAAACAAAAACTTGCTAAAGCTAACTAGAAACTAGTTAAAGAGTAGAATGGTTATACCTAGGGCTTTATGTCCTTCTCTCCTTGCTCCTTGGAGTAGTAGAAAGGGATCACCTTTATCGTCTTCTTGAGTCGAAGAAGGATCCACCCGAAAGCCTCAACCTTTGGCTTCAACTTCAAGCTAGAAGTAACTAGGGTTCTAGAAGTGCTAGTCCTAGAACCCTAGATGAGAGTAAAGATTATCAAGAAGAGGTTTTTCTCAAGCTCAAGTGTTTCTCAACACATGAGAGGGGAGAGCTTGAGGGAGAGGAAGAACAAGAGAGAGAAAGTGAATGATAGAATGAGAGAATAATAAGCCATTCTCACATATATGTGTGAATTATTGTAAATAGATAATTAGTGAGATAATTGTCATGGCTTAATCAAGACATGACCATTATCATTTCATTTTTAATGCAAATTGCAAGGATCAAAGAGCATCTTCCAAATGAAATGATGATGGTCAAAGTGTCAATCTAGGTCAACAAGTCAAGAATGTCAAATGGTCAACAACCATAACCATGCACAATTATATTAAACTAATATCAATTAACCATAATACACACATAAGCATTAGGGTTAATAAAATGACAATGGTCATTAACCCTAATCAAAGTCCTCTCCCTCTGTCTCAAGCAACTGTGCATACGCACCCGTATTCGTGATTCGAGGAACACGAATACAATGAGATAAAACCAATCCCAAATCATATACTAGGATCCGGCTTAAACCAAAGCCCGCTAGTATAAGCTGTCCGGACAGCAAACGTGCACAAGTACGCGGATGTGAACGAACCCTGTCGCAAAACCATGCGACCTCTACTCATTTTGCCTGAAGGCGAATAACTCTCTGTGTGGGACTCTAAAAACTCGACACTACGCTGGCAGTGGGTTTAACCACAGACCGCAAGCGGCACTAGCTGTACGTAACGGTCCCCAGGTAGATGCCGATAAGAAGACTGACGAGGTGAACCCCATCTGAACTCCTACTGAGCCTGTATGTGACAATCTCCGTACAGTCCGGTCTGTTCGTCTGATACATCGCATGGCGGGCCTAGGGGGCGGTGAACGTCAGTCCCCTAATAGCGGTACAAGTCGTGTCGGAGTGTAGCCCAGAACACCCTGAGATAACACTGGAAACCTACCAGTATATCTCGCTTGCCCTGGCCAGGGACTACTTGTGTAATGGATCTCCTAGACGCAGCGCGATGTCAACCCCCAATACCGGGAGAGGCGAATCCTGTCTAACCGTCACTGTCTCCAAGTGCTTCGGGACTGCACCCAAAAACTACCTGTTTGCACGACTCCTTTGAGCAGTGGTAGGGTAGTAATCAAAGTGCAGTGGGAACACACTCGAGGCGAAGTGACAGTGTCAAGTCAGCGGACTAAGCTGTACTCATGTCACCTGGGAACTGATAACTGACGATAGGTATAATACCAACCAACAGTTCCCGACGAGTCCTGTCCTGTGTACTCGTAACCTAATGAGCACCCGCATACTATCTCAAGTACGACGTACTGACGGCTGTGGGACAGACCGTCTCCCACGCTGGGATGAGAAGCACATATGCTAGTCTACTCCGGAGCATCGATGCCCTGTCTCGATAGTCCAACGACTAGGGACCTGTATAAGGATGTGCTTATGGATTACCCAGCCCCACGAGTGTGAGCGCCATCACAACGCTGGTAATCAAGCAAAGATCCTAAGGGCTCTACTAATATGTATATCAGCGATATGCTAAAAGAAACACATGCACATATTAAAGCAGAGACAAACCAAGTAGCATCCTACCATTTCGAGCAAGATTGTATATACAACTGTGAATATCCCAAGCTTCCATCAAGTAATATACAAACTAGTATGATACAGTAATGGCCTCTAGGACATATACACTAACAGCCCGCTACGTATTTACTCGGAAGTAAACAAGCTAAGCGTATTTGTCACAACTTGAAATGGCACGTGACTGGCACTTGAATCATATGAAGTCTATAAGACCCCATCTAATTCAAGTAAGACAAAAGCCTAGAAATCTAAAACCATTTTAAATAATAAATAAAGGAAAACAAGTTTAAAAGCAATTGGTTTTAATAGCATAAGCCGAATTATGCGTTTTTAAAACATCAAGTCATTTCTGAAAATTTCGACAGAGTTTCCTTTGTAAATACTGGCCCCGAACGGGGTACAACATGAATAATATGAATAAAGACATCCCCAAGAGGAAGCTAGCTCTTCGTCCATTGACGGTCACAACCACACAAGCAATAATATACAACGCCAAGGGCGAGGATCAAACCTCAAAAGGAAACTCAAATCATCAAGAAGACCATAATAATACAACGCGCGACTTTAAGGTCGAAAGAATAAACATTGGTCTTCTAAGTCTAATAAATATACAAGTCTCGTTGATGAAATTTTACTAGATACAACTGAAAATAAATAAGTACAATGGTGGTCACGATGCGAGTGAACCCACCTACCAAAGAAAATCACCCGGAATGGGAGCAATGTGCCAGCAGAGCCGCAATGAAACTTGTATGGAAAAACCTGCAAGAAACTGTGGCACAACGGGGGTGAGTTGCCGACTCGTGAGTAGAAAACATCACATAGCAGAAATCGTATGTATGACTCAATCCTAGGTCAAAACGATCAGCAGTATATATATATATATATATATATATATATATATATCCTCAATATGATAAAGTCTGAAGCATGTAAGGTGGCAAGGGTAAACATTTATACATAAGTGTAAAACTAAGTGCTCGTGTCAGTGCCTCAGGTAGCAACATATTATAAATATGAGGTATCATCAATGAAATCAGTGCCGACTATAGCATCAAGTCTATAAGTATGTGTATATCATTCAATAATGTAATCAATGCCTGTATGCGTGTGGATCTCGTCTACGGGTCAACCAATGACACAAAACATCATGCATGTAAATATCATAAAGTATATGCATGAAAGTATGAGAATATAAATCAACCTGTGTCCCTCGCGACACATCAAAATCATGGAAGCTGAGTGTCTAGCATTGACACTCGAAGACATCATGAAACCCGTGCCCAGCATCGGCACGTAAATCCTCATATAACGGGCTCCGTCAGTCCGGATCGGCCCACGGGCTCCGTCAGTCCGGATCGGCCCGTATCATCTCTCGACTCGAGTCGGTATCCTCCGGATATTCTCCGAGCCCAAATACTATCACCGGTAGCTAGTGGTCCCTCTGCCAGGCTCATCGCCTACTGCACGATAGATCTGTTTTCGCCCCGGGGTACCATACAGGGTCCACCATGAACCCGCAAACGGATCATCCGTCTCCTCGAATCGGGTTTCACATGTCACACGTCTCAGAACCGAGAAAACGCATAGTGGACGCACTGAAATATCATATCAAGAGAAACCGGGTTTTTAAAACTGTACATGCTTTCTTTTGAAATAGCCATGGTTCTCAAATCCAGAAATATCATGGAAACAATATATCTCAATACGTATAATCATAAAGCATGATGTATGCGACATATAATAGAAATGTAAGCATATCAGTATCATGCAATATAAAACAGTAATATGCACGTATCGAGGGAAAATCGCTCTTTTAAATGAATCCAGTTTAAAAATATATCATGTGGTTCCCAAATCTCCAAAATCAAGCCAGAATCATCTATGTATGTGCAAATATGTATGTAGGCAAGTATGAATGTACAATACGTATATACGCAAGTATGTCATGCAAGGAGTCATATCCTGATGCAACAGTCCTACTGTGTAGTGACATGGCAATTATCGATGATGAAGTGTGTGAGCCGGTAAGCAGGTGTACGTGGAACATACGCATCATCGATAATGGTGCTGGTGTCCGACAGCATGGGTTTAATATAACAATAACGCATTTAAACATGCAATGAGATGCGAATAACAAGATTATATGGAAAATGAATAATAAACACAACAGTAAAGAATCTACATCAATATATATATATATATATATATATATATGTCATACAGTTTTGCCATTTGAAATAACACGAATCGTGGTGTTTATAAAAATAAGGGCTACGGTGTTTTTAAGAAAAGATGCATCTTTTGAAAATATCAGTAGGATCCCTTGGCCTGTCTTTAAAATACTCATGATTCGTTAGTTTTGAAATAGGTATGACTCGAGTCTTGTCTAACATCAAGTAAACTACAGGACTAATCGAAAGGTAAGGAAACCACCTAAATCTGAGTCGATACATATAAATATAATAGTCGGTGATCCCGCCTCAATAGTATCACATACGATACAATATATATTATGACATCCTCGAGTCAAGAGTGGGGATCTATCATCAATATATAGCTCGTACGTAAATTCGTCGTACGGCATCCCAATCTGGGTATGGGTCAAACATCACATTCATTTCATTATTCATCTGATATCCATTATCATCATATCCTATATTAGGGGTACTGATCTAAGTCTAGTACATACTGATACCATCTATATATATATATATATATATATATATGCGTGTATAAAAACACACGCCTTAAGGCCCGCTATAATCTCATGTCGTATCTCCTAATACGAACCACATCATATCACCGATCTCATGGCACCTTGCCCAATCTCATTGACTCATCTCCAAATACCATGTACAATCCTCATCATCCATGTATAAGTATACGTATGTACATATACATCTCCCCATAACCGCACAAGTAAAACAATGTCAACATATGTGTGTGCGCGTATGGGTGTAAACCTTATTCTAAGGTCCGGGACTAAACTAACTAATGACGCTATCATCCAATTACACTAAAGTTATTCATGACTCCCCAAAGTCTATCTAGATAGTCATAAACTCACAATAAACATATAATTATATATCCATCTAATATATACCATACACTACGCTACGAACTGCGGGGGTGCTATATGCCATCCACCCGACTTCCCCCGTAGATGTGTATCTACTCATCTTGCTCTTCGCTTGCCGTTGCCGACATCGCCACGCGCTTGCTTGTCGTCCCGAAGTCCACATGGGGTACCTATATGTCACAACGTATCGTATCGCATTAAAATCCAAATCAAACCAAAACGAGAAGCTAAAAGCCTATAGGTTGAAACCTACGGACTACGGCTTTCAAACCACCAAACAACCCTCGATATCGTCGTACAAACGTCAAGTGATCGAGGTAAAACACAAATACTAAAATCCAAAATCCAAAATACGAAAAATATAACCCCGAATCAAAATAGCAACTCATGAATTTAGTCCCAGATTTTACCCTAGGCCAAACTAGCCAATTTTGCATACAGGAGGGGTCTAATTTACTGCTAAAGGAGCCATGGACCAAAAATGAGACACCCAGGTCAAGTCCTGGCCGCAAATTGCGTCCAGAGGGAATTTAATTGCGGTCATGGTGTTAGGGTAGGGGCTCGGGTCTTTAGGGTATGCTCTAAATCACCTGCACATCTCTCTGTGTTCGCTAAATAAATTTTAGAGTCCCCGGGTGTTAGCAGACAACCAAAAACCATCACAATTCCCACAATTTCCATATCTGCAGAATTTCAAAATTCGTATTTAGGGGTTAAGTCTCAGGTTTTAGTCCAATATGATATCTTTAAAGGGGGTTTAAGGTCACTACTAACCTCAATTATACATCACAACTCAAGAATTCTCAAACCCGAACTTAGAATTTTCTAAGTTCACTAAACTGCACAATATCGATTCTAAGTTAACATGGATGCAAAGCAAATCGGAAAACTACACTAATGATGGATAAATTACCTCCTTTGGCAACTCAAGAATTTTCTTAAGTTGCCCCAAGTGTCCAAAATCCTTGCTTTCTTTGTCCAAAGTGAAGCTTGTGAGCTTGTACACATTTTTAAAGAAGTGGGGATGATATTTTGAAGAAGGAATGAGGGTGTTTGTGAGGATGAAGTAGAGGGGGATGGAAGAGGCAGCAGCTCTTGAGAGGGGAGAGGAGAAATGAAGAGGAAATAATGAAGGGATAAAGGCCATGGTCCAAGATTGACCCCCTCACCTCACCCTCTCTCATGCCCATACCCAATTCTTTACTAATATCCTTTTTTCTTTTCTTTTCTTTTTCTTTTCCTTTCTCTTCTCACATAAAACCCAAACCATGATTGAAAATGAAGAGAAAGCCATGTAGGAAAATGTAACACAAGTGTAAAAATGATATGGTGCATGTTTTGCACAAAACAAGTTTAATGCGCAATTAGCGATATTTAACCGCGATTAGCATTAAAATAGTGTATAATAAACTATAAAATTTCATAATTTGCTTAAATCCAATAAAACACCCTCTTTTTTTTTTGAATTTTCTATAATTTTCCAAATTTTTCCCCAATTTATCGGTATTTAATTATACCGCCTTATTAAAATATTCAATATAATATTATTTAATTATAAAAATTCCCAAAAATAATATTTTATTTTTCTGAAATGTTACAGTATTCCCCCCTTAAAGAAATTTGTTCCCCAATTTTAAATTTAAACCCTTCAAATACTAAAACATTTCAGTAAAAAGTCCAAGTCGTCAGGGCTCCGAAATCATCAATACATAAAACGCATCATAGCACAATGCATGCGCATGAACGATGAGCAGATAACTCAACAAAACAAAACTCCGTCAAGCATCCCGCAATCATCGAAGTCATGGTAAAGACACAAATATCAAATCCAAAACGAAACCAATATGATATACATCAAAACTATACATGTAAACATCAAATCTATATATGTAAACATCTAAAGGAAATCCATGCCAAACCTTTCATGTTGTTGTGCGATGCGCACAACATTACACAGTGGCGGACGTCTATTGTAAGAAAATAACCATATATGTATATATGTTTTATTTAATATGTACATCCCGCCGTTTTGAAAACAATTTAGAAGGGTTTCCTTGTTTTAAACGTTTCGTGTCATATCAGACACGTAGGTAAATACTGAGACTATAGCTCTCTTTTTAGAAATCCCTTCGATAACTATCAATGCATGCAAAATTTATCCAGGTACTGTCCTCTGACTATTCCTGCTCAGTACGAAAACAAATAGCAAATATCATAAAAACGTACTACTCCATAAGAAATCAATCACAAAATGTGCATATGAATGCTACTTGCGTCTGGTGCGCACGGAAATCAAAATCAACAAATGTGCCCTACATGTGCACAGAAACAAAATCTAAGTACAACGGTTGTGCACGAAACACCTATCCAAGGCAACGGGTGTGCCTGACAGCAATATCAGGTGCATCTGATATGCACGAAGAATATCGATTTAGTGCATCTGGCGTGCACCAAAATCGCATCAAGCGCTCAAGTATGTACAAGAATCCAAATCAAATGCACAAAGTGCACGAAATCGACATTAATATCATAATCGAAATCGACATTATATAATAAACCTCAATCCAAATCAGGTATACCGCGGTATATAATCTCACAACCATGTGCATCAGCATGCACAAATCAAATCAAAACACTAAAAGTGCATGAAAACTATGGCGAAAGCACAAGTCAAATCATATGCATATCATAGGCATGAAATCAAAATCAACCTCTCAAATGACATCAAATCAAAGTCAAGTGCAACCGTAGTGTACAAAATCTCAATCATGCAAACAAATCGTCCAAAATACCAAAATCCAAGATGACGGATACGTGATAATCGAATCACCAAATCATAAATCATAAATACCGTCGTCGATATGTCCTCCTTCAAAGTGAAGAAGGTGTTAGCGCATCCAATGCTAGCAGAGCAAGATATCTACTTGCCTCCTGTTCATGGTCTGGGGCCTGGTGCTTTTAGGCTCTTGTCTCTCACTGTGAATTGCTAGATATATAGCTTCTCGGCTCAACGGCTCAATATGGAATGACGACGGAAACAGTCCCGCTCTGGTACATCCTCTAAAGATCTCTGGCCAACTATCATGATCACCCATAACATGTCTCGTCGACAATGCCGAACTCTGGCCTGCAGGGTGTGCGTAATATGACCGATCCTGGGTCCAAATCTTCTCGTATAGTATTCCAGAAAGGTCCTGTCGAGGTCTCTCTCAAATCTCATTTCTGCCGAATTGTCCAGAGGTTATCACCCTTTTCTATATCTGTTTCTTGTTCCGGGACGGCTGCATACTCATCGCAACTCCTTCTGGAAGATATATCCATATACAACGCCTCTGCATGCGTATCACATCTCTGATGTCGGCGGAGTGGAACGTCATCTCATCAAGATCTCGTACGAACCTCTTGCTCCACTTTTCTTTAATGTTGACTGCTTCGGACTCGTATCTTCGTAGCTGCATGGACTGCGCTCCAACGGTTATACTCATATCTGGAGTCTCCCAAGCAATGTATCTCATCACATGATATCAGAATGACGTCGAACCTTTCGATCGATTTATCAAGTTCCATAATCCCCCAAGAGCTCAATATCTTGGGTACAGTTTAATAGTATTCCAGTACATGCCACAGTACCTGTGGACCAACCATAGAAGGGCAAACCCAAGCCTCATTAATGGCACCGCTGAACTGCCGCAAACCCTAAGGTTTCAAAGCGTTCTCATGGTCATTATGTCGAGTTAGGGTTTCATTCTTCTAGAGGGTTCATAGCATTACTTGCACTTGTCTCTGAATACTTTAAACTTGGAAAATTGGCTTCTGACATTCGATCGTCTCAATCGACTCCCAACGTACCTGCGTGAAGTCGTCTCTAGATGGAATCAATCAATCTGATAACCTCGCATCGGGGTAGACAACGAATCACATGTCCTAGTCCTTCCTCCATGGGTGACTAGCGATCTTCTATCATATCTCTAAGTACAACTTGTGCGACAATAGCTCCAAACATCCGGAGCGATATCTCATCACTCGCAGCAGCAACTGGCTTATTCGTCCGCACGCTGAACAGTGCCTCAATCATCAAAATAATCGGTGCATCGACGGTCATCACATTCTGGCTGGCCTCTAGCAGTAGCCTGATCCTCTGGTGCTGATCTGCACGTCCGAGAAATCTCGTAAAAGCGATCCACCAAACGATCATGGCGTGAAAACAAAATAAAATGACACCTCTATGTCCCTGGAATCACGCCCTGGTCAGTCCTCATCCGTGACGAGCTCATGCTAACGCAACTCTAGCCGTAGCTCTCTTTGCCCTTGTAATAGTGGCAGCAAAACCATAAACCGATATCGATGAGGATAGATCATGAATGAATATAATGATGTGCAAAGAAATGTACATCCTAAGGCTTCTTAAGCGGAGTAGCGTATCGTAAGTATGCCGCAGAACATATACACGGTACGTCACTCTCCTTAAGTCACCTACTCCATCAACCAAGGTCAACCTATGCGACGAAAGTTCGGGTCTAATACCCTCTCGACTAAGTCTAAGTTCCGTAAGGTCAAGCCTAAGTTCTGAATATATGCAACGCACTTAGCTCCGCATAGTCAAACTTAGACTCGAACCAAGATTAACCTAGCACTCTTATACCAACTTTGTCACGACCCGAAATGGCACGTGACTGGCCCTTGAATCATATGAAGTCTATAGGACCCCATCTAATTCAAGTAAGCCAAAAGCCCAGAAATCTAAAACCATTTTAAATAATAAATAAAGGAAAACTTGTGTAAAAGCAAGTGGTTTTAATAGCATAAGCTGAATTATGCATTTTTAAAACATCAAGTCATTTCTGAAAATTTCGGCAAAGTTTCCTTTGTAAATACTGGCCCCGAACGGGGTACAACATGAATAATATGAATAAAGGCATCCCCAAGCGGGAGCTAGCTCTTCGTCCATTGACGATCACAACCACACAAGCAATAATATACAACGCCAAGGGCGAGGATCAAAACTCAAAAGGAAACTCAAATCATCAAGAAGACCATAATAATACAACGCGCGACTTTAAGGTCGAAAGAATAAACATTGGTCTTCTAAGTCTAATAAATATACAAGTCTGGTTGATGAAATTTTACTAGATACAACTGAAAATAAATAAGTACAATGGTGGTCACGATGCAAGTGAACCCACCTACAAAAGCAAATCAACAGGAATGGAAGCAGTGTGCCAGCAAAGCCGCAATGAAACCTGTACGACAAAACCTGCAAGAAACTGTGACACAACGGGGGTGAGTTGCCAACTCGTGAGTAGAAAATATCACAGAGCAGAAATCGTATGTGTTACTCAATCCTAGTTCAAAACGATCAGTAGTATATATATATCCTCAATATGATAAAGTCTGAAGCATGATAAGGTGGCAAGGGTAAACATCTATACATAAGTGTAATACCAAGTGCTCGTGTCAGTGCCTCAGGTAGCAACATATCATAAATATGAGGTATCATCAATGAAATCAGTGCCGACTATAGCATCAAGTCTATAAGTATGTGGATATCATCCAACAATGTAATCAATGCCTGTATGCGTGTGGATCTCGTCCACGGGTCAACCAATGATACAAAACATCATGCATGTAAATATCATAAAACATATGCATGAAAGTATGAGGATATAAATCAACGTGTGTCCCTCGCGACACATCAAAATCATGGAAGCTGAGTGTCTAGCATCGACACTCGAAAACATCATGAAACCTGTGCCCAGCATCGGCACGTAAATGCTCATATATCAGGCTCCGTCGGTCCGGATCGGCCCGTATCATCTCTCGACTCCGGTCGGTATCCTCCGGATATCCGCCGAGCCCAAATACTATCACCGGTAGGTAGTGGTCCCTCTGCCAGGCTCATCGCCTACTGCACGACAGATCTGTTCTCGCCCGGGGGTACCATACCGGGTCCACCATGAACCCGCAAACGGATCATCCGTCTCCTCGAATCGGGTTTCACATGTCACACGTCTCAGAACTGAGAAAACGCATGGTGGACGCACTGAACTATCATATCAAGAGAAACCGGGTTTTTAAAACTGTACATGCTTTCTTTTGAAATAGCCACGGTTCTCAAATCCAGAAATATCATGAAAACAATATATCTCAATGCGTATAATCATAAAGCATGATGTATGCGACATATAATAGAAATGTAAGCATATCAGTATCATGCAACATAAAATAGTAATATGCACATATCGAGGGAAAACCGCTCTTTTAAATGAATCCAATTTAAAAATATATCATGCGGTTCCCAAATCTCCAAAATCAAGCCAGAATCATTTATGTATGTGCAAATATGTATGTAGGCAAGTAAGAGTGTACAATACGTATGTACGCAAGTATGTCATGCAAGGAGTCATATCCTGATGCGACAGTCCTACTGTGTAGTAACATGGCAATTATCGATGATGAAGTGTGTGAGCTAGCAAGCAGGTGTATGTGGAACATACGCATCATCGATAATGGTGCTGGTGTCCTGACAGCATGGGTTTAATATAACAATAACGCATTTAAACATGCAATGCGATGCGAATAGCAAGAATATGCGGAAAATGAATAATAAACACAACAGTGAAGAATCTACATCAATATATATATATGTCATACAGTTTTGCCATTTGAAATAACACGAATCGTGGTGTTTATAAAAATAAGGGCTACGGTGTTTTTAAAAAAAGATGCGTCTTTTGAAAATATCCGTAGGATCCCTTGGCCTATCTTTAAAATACTCACGATTCGTTAGTTTTGAAATAGGTATGACTCGAGTCTTGTCTAACATCAAGTAAACTACAGGACTAATCGAAAGGTAAGGAAACCACCTAAATCTAAGTCGATGCATATAAATATAATAGTCGGTGATCCCGCCTCAATAGTATCACATACGATACAATATATATTATGACATCCTCGAGTAAAGAGTGCGGATCTATCATCAATATATAGCTCGTACGTAAATCCGTCGTATGGCATCCCAATCTGGGTACGGGTCAAATATCACATTCATTTCATTATTCATCTTGTATCCATTATCATCATATCCTGTATTAGGGGTACTGATCTAAATCTAGTACATACTGATACTATATATATATATATATATATATATATATATGCGTGTATGAAAACACACGCCTAAAGGCCCGCTATAATCTCATGGCGTATCTCCTAATACGAACCACATCATATCACCGATCTCATGGCACCATGCCCAATCTCATCGACTCATCTCCAAATACCATGTACAATCCTCATCATCTATATATAAGTATACGTATGTACATATACATCTCCCCATAACCGCACAAGTAAAACAATGTAAACATGTGTGTGTGCGCGTGTGGGTGTAAACCTTATTCTAAGGTCCGCGACTAAACTAACTAATGAGGCTATCATCCAATTACACTAAAGTTATCCATGACTCCCCAAAATCTATCTAGATAGTCATAAACTCACAATAAACATATAATTATATATCCATCTAATATATACCATACACTACGCTACGAACTGCGGGGGTGCTATACGCCATCCACCCGACTTCCCCCATAGATGTGTATCTACTCACCTTGCTCTTCGCTTGCCATTGCCGACGTCGCCACGCGCTTGCTTGTCGTCCCGAAGTCCACATGGGGGTACCTACATATCACAAAGTATCGTATCACATTAAAATCCAAATCAAACCAAAACGACACACTAAAAGTCTATAGGTTAGAACCTACGGACTACGCCTTTCAAACCACCAAACAACCCTCGATATCGTCGTACAAACGTCAAGTGATCGAGGTAAAACACAAATACTAAAATCCAGAATCCAAAATACAAAAAATATAACCCCGAATCAAAACAGCAACTCATGAATTTAGTCCCAGAATTTACCCTAGGCCAAACTAGTCAATTTTGCATATAAGAGGGGTCTAATTTACTGCTAAAGGAGCCATGGACCAAAAATGAGGCACCCAGGTCAAGTCCTAGCCACAAATTGCAGCCAGGGGGAATTTAATTGCGGCCATGGTGTTACGGTAGGAGCTCGGGTCTTTAGGGTATGCTCTAAATCACCTGCACATCTCTCTATGTTCGCTAAATAAATTTTAGAGTCCCCGGGTGTTGGAAGATAACCAAAAACCATCACAATTTCCGTATCTGCGGAATTTCAAAGTTCGTATTTGGGGGTTAAGTCTCAGGTTTTAGTCCAATATGATATCTTTAAAGGGGGTTTAAGGTCACTACTAACCTCAATTACACATCACAACTCAAGAATTCTCAAACCCTAACTTGGAATTTTCTAAGTTCACTAAACCGCACAATATCGATTCTAAGTTAACATGGATGCAAAGCAAATGGGAAAACTACACTAATAATGGATAAATTACCTCCTTTGGCAACTCAAGAATTTTCTTAAGTTGCCCCAAGTGTCCAAAATCATTGCTTTCTTGGTCCAAAGTGAAGCTTGTGAGCTTGTGCACATTTTTAAAGAAGTGGGGATGATGTTTTGATGAAGGAATGAGGGTGTTTGTGAGGATGAAGTGGAGGGGGGTGGAGGAGGCAGCATCTCTTGAGAGGGGAGAGGAGAAATGAAGAGGAAATAATGAAGGGATAAAGGCCATGGTCCAAGGTTGACCCCCTCACCTCACCCTCTTTCATGCCCATACCCAATTCTTTACTAATATCCTTTTTCTTTTCTTTTCCTTTCCTTTTCCTTCCTCTTCTCACATTAAACCCAAACCATGAATGAAAATGAAGAGAAAGCCATGTAGGAAAATGTAACACAAGTGTAAAAATGATATGGTGCATGTTTTGCACAAAACAAGCTTAATGCGCGATTAGCGATATTTAACCGCGATTAGCATTAAAATAGTGTATAATAAACCATAAAATTTCATAATTTGCTTAAATCCAATAAAACACCCTCTTTTTTTGAATTTTCTATAACTTTCCAAATTTTTCCCCAATTTATCGGTATTTAATTATACCGCCTTATTAAAATATTCAATATAATATTATTTAATTATAAAAATTCCCAAAAATAATATTTTATATTTCTGAAATGTTACAGTATTTAAGCAATATAAAATAAAATGTACACAAGAAACATGAATGTAATGGACAGCAACTTTATTTATTAAACATTCTTTTACTGGTACAACTGGAAATGTAAATACAAGGATAGAAAGCAATGCCTAAACAATGGCATAAACTGAAAAGAAAATATGTACAAGTGACTATAGCTCGGGGTCTTTAGTGTACTGCTCAGAGGTCTGCTCCAAGTGCTCCTGGCTGATCTCAAACTCTTCAGAGTCGGGTCCTTCTGACAACATTCTAAAGAAGAAGAGAATTAGGAATGTCGTCAGCGAACAATCACTCAGTAAGTCCCAAAGAAAGAAGTAGAAGAATAGACAGAGAGTAGAACAAGTGAGGTAGGTAATGTTATATTTGTTATACTAACGCAATTGTTGTAGTTTGGTACAGAATATGCCAGTGTATACGAGAGGAGTCCAACTTACACCGTGGATTTTGGTAACCCGTAGTACAAGGCTCCGTCGAAAATACCACGGAACAACGGCATGAATGTAATTACATCCTTTAGTGACCACCTCGTGCCACCTATAACATGTTTCGTACCAGTCTACCCCTTCCCATAATGTTTACTGTATTGATTGTATTGATTGTACTGATTGTATTGTATTGTTTTGTAGTAAATGGAAAACTTGCCGAAACCATGATATCAGTAAACGGAACGGATATAAATGGATAGTCATGTAATCAGAGTATATCTATGGTTCGGTTCGGTCGATATTCACGTTGTTATAGATTGTATTCTAGTATTCATGGATTCATATTGTATTGCAGTTATACTTGAATCAAATTCAAGATAGATTATAATCAGATTTAACCATGACTCGAACTGAGTCAGACTTTTAAACAGAATTGAAGTCCTGATTGTTTTGGAGATATCGGTAACTGCTGCACATACACGGCAGGATTTATGTTTTTTCTAAGACAATTACTGTATGATAACACCATTATTAGATTATCTATCTTAGATAGGAAAGCACTCATATTCTCCGACTTCCCGAGACTCAAGAGAACTGGTCCCGCTTAAACCTATGTTTACTAGGGTCCTTATTGTAATTTAATATAACATGAGGGGGTTTTATGTAAAAATAGTTTTGATATATTTTCAAAATACACCTCAAGTATTTAATTATCGTCTTTAGGGTTTTCATAGATGTATATTTTATAAAACTGAAATTTTCTAGTGAGTAGAACCTAGATTTCATTGTATATGGTATTTTAATGAAATGCTGAAATTTGTAAAGAATTGTAATGGTAGTTTCATGAAATTGTGATTCCTTTGATTTAGAAAACATGAAATATTTATAATATATTTTAAAATAGATATTTTGATAATAGTTATAAATATATATATATTTAATAAAAATAAATTTTATTTATTTTTGTAGAAATCTCATTTTCTTAAAAATTGCATCAAAAATTCCATCGAGATCGAATGCTCCTTGCGGAGGTCTGTATCTCGCTTTACTACACCCTAGGATGTGCGATGACCTGTACCATCCCGATCGGGGTTCCCCAAAATGGGTTGCAGAGGCGTATTTGCAAAGAATTTAATTAACACACTTTTTAAAGAAAACGGTTTTGAATGTTCAAGGTATTTATTCATAATCTCGTATTTTCCCATAAACTAGATTCCCAAAATTCATCGTGCTATAAAAAAATATGTGTTGCGATAAGGTAGGCCATTACCTCATGAGTTATCTAAAGGTAATACGGTTAATTTGAACAATTATAAATTGTATATAACATGATGGTATTTTACTGTAAAAATGAAATAGAAATTGCAACATGAATTGTTTTGAGGTGAAACTTGTTCTAATGTGTTTATTTATGTTTGTTAAATATTATGAGAGAATATGGTATTTTATTATTTAAGAAAAATAGAGTTTTTAAAGAAAAACGAATCGGGAGTCGGAATAACTCCGCTTCCGACGAGTTTTGAAAAAGAGAAGTTTTAGAATAGAGATGGAGGAGGTGAGTGGGAACTTACTGGCTATAAAGAAAGAGGGGAGGTAGGGAAAGACTTTGGAACCGTTGGGATGTCGTTTCGTCGCCGGATTCTTCTCGAAACGTTGTCGGAATTTCGCCCTTTGCTAACTCCACTTGCACAACTTGGGACTTGGAAATTTTAGAGAGTTTTTATAATGAAATTCTTAATGAGGAGAGATGAAATGTGGTGTGATATTTATAGGGAAAATTAGGGTTTAGCGTAATGAATTTGAGAATTAAAATATATATTAAAATTTGGTTTAATGCTACTTTTTAATTCTCTGTTTCTTTTTAATAAAAACAAACAGTACAGGGGTTAAGGGAGGAGGCCAATGGGTGTAGGGTTAAAAATTAGGAAGCATCCTCTACGGGGGGCCCGGCGGTGCCGGTCGAGAAGAAGATCTCACCGGTCGAGATCCGGTGAAATGGGTTAGGGTCTTCGCCACGTGTCATGTTCAGTGTATTTAACAATTTGCACATGTTTGTTTAATCTGTAACTTTTCATTTACGTGTAGTGCACGTGCAAACTGTTGGGGTTCTAAAAGATTAAAAGAAAAATCAATTAAAAAAATATGAATGGGGGGATTCGATCACAGGGGCTACGTTACAGCAGTGCAAGACTTTACCAATGAGCTACAAGTGCTTTCTTACTGTTTAAAAGCAAATCAAATTTATAACTTGTGCTCAAGCTTAGGTACTCCTTTCTGTATTTTGGAAAAATTCTGTACAGAAAGTTTAGGGTTGTTACAATTTCCTTCTCTATCCTTTCTTCTTCTATTTCCATCATGCGCGAGTAATTCTCCACTTAATAGAGTTCGTAGGATTACGGTAGAATAATGGATGAGAAAATATTTTAACTTCTTTTACGTCTTATGAAGTTTATAAATTTTAGCAAAAGAATCGTTAACATCCTTATCGGGCATGCTATCAATTTATTGAAAGTCTTGACCGTGATTTGAGATCAGATTAACAATTGTTTTGTTAAGGGCTAGACATGAATAGAGATCAATGAAGGGACAAGAGTCAATAGTGGGGAAACCCTAGTTTCTTCCAAGAACCCTAATCTCCACTCATCACTATCTATCTAGTTTTAAATCTATCAAAAAATAAAAGGTGTAATCTTTATTAGTCATCCATGACTACTAAATCCTAACAAATCCTGCAAGCCTCTTCTTTATAAATTCTACATCTGTATTTAAATTAGATCTTAAAACTATATATATTCTACATCCGTGTTTAAAATAGATCTAGAATCTATTCTCCTTTCTTTTTTTACTCTAATCAATTCATCTAAAACAAGATTAGAAATTACACGCATCCCTGCGGACGACCCGTGCTCATCTCGGCTAGCTACACGCGACACCGTTATTGCTTGCGGTTGTAACACCCTAGTTCATTTATACCAGTTCTAGTTCAAGTATTTCTTTATTTATGGTATTTTCTTGATTTACTGTGTTTTTGGTGCGAATAGTGTTTTGACATCTGTATTGCATCCGACCAGACCCACTTGCTTGAAACCCGTCTTGATTCCTGTTTATGATTTATCCTGGTTTGTTATATGGATTTGTGCACTTTCATGTTGTTTATTTTGCATACTTGCATTACATCAAGTATCTGCATTTATATATATATATATAACATTTAAAGTCACATAAAATATTTCAAAAAAATACATTGCATGGCCTGCATGATACCCCTGACCCTGTGGTAGCATCCGCGCATCTTGTTCTCGTCCCGTTCGGTGAAACGGACTTCTTTGGATGGCTACGCGCACATACATGCACCCGTTCTTAGGGGTATGCATTTTCGCTATCCGGATATCTAATTTTGGTTTTGATCGACACATATATTTTTCGTATTTTAAAACTGAATTTTTAGACCCAACCTAGGCGTATTTTGGAGTAAGTTTGTATTTACCAGAATATCAAATTTTTATTAATACAATATTTTAATTATTCTTAACACAGTTTAAATTTATATAACTAAACATATTTTTTTAAATTTAAAATCTTAACTTAAATAACAACCTCTTTCTCTCTCTATCTCTCTCTCTCTCCCGCAGCATTCTCTTTCTCTCCTGCCCCACTCACCCTCTCTCTTCCTTTCTTTCTCTCTCTCTCTCTCCCCTCTCAACGCATCTCTCTCTCCCCCTTTCTCTCTCCTCTCGAGCCCTCTCTCTCCCCTCTCGAGGTTACTGTAGCCTTCTCGAGCCACGTCACCGCCCCCTCTCCTTACAATCACCTCCCTTGTATTCTTCTTTTCTTTTTCCTCCTCTTTAAAAACCCCCGAGCGCCCCCACGAGAACCTATACAAACTTTATCCTAACCCTAAGCCTGGCCTTCTCTGCCTCCTCAAAACTCAACCCTCATCTTCCTTCTCTTCTCCTCCTTCTTTTCTTTTCTTCTTCCTTCTTGAACCCTACACCAACAGAGCCCCAGCCTGCACTATCACCCGAGCACCCTGCACCCTCGCCGGAGCTCCGTTAACCCCGACACCATCACCTCGTCTTCCCTGACCCCAGTGCACCATATCCAGTGAGCACCAATCCCCTATCTCTTCTTCTTCCTCTTCTTCTTTTTCTTTTTCTTTTCTTGATTCTTGATTTCACAATTTCCAGCCATCGCCGGAGTCGCATCGACGCTGCCAATCCAGGCGATCCTGTGAACCTCCCTTGCTCGTGTGATTACCCTCTTGCCTTGCCTGGACCCGTCCCACGTGTCATGTGTGCGTTGCGACGATTACCCAACGTCGGACGTGCCGTACGCATCCGTCGTGCGATCCGTTCAGGCAAGTTTATCTTGCTACATGCTATACTATAATATACTGCACCCATTTGAATGATAACATCATATAATGTTTAGTTATGCATCCCACATTACCATTTTTTTACCATTTTACTGTTATACGACATCCGTGTGCATCCATGTCATTATTTACATATCCAGTCGCATGCTATTTCATCTTGCTACATGTTAGGTATATTATTATGCATCCATATGAATAAAAATATCACATGTTGAATGCATTGTACATCCATATTAAAGTTTACCGTTTTCGGATACCCGTTTGCATCCATATCATTTAATATACATGTAGCTGTATCTACAGATCACATTAATTCATATTATTATTGTAGAAACACCCCATGCTTAATGATGCATCCCACTTAGTCTTGGAACTGTAAATGTAACCCTAATCGATATTTGTGCATCCATACCATTAATTATATATCAATTTGCATGCCATGTCACATTGTTTCATATTATTGTTATATTAGTACCTCATGCTTGATAATGTGCATCCTACATAGTTATGATGTAACCCATGATAAATATTTGTGCATTCATGCTTTTATCGTGCACCCGTAGCTGCTACAGTTTTATTATGAGCATCCGCTTGATATTTGTGCACTACCTGACTTGACTTGATGCACCACTTCTTGACTTGATACCTGATCTTGTTACTAATGCTGACAATCTTGACCTGTTGTCCCGATGGTCATATCCAGTTGTCTGTATAGACAAACTTGTAGCTGCTTGATCCTGTGTTGGCATTAGCTCCAGATTTTCAATACCTGACTTGCACACATAACCTTGGGGGTATGGGAAAATCAAAAGTGTAAACTAAAGTGTAACTTAAAAGGGTATTACTTGATCCGTGGTCCCGGGGGGTAACGGGACAGAGCCATTCGTGACTCTTACATCTTGATCCGTGGTCCCGCGGGGGTAACGGGACAGAACCACTCTTGGTTCATATATTCCTGATCCGTGGTCCCGGGAGGTAACGGGACATATTCTTTGAGTTACATGGTGGATTACATTAATTGATTTCAAACAAACTTTAGAATAGATAACCCAGTAGCACAGCTTAGATTGAGCGCTGCACGTCACACATACTGATATACTTCACTATTATACATTCCTGTTGACTTGTTACTATTTATAATTCCTGCCTGCATATCCCGTTATATCCTTATTGCTTATATTATTGTTTGACATCATGACGCACTGACGTCTGGGTTTTGCATGGCTCGGATCCTTTATCTCTGTCGCAGGCCGTTCAGGAGTATTTTGACCAACAAGCCGAGCAGTGAAGATCATGTTAGTAGCTAGTTAGTTTAGTTTTATTTCGCATTTTCATTCCTGATGTGAGTCCGTATTTTGGGACGTACTTTGTAGATTGTTATTGTTACTTGAATTTATTGCTTCCGCATATTATTTCTTGACTCGTTATTTCTGGCTCATGGACATGTACTAGATAGTTTCTTTTATTTTTCCTGTTCTTGATATCTATAGACAGCCGTAATGTGACTGTGGAGGGATATTTCCTAGCTACAGGTAGCATGGTTGGCTCTGTCACGTGCCGATCTTAGCGCACTCTAGGTAGCGGGGCGTGACAGAGTTTGTTTAGCATTAAAGCCATAGGATTTAAGTTAATCGGGTTTGATTCTTTTGTAGTTGGGTATTGGATCCAATACACGAATTAGAATACTCGTAACTAGGAGCATGTCCTGCCTTATTGCTATCTTGCCATCCTTGAATCCATAACTATCTTGCTTCTTGTATCCTGTTTATTAAATCTTGTTCATCTTGCTAATCCTCTTCGGTGTTTTGGATTCAGAATCATGGCGGACAGAAATCTGCGATCGTACCAGAGGCGTGTTGATGACGCCGCTTTGCTTGGAGTAATTCGTGAGATGCTGGAGAAGCAGAAGCGGCAGACCGAGCTGAACCAGCGACAAGCCGAAGCTTTTCAGGAAGGTTTGCGGACCGTCCAGTAGTCCGTAAACAATGCTGCGGCCAAACCAGTAGAGCGTGTGGGTACTGTGGCAGATTTCAGGAGACTTGGTCCATCCGTCTTCACTGGTCTGGAGGAGCTGTTGCCAGCGGAGCAGTGGCTGGTTGATACGGAGAATTTTCTCGTTGCGGCACAGATTCCAGAGGACAAGAGAGTGGATGTCGTACGCATCCAATTGGTAGACTATGCCCGTGAATGGTGGCTTGTGGAAGAGACCCATTCGCCCAAGCCGATCAGTTAGGCAGATTTTTCGAAGAGTTTCTTGGAGAAGTTCTTCCCGCAGACTGCACGGGAGGAAATGGAAGAAAAGTTTATCAGTTTGAAGAAGAACGGCGTATCCATAGATGCGCATGCGGCTGAGTGGACACGGCTTAGTCAATTCGCTGGACCTTTAGTTGCCAATGATGCTGATAGGGCACGAAGATTCATGCGCAGTTTGGACGTGGAAATCCAGAGGCACATCATATCTCTGGGATTGACCACTTTCTCTCAAGTTCTTAAAGCAGCTCGAGAGCAGCAGAGCTTATCAATGAAGACTGAGGGTACGCAGCAACAAGCAGTTGCAGTGCGGAAGCCGGTGTTTGCGCCGAACCGAGCGCCTATACGCAGAGGTATTCCGGTGAACCGACGGGGCGTAGTACCGATGAAGAAGCACGTCGTACCCGAGCAGAGAGGAAAAATGATGTGTGACTTTTGCCATCTACCCGGACATCAGCAGAAGGATTGTCGGAGGAAGCTTGGACTTTGTTTGGTTTGCGGGTCAGCTGATCATACTACTAGTGTTTGCCCGTCGAAGCTTCGTTTGAAGGATGATATTCAGAGGCCACCGCAGAGGCAGTTTCAAGGGCAGAAGCAGTTAACACAGGGACCCAATCAAGCTCGAGCCTTACCCTGACGGCTGAAGAGGCCAAGGCTTCAGATGAAGTTTCAGGTATCCTACTTGTTCATGATTTTCCCGCATTAGTATTATTCGATTCTGCTGCATCCCATTGTTTTATGTCGTCCAAATTTATTGCTACACACTTGATTTCTTGCACGACCCTATCTAGTTGTTGGGACATACACACTGGGAGTGGGAAGATCATAGCTAGTAGAGAATGTAAGGATTGTTCAGTTGTTATTTGTGGACGGGAGTTATTTGCAGATTTCTTGGTGATTGATACTGGCAGTTATGAAGTTGTCTTGGGAATGGATTTTCTCGGAAATTTCCACACTCACATTGATTGTAGGGTAAAGAAAGTGATTTTCTAGATTCCCGGACATCCGGAGTTTGTTTTTGCTGGAGGAAGCAGTTCTGTCGGGCCAGTCGAGTTTAGGGCTAGGCCGACAAACAATGGTCTTTCGTCGATGGAGTTGATAAGGAGGAAGCGTCAGCTGTAGTTCGAGAGTTCATGGATGTGTTCGAGAATATCTCGGGTTTACCGCCAAAACGAGATGTGGAGTTCGCGATCGATCTTGTTCCTGGTGCAGCGCCAATCTCAAAGGCATACTATCCGATGGCACCAGTGGAGTTGGAAGAAGTTAAGAAGCAGGTTACCGAATTGCTTGAGAAGGGTTGGATTCGCAGCAGCAATTCACCTTGGGAGCTCCAGTTCTTCTAGTCAAGAAGAAAGATGGCACAAAGAGAATGTGTATCGATTATCGAGAATTAAACCGGGTGACTATTAAGAACAAGTACTCGATCCCTCGCATTGGCAAATTATTCGAGCAACTTAGTGGCGTGAGGGTATTCTCGAAAGCTGGATTTGCGATCCGGATATCATCAGGTCCGAGTTAAACCAGAGGATATTTGCAAGACTGCGTTCCGAACTCGGTATGGACATTACGAGTATTTAGTGATGCCATTCGGAGTCACGAATGCACCGGCGATATTTATGGACTTGATGAACCGAATCTTTTCACCGTTCTTAGACCAGTTTATAGTGGTGTTCATCGATGATATTCTGGTCTACTCGAGGAGCATTGAAGAGCATGCAGAACACTTGAAGATCGCACTGCAGACATTGAGGCAAGAAAGATTGTATGCAAAAATGAGCAAGTGCGAGTTTTGGCTTGAAGAAGTGAAGTTTTGGGGGAATGTTGTATCCGGAGATGGAATCGCCGTTGACCCTGAAAAGATTGCAGCAGTTCAAGATTGGCCGATTCTGAAGAACATAGCAGAGATCAGAATTTTTCTTAGACTTGCCGGATATTACAGAAGGTTCATGGAGAATTTTGCTCGTTTGGCTGAGCCTTTGACCAAGCTTACGCGAAAGGACATACCGTTCGTATGGACGGATAGATGTACGTCAGCTTTTGAGGCGTTGAAGCAGAGATTGATAACCGCTCCTATTTTGACCGTAGCAGACGGTTCCGGAGGATTGGTGATTCACAGCGACGCATCTGGGAAAGGTTTGGAATGTGTTTTGATGCAGCATGGGAAAGTTATAGCTTATGCATCGAGACAGTTGAAGATCCATGAGAAGAATTACCCAACTCATGATTTGGAGCTTGCAGATGTGATTTTCGCTTTGAAGATTTGGAGACACTACTTATTGGGCGAAAGGGTCGAAGTATTCACCGATCACAAAAGCCTAAAGTATGTGTTCATATAGAAAGAGCTTAACATGAGGCAGCATAGATGGTTGGAGCTGATGGCTGACTACGATCTTGATCTTAAGTACCATCCGGGAAAGTTAATGTAGTGCCGGATGCGCTTAGTCGGTTGCCACCAATTCGGATGTTGACTGCACAGAGGGAGCTTATCGATGATTTTCGGAGATTCGAGTTGGAGGTCGTGTTACCGCATTCTTCAGGACAGTTGATGCAGCTGCAAGTACAGCCGTCGTTGATCGATAATATTAAAGCAGCGCAGTCACAGGACCCAAGATTGCAGAAGTTTCGAGAACAAGTTGAAGCAGGACTTCGAACGGACTTGTTGATTCATGAAGATGGTTTATTGCGATATGGTAGCCGTTTGTGTGTGCCAAAAAGAGATATTCGCGAAGAAGTTATGAATGAGGCGCACAGTTCCGCATATTCCGTACATCCAGGAGGCACAAAGATGTACCGCGATCTAAGACAGCATTTATGTTGGGAAAGCATGAAAAGGGAGATTGCTCGCTTTGTAGCGAAGTGCTTGGTGTGTCAGCAAGTTAAGGCTGAATATTAAAGGGTTGCTGGTTTATTGCAACCACTTCCGATTCCTCAATGGAAGTGGGAACATATAACCATGATTTCGTGACAGCTTTACCACGGAGTCCAAAGGGTAACAATGTAGTTTGGGTGATTGTTGATCGATTGACTAAGGCAGCTCATTTCATACCATTTCGAGTTGGTCAGTCAACGGAAGCGTTGGCAGAACGGTACATGCAGGAGATTGTGAGATTGCATGGAGTACCCGTGAGCATCGTTTCCGACCATGACACCCGATTCTTATCGCACTTCTGGAGAAGTTTACAGGAAAGTTTGGGGGCTCGATTGAAGTTTAGCACAGCTTATCATCCTCAGACAGATGGCCAGTCGGAGAGAACGATCCAAACTCTTGAAGACATATTGAGAGCTTGCATGTTAAACTTCAAGGGTTCCTGGGAGGATCATCTACACTTGGTGGAGTTTTCTTACAATAACAGCTTTCAGGCGACTATTCAGATGGCTCCATTCGAAGCGTTGTATAGTCGCAAGTGTCGCTCACCTGTTTGTTGGGACGATGTTGGAGAGCAAAGATTGTTGGGACCGGATTTGATCGTGCAAACAGTAGAAAAAGTTAATACTATCCGGAATCACATGAAGGCAGCACAAGATCGACAGAATAGTTGGGCCGACACATCGAGAAGACCTCTAGAGTTCGCTGTTGGTGATCTTGTTTTCTTGAAGATATCACCGACTAGAGGAGTGATTCGTTTTGGGAGTCGAGGCAAGCTTAGTCCTCGATTCGTGGGGCCTTTCGAGATTTTGGAGCGTGTTGGAGAAGTGGCTTATCGATTGGCATTACCACAATCCTTGGCGAATTTTCATGACGTGTCTCATGTATCTCAACTCCGTAAGTATGTTCGAGATGAAACACACGTGCTAGATCATTCAGAGCTGACTGTAAGGGAGGATTTGACCTATGAGGAACGACCGATGTCTATTGTTGATCGAAAAGAAAAGGTCCTTAAGAACAAGGTTATCACTCTCGTACTTGTTTCTTGGGGAAATCAGTCGCATGGAGAATCGACTTGGGAACGAGAAAACGAGATTCAACAGAAGTTTCCACATCTATTCTTGTAGATTCTTGTTTGTTTATCTTTTCTTGTTTTGGGAATTTCGAGGACGAAATTCTTTTTGTAGTTGGGTATAATGTAACACCCTAGTTCATTTATACCAGTTCTAGTTCAAGTATTTCTTTATTTATGGTATTTTTTTGATTTACTATGTTTTGGGTGCGAATAGTGTTTTGACATCTGTATTGCATCCGACCCGACCCGCTTACTTGAAACCCGTCTTGATTCCTGTTTATGATTTATCCTGGCTTGTTATATGGATTCATGCACTTTCATGTTGTTTATTTTCCATACTCGCATTACATCAAGCATCTGCATTTTATATATATATATAACATTTAAAGTCACATAAAATATTTCAAAAAAATACATTGCATGGCCTGCATGATACCCCTGACCCTATGGTAGCATCCGCGCATCTTGTTCTCGTCCCGTTCAGTGAAACGGACTTGTTTGGATGGTTACACGCACGTACGTGCATCCGTTCTTGGGGGTATGCATTTTCGTTACCCGGATATCTAATTTTAGTTTTGGTCGACACATATTTTTCGTATTTTAAAACTGGATTTTTAGACCTGATCAGTCGAAAATACTGCATTTCTAACACGGCAATTTCCCTACCTTTTGTATTCATGTATAGGTATCCGGTATTCATATCGCACATATTAGCAAAACACATGTAAAATACCGGATTACTTGTACTGTATACTAAAACCGGCACTTTTAGGGAAATTGTGTGTTTTTCATGGCATTGCATCACCCTTGTATTGCACAACTTTTGTCTGGGGTCTAATGCAGGAAATTCCAGAAGCAGAGCCCAAATTGGGAAAAGATCTGATAAAAGATACGCCAACTCCAAGATACAAGATCTGGTAATAATACAGAAGGCCAAAGAAAAATTAAAATATCAGAAAAAGGCCCATAAAGAAGCCCATGAATTACCATCTGAAAATAAAACACCAAGGCCACTAAAGGGCCGCGGATCCGCGGCCCAAACCCCCTTGGCGCCGCGGATCCGCGGCCATATTATGGGATCAGCTCCTCAAATTTCCTCAAATGCTCTTAAATAACGGCCAAAGCTTCCAGAAGACCCCAGAAGCTCCACGTGGCATATCTAGAAGGCTCGGCTTAACAAACTCTTGGAGGGAAATTCAAATTTTGGGCTTAACTAACTTTTTGGAGGGAAATTTAAATCTTTTGGTTAACTAACTTGTGGAGGGAATTCAAATTTCAATCCTAGATCTAGAATTTGGAGGTCTATATAAGAGAGCCTAGATCTATGGTGCAAATTGTTCAAGAATCACCATCTTCTTCCCTCCACAAGTTTAGTGACAAAACTTGTGCCAAATTCCAATTCAACCTCAAGATCAAGATCCCGAGATCAATTCAAGCAAGAATTCCTTCAACCTTTACAAGCGACGCCGGATTTTCAACGGAATAAGAGATCCACGCCGATCCGCGACTCGAGGAGCCGAGCGAAGCCGAAATCGACGATCTAGTTCCTACCTTTTGTAAATTCAAGAGAGTTGTAACGAAATTTGTCGATAAATAAAGGTGAATTTTCTATATTCTTGCTTATCTTTTAATTCAAGCATAATGATTAGATCTCAATTTGTGATTGTGTTTGTGATCATGATGTTTGAGTAATCTCCGCTCGTGTAGGAGTTGTGACGATCTTTAGATGATGATGATTTAGATATTCTTACAATTCTTAAATCCTATAATGCTTTGAAATTCTAGTGAATCAAATGATTAATGACCTAGTTTCGAGATGATGCTTTCTAGATCGTGTTCACTCGAAACTAGGGAACAACTATTGACCATTTGATTAACTAGAAGCTAGAATTTGAATGCGATCTATCGAAAGGACAAAGGATGAGTTGCGGAATCCCTAATTTTCCCGCACGATCCTTAAACCTCGATGAATTTGCATCGATCTAATATCAATTCGTTAATGGATAAGAATGAGTAATCATTAAATCTCGTCACATCTATAGATCCGATCTACTCCTACGAGCCATACTTATAATCTTGAGTGTTGATTGGAAATTAACACACATCTCAATTCTTGCTTTTAATGTTTCTTTTAGATCTAGATTTTTCTTACTTCTTGATCTTCAAATGCAAATCATGAATTGTTTTCTTTTCTTTTCCCTAAATTTTCAACTCATCTAATTCGGAAATTGAACGGATCTCACTTTCCCTGTGGACGATCCGCACTCGCTAACGCGCTACATCCGACATCGTTATTGATTGCGGTCCCATAAAAACCTATAAAAATTCAAAAAATTTCAAAACTCATAAAAAAATTTTAAAAAAACATTTCAAAATATAAAAATATTTAATATTTATGATAATAAAAGATTAGATAGTGAACAATTACATCCATGAGATTAGAAAAATTTAACAAAATCAAGAAAATTAGAAGTTTTCTTATACGAACTAGTAATAAGTAGTTATGAGCCGTTGTCCCAAGGGTTAGTGAGAAGAAGGTAGTCACTAATCTGAGGATAAAAATAAGTCTGAAAAATAGTTTCTATTCTGGAAGCCAAACATTTTGAACGTTGATACCCTGCTATTCGCACTTACACACGTCTTGAAGCCTGGGATAGCAGAGAATACCTTGAAATGCTCTTGTCTTAAAGCCGATGTATGAAGGAAATAAAAAAAAGCGAATAAGAAAAATAAAATGGTGAGAAAAATGGACACTGGTTTTGTTATCGCCGAGGGCAATAAAAAAATATATAGCAAGGGTGTCTCTTCACCTAGTGCCCTGAGGCTAACTGGTCTGGGAGTCACTGCTATGCCTGAGGTGGTGCAAGACGAGGAAAATACACCAAATAAGCAAAGCACATGAGTAATCGGTCGATTAGTACCTCAAGAAATATTAACGGTCGCATGAAAGTGTGTGAGCAAATTCATTTAAATATTCATTAATTAAAAAGTACTGAGACTGATGGGCAAGAGTATGATAGCTTGAATTGAATTCTCCGGGTGTAGGGATGTCCTTTACACACACGCAGGGTGATATGATCGATGTTTGGAAGAAAGATAGGAATGAAAAATAAAACGATGTTTTATTTAGGGAGGACGTGATTTTTGACATCTTTTCATGACCATTAAGATAGGGCTCATGACAACTGAAAAGCTAGCTTAGTTGAAAACCCTAATTTTCAAGGCTTTTCTTTTACAATTCTTTTCTTTAAATGTAATATTCATGATCTTCCTTTTATTATTGGATTTTGTGGGTGCAATCCGCTGAAAACCCTCAGGAGACAACACTCCTCCTACTAGGGACACCTAGAGGTTTAAAGGCTTGTTGCACGTGCTCAGTGCAATCGTGTTGCCTACGAAAGTGTGCTTTTCTCTTTCTTTATTTTCTCCTTCTCTTTTTAATAAAACAATTCGATCGAGACGATCGAAAATAAGTTTGGGGGAATTTGATCAGTCGAAAATACTGCATTTCTAACACGGCAATTTCCCTACCTTTTGCATTCATGTATAGGTATTCGGTATTCATATCGCACATATTAGAAAAACACATGTAAAATACCGTATTACTTGTACTGTATACTAAAACCGGCACTTTTAGGGAAATTGTGTGTTTTTCATGGCATTGCATCACCCTTGTATTGCACAACTCTTGTCTGTGGTCTAATGCAGGAAATTCCAGAAGCAGAGCCCAAATTGGGAAAAGATCTGATAAAAGATACGCCAACTCCAAGATACAAGATCTGGAAATAATACAGAAGGCCAAAGAAAAATTAAAATATCAGAAAAAGGCCCATAAGGAAGCCCATGAATTACCATCTGAAAATAAAACACCAAGGCCACTAAAGGGCCGCGGATCCGCGGCCCAAACCCCCTTGGCGCGGCGGATCCGTGGCCATATTATGGGATCAGCTCCTCAAATTTCCTCACATGCTCTTAAATAACGGCCAAAGCTTCCAGAAGACCCCAGAAGCTCCACGTGGCACATCTAGAAGGCTCGGCTTAACAAACTCTTGGAGGGAAATTCAAATTTTGGGCTTAACTAACTTTTTGGAGGGAAATTCAAATCTTGTGCTAACTAACTTGTGGAGGGAAAATTCAAATTTCAATCCTAGATCTAGAATTTGGATGTCTATAAAAGAGAGCCTAGATCTAGGGTGAGGTCGGTTCATCATTCTTCATCTCTCCCTCTTCCACCCACAAGTTGAGTGACCCGACTTGTGCCAAATTCCAATTCAAAATCAAGATCAAGATCCTGAGTACCATTCAAGAAAGAGAGCCTTCAACCTTTAGCAAGCGACGCCGGATTCCAATCGGAGCAAGAGATCCAAGCCGATCCGCGACTCAAGGAGCCGAGCGAAGCTGAAATCGACGATCTAGTTCCTACCTTTTGTAAATTTCAAGAGAGTTGTAACGAAATTTGTCGATAAATAAAGGTGAAATTTCTATATCTTGCTTATCTTTGATTCAACATTATGATTCGATCTCAATTTGTGATTGCGTTTGATATTATGATGTTTGAGTAAAACTCCGCTCGTATAGGAGTTGTGACGATCAATAGAATGATGATGATGATTTAGATCTTTTTACATTTCTTAAATCCTATAATGATTGTAAATTCTAGTGAACCAAATGATCGATGACCTAGTTTCGGGATGATCCTTTCTTGATTGTGTTCACTCGAAACTAGGGAATAACGATTGATCATTTGATTAACTAGAAGCTAGAATTTAAATGAGATTCATCGAAAGGATAAAGGATAAGACGAGGAAACCCTATATTCTTCGCAAAAATCCTTAACCTCGATGAATTATCATCGATCTAGTATCAATTCGCTAAAGGATAAGAACATGAAATCATTAGATCTCATCACATCTATAGATCCGATCTACTCCTACGAGCTACACTTCGAATCTTGATTGTTGGTTGGAAAAATCATCACAAATTACCACTTCTTGATTTTAATGCTTTCTTAGATCTAGATTTTTCTCTTTCTTGAATTGCAATTACAAATCATGAATTGTTTTGTTTTCTTTTCCTTAAAGTTTCGACTCATCTAATTCGAAAGACGAACGATTACACTTTCCCTGTGGACGATCCGCACTTACTAACGCGCTACATCCGACACCGTTATTGATTGCGGTCAAATATTTTTGGTTGTGATTTCTATATTCAATTTTCTAAAAACCAATACACATCCTAAAAATCATTCAATCAAAATGGCGCCGTTGCCGGGAATCGTGTGCTATTTGTTCATTTTTTGAAATTTGAGTTGAAAAGTTTATGCCATCAATATTTTTTAGATCAAAACTCGCGCAAAACACTAAACAAGTTGTTATGGTTAATTGAAAGGAGATCTGAAGCTTGCTGTGAAATTGGAAAATTATTTGGAGAATTCCAGAGAGCTCAGGAGCTGAACAGGAGCAGTACCAAATTTTTCAGTGCAGAGAGGAGCTCAAGGTGCGGCGGAACCGCGGCATTAGGGGCTAATCGCGACGGAATCGTGGCGGTTCTAGGGGATCTCTGTACAATTTTTATCTGGTAACCTCTAACTTTCTTATCTCCTTCCTAAAATCTGCTCCAATTAACAATTTGTTGCAGGCTTCTTTGCAAAAATCGCAGCGCCGCAAAAAGCAAAATTAAATTTGTGTGTGTTTTGATTTTGTGGTTGTTTACATAATTAATACGGATATTAAGGGGCAAAGACCAAATCCAGATTAGGTGGGGAGTTCATTACCCTTCCTAAGCCCCGAAAATCACAAACTTGTATCCGCATTTACCCTCATTAATTAAAAGAAATCTAGAGATGACTCTAAGGACCGTCGCGCACACTTAGGACAAGAGAAGGCCGTGGGTAATTCATTACTTATCCGCGTTTCTTTTGTGGTGTCTAAGGCAAGTGTGTCGAAGGCTAGTGGTTACTTAATTAGGCCCACTACTTACGTAGTGGAGAACCTCCCACTTACCTGGCACTTACCTGGCCACAGGAGAGACAATGAGGCAGTGGAGGATTTATCCTGCGACTTGTCTTTTTGCAGTTAGGAGCGGTCTAGAGATTTGACCTAGGTGACCCCTAAAATTAGGGTTTTGCTTGTTGCATTTGTTGTGATCGCATCATCTTTTCAAAATCCGTATCATTTTTCAAACAAACACCGCATTCACTTCATTTCCCCTAATTATAAATCACGCTGCCACTTGTACTAACCCCTTTTAGTGCAAGATAGGCTGGACACGGGATTCTAGTGCCCGACTTGTCCGCGTCCCCTCGATCGACTCCGAAGTCGGTATTTCTCCATTTACCTTTCTTTTACCCCCCACCACACCCACTCCGATGGATCCGTCTCCATCGAACCTCTTTACCGCTACTCTGCCGCCGTCCGTTGGTGCGCAGAATCCTCCCCGCATCTCTCTCCAAGAGAGGTGCTACCCTTTGCGAGGTCCTCTCTCGACCTGCTTATCCATTCCACCAGCCAACGGGGATAACTTTGAAATTACGCCCCAGTACATCAACCTCCTGCCCAAATTCCACGGTCTCGAGACTGAAGACGCGTACGTTTTTATTACCAAATTTGAAAACGTATGCGCAATGATGGGTACATCACAACTTTCTGTGGATGCCATGCGTCTACGACTTCTTTCATTTACCTTGTGCGATTTAGCCGAGAAGTGGCTATATAACACCACCGCACATTCCATAACGAATTGGGAAGAATTCGTTGCGGCATTCCTTAAGAAATTCTACCCTATGCAAAAGACAGCTCGAATCCGTAGCGAACTATATCAATTCTCCTAGCTTCCGGCAGAACCATTCTCTAAATGCTTTGAACGATTCAAGGATCTTTTGGTTCAATGCCCACATCACGGCATCCCGAGATGGGAACTTTGCCGAATCATATATGAGGGCAGTAACCCTACCACTAAACAAAACCTTAAAAACATGTGTCAAGGCACCTTTATGACTAAGGATGATGGGGAAGCATGGAAATTTTTAGAAGAGTTCGCTGAAAAGTCACTACAGTGGGAGACTGGAACCCAGCCATCGAGTAGGGGTGGCGTACACCAAATAGACGTGTCCATAGGTGTTCGAGCTGAGATGGCAGCAATGCAAAAGAAGCTCGACGCTATGGAACACAAATTCTTAGCAGCCTCCCTAAACCCAATGTCACTCCCCAAAACTGTTTGTGGGTGTTGTTCTGATCCGTCTCACTTAACGAAAGAATGTCCATTAAACTCTCAGTTTCAAGGTCTCGAGCATACCAATGCCGCATTTCAAAGACCTAGAAACGATCCATATTCTTCCACGTACAATCAGGGTTGGAGGAATCACCCGAATTTTGCTTGGAACCAATCCCAAAACACGGTTCCAAACCCGAATCAATTTCAAAGGGGCCTTCCTCCACAACAGCAACCGTTACAACTCACCCAGCACCCCTATCAGTCACAAAATTTCCAAAACCAGGTCAACCCTCCTCCACCTTCTAATCCTATGCAGTCGACCTGTTCTGACGAGTTCTCTCAATTCACTCAAACTATGAAATCACTCTTGTCAAATTTCACGGAAATGTCGGCCGAGGTTAGGTCTTCCGTCGGTGAGATAAAGAAAAACTCAGCGTCCCAAGCTGAGAGTATCAAAACGATGGAAGCTGAGATTGCACGACTCAAGGCCGAAATGAGTGCGAGAGAAAAAGGGAAACTTCCGTCTCAACCCCTACCGAATCCTGGGCATTACAATGTAAATGCCGTCACAACGTTGAGATCAGGAAGAATGCTAGATAACCATGTTGGGGAAGAAGTTGATGATACTGAAAATCCTATCAACACCCCGGCTGAGACCTTTCCTCACACACACACTTCTACGTCTGATTCTTGTCCTCCTACCCCACCGCCTTCTCGCGAGCCTATTCTCCATTTCCCTCTAGGCTCGCCGTCTCAGCCCACCTCTTCTAGCTCTTCACAGACGATCCCCACTCCTCTTTCGGGATCTCGTCTACCCCCTCTTCCTTTTCCTATGATGGACTCAGCGCTTATTGCTAAAGCACCTTATCCTAATCGGTTAAGGGCTAACACATCGAGTCCACATATGGAGAAGATTATGGACATGTTTAAGCAAGTTAACATCAACATCCCTCTCCTAGATGCCATCCAACAAGTTCCGTCCTATGCGAAAACTCTTAAGAACTTGTGCACTAGGAAGAGGAAGACCCAAGTGCCCAAGAAAATTTTCATGCCAAAGACTGTAGACACGGCTTTCCCCCAACAATTACCGAGGAAACGTAAAGATCCTGGATATCCTACTATTTCCATTTCTATTGGGGAAAAACACATCAACCGTGCTCTACTAGACCTTGGCGCTAGTGTTAACTTGCTTCCATACTCGGTTTATGAGCAACTAGGTATCGGAGAGTTGAAGCCAACCCATTGCACTCTCCAGATGGCTGACCGATCAATCACCAAACCTAGGGGTGAACTGGAGGATGCATTAATAAAAATCGGGGAATTTATATTCCCTGTGGACTTTATTGTAATTGATATACAGCCTGTAGCGAACCCACGGAATCAAATTCCGGTGATTTTAGGTCGCCCCTTTTTGGCCACTTCCAACGCTATCATCAACTGTCGTAATGGCTCTATGACCCTATCCTTCGAGAATAGGTCAATAGAGCTGAACATTTATAAGTTGGGAAGTGTACCCTCCGAACCTACTGCTCAGGTCTGTTCTGTCGACTTAATGGATGTCGACAGCAGCGAATTTGACGATCCTCGTGATACTGATCTTGACTCTTTTCATACGTTATTGTTTGACCCAACTATGTATCATACACATACGGACTCTTCCACCAAGATGTCCGGGTCAACAACTAACACTGATTATGAACTGCTTTTAGAGTCTGAAGATCACCCCGCACTTTGTGACGACATTATTCATCGGGGTATTGAGGAAATCTTCGCTGATAAACTCGCATTTTTGAATGACACGGGTGTTGAGATGAATCATGTCCCAATCACTGAAATTGAACCTCCACCCCTTCCTCTGAACTGTAAAAAGAATGCGAGTAATCCATCACATTCACTGCATCGTCTCTCCAAAATGAGACGCACGCACACTCTCTTCCACCACTTAACCTTTCCCCACTTCTTCTTCCACCAACCAGAGCACTGCATTGATAAAATTTTTGAATGGTTGGTGTTAACATTAGGTCTTTGCAAAGCTTGGCATCGACCAATGATTTTTGACCCCCTCATGTGATTTTCAAAGCTTAACATTGCATAACTCAAGTTTGGGGGGGGACAATTTTTCTGGCTCTTGGAAAGAAAATTTTTATAAAAATTTTGAGCCAAGAATAAGTTTGGGGGAGGGTCTTCACTTATATATTTTGCCCCCACTAATAAATTCCTTCCAGACTTACAGGTTTTGTTGATATAGAGGTTGGCAACAGTGAGGACACTGTTGAAAACAAGTTTGGGGGAGGTTTGTGCTTAGTTTTGCATCATGTGCATATCATTTGCATAAACACAAAACATTTCTTTAAAAATCATAAAAATTTAAAAAAATTTCAAAACCCATAAAAATTCTGTGTACATATTTTTGGCTCATCATTTTTTTGTAAATAGTTTTTCAAAACCCATAAAAACCTATAAAAATTCAAAAAATTTCAAAACTCATAAAAAAAATTTTAAAAAAATTTTCAAAATATAAAAATATTTAATATTTATGATAATAAAAGATTAGATAGTGAACAATTACATCCTTGAGATTAGAAAAATTTAAGAAAACCAAGAAAATTAGAAGTTTTCTTATACGAACTAGTAATAAGTAGTTATGAGCCGTTGTCCCAAGGGTTAGTAAGATGAAGGTAGTCACTAATCTGAGGATAAAAATAAGTCTGAAAAATAGTTTCTATTCTGGAAGCCAAACATTTTGAACGTTGATACCCTGTTATTCGCACTTACACACGTCTTGAAGCCTGGGATAGTGGAGGATACCTTGAAATGCTCTTGTCTTAAAGCCCATGTATGAAGGAAATAAAAAAAAAGTGAATAAGAAAAATAAAATGGTGAGAAAAATGGACACTGGTTTTGTTATCGCCGAGGGCAATAAAAAAATATATAGCAAGGGTGCCTCTTCACCTAGTGCCCTAAGGCCAACTGGTCTGGGAGTCACTGCTATGCCTGAGGTGGTGCAAGACGAAGAAAATACACCAAATAAGCAAAGCACATGAGTAATCGGTCGGTTAGTGCCTCAAGAAGTATTAACGGTCGCATGAAAGTGTGAGCAAATTCATTTAAATATTCATTAATTAAAAAGCACTGAGGCTGATGGGCAAGAGTATGATAGCTTGAATTGAATTCTCCGGGTGTAGGGATGTCCTTTACACACACGCAGGGTGATATGATCGATGTTTGGAAGAAAGATAGAAATGAAGAATAAGACGATGTTTTATTTAGGGAGGACGTGATTTTTGACATCTTTTCATGATCATTAAGATAGGGCTCATGACAACTGAAAAGCTAGCTTAGTTGAAAACCCTAATTTTCAAGGCTTTTCTTTTACAATTCTTTTCTTTAAATGTAATATTCATGATCTTCCTTTTATTATTGGATTTTGTGGGTGCAATCCGCTGAAAACCCTCAGGAGACAACACTCCTCCTACTAGGGACACCTAGAGGTTTAAAGGCTTGTTGCACGTGCTCAGTGCAATCGTGTTGCCTACGAAAGTGTGCTTTTCTCTTTCTTTATTTTCTCCTTCTCTTTTTAATAAAACAATTCGATCGAGACGATCGAAAATAAGTTTGGGGGAATTTGATCAGTCGAAAATACTGCATTTCTAACACGGCAATTTCCCTACCTTTTGCATTCATGTATAGGTATCCGGTATTCATATCGCACATATTAGCAAAACACATGTAAAATACCAGATTACTTGTACTGTATACTAAAACCGGCACTTTTAGGGAAATTATGTGTTTTTCATGGCATTGCATCACCCTTGTATTGCACAACTCTTGTCTGGGGTCTAATGCAGGAAATTCCAGAAGCAGAGCCCAAATTGGGAAAAGATCTGATAAAAGATACGCCAACTCCAAGATACAAGATCTGGTAATAATACAAAAGGCCAAAGAAAAATTAAAATATCATAAAAAGGCCCATAAGGAAGCCCATGAATTACCATCTGAAAATAAAACACCAAGGCCACTAAAGGGCCTCGGATCCGCGGCCCAAACCCCCTTGGCGCCGCGGATCTGCGGCCATATTATGGGATCAGCTCCTCAAATTTCCTCACATGCTCTTAAATAACGGCCAAAGCTTCCAGAAGACCCCAGAAGCTCCATGTGGCACATCTAGAAGGCTCGGCTTAACAAACTCTTGGAGGGAAATTCAAATTTTGGGCTTAACTAACTTTTTGGAGGGAAATTCAAATCTTGTGCTAACTAACTTGTGGAGGGAAAATTCAAATTTCAATCCTAGATCTAGAATTTGGATGTCTATAAAAGAGAGCCTAGATCTAGGGTGCAAATTGTTCAAGAATCACCACCAACTTCAACCCACAAGTTTAGTGACAAAACTTGTGCCAAACCCTTACCCCAATTCCAATTCAACTTCAAGATCAAGATCCCGAGAGCAATTCAAGCAAGAGAGCCTTCAACCTTTAGCAAGCGACGCCGGATTTCAACGGAGCAAGAGATCCACGCCGATCCGCGACTCAAGGAGCCGAGCGAAGACGAAATCGACGATCTAGTTCCTACCTTTTGTAAATTCAAGAGAGTTGGAACGAAATTTGTCGATAAATAAAGGTGAATTTTCTATATTTTTGCTTATCTTTTAATTCAAGCATAATGATTAGATCTCAATTTGTGATTGTGTTTGTGATCATGATGTTTGAGTAATCTCCGCTCGTGTAGGAGTTGTGACGATCTTTAGATGATGATGATTTAGATATTCTTACAATTCTTAAATCCTATAATGCTTTGAAATTCTAGTGAATCAAATGATTAATGACCTAGTTTCGAGATGATGCTTTCTAGATCGTGTTCACTCGAAACTAGGGAACAACTATTGACCATTTGATTAACTAGAAACTAGAATTTGAATGCGATCTATCGAAAGGACAAAGGATGAGTTGCGGAATCCCTAATTTTCCCGCACGATCCTTAAATATCGATGAATTTGCATCGATCTAGTATTAATTCGTTAAAGGATAAGAATGAGTAATCATTAGATCTCATCACATTTATAGATCCGATCTACTCCTACGAGCCATACTTATAATCTTGAGTGTTGATTGGAAATTATCTCTCATCTCAATTCTTGTTTTTAACGTTTCTTTTAGATCTAGATTTTTCTTACTCTTGATCTTCAATTACAAATCATGAATTATTTTCTTTTCTTTGCCTTAAATTTTCAACTCATCTAATTCGGAAATTGAACGGATCTCACTTTCCCTGTGGACGATCCGCACTTACTAACGCGCTACATCCGACACCATTATTGATTGCGGTCAAAATATTTTTGGTTGTGATTTCTCTTTACTATTTTCCAACAACTACACAATCGAGAAATATCATTCAATCAAGACCCAACCTGGGCGTATTTTGGAGTAAGTTTGTATTTACCAGAATATCAAATTTTTATTAATACAATATTTTAATTATTATTAACACAGTTTAAATTTATATAACTAAACATATTTTTTTAAATTTAAAATCTTAACTTAAATAACAACCTCTTTCTCTCTCTCTATCTCTCTCTCTCCCACAGCATTCTCTCTCTCCTGCCCCATTCACTCTCTCTCTTCCATTCTTTCTCTCTCCCTCTCCTCTCTCAGCGCATCTCTCTCTCCCCCTTTCTCTCTCCTCTCGAGCCCTCTCTCTCTCCTTTCGCGGTTACTGTAGCCTTCTCGAGTTGCGTCACCGCCCCCTCTCCTTACAATCACCTCCCTTGTGTTCCTCTTCTTTTCTTCTTCCTCCTCTTTAAAAACCCCCGAGCGCCCCCACGAGAACCCATACAAACTTAACCCTAACCCTAAGCCCAGCCTCCTCTGCCTCCTCAAAACTCAACCCTTATCTTCCTTCTCTTCTCCTCCTTCTTTTCTTTTCTTCTTCCTTCTTGAACCCTACACCAACAGAGCCCCAGCCTGCACTATCACCCGAGCACCCTGCACCCTCGCCGGAGCTCCGTTAACCCCGACACCATCACCTCGTCTTCCCTGACCCTAGTGCACCATATCCAGTGAGCACCAATCCCCTATCTCTTCTTCTTCCTCTTCTTCTTTTTCTTTTTCTTTTCTTGATTCTTGATTTCACAATTTCCAGCCATCGCCGGAGTCGCATCGACGCTGCCAATCCAGGCGATCCTATGAACCTCCCTTGCTCGTGTGATTACCCTCTTGCCTTGCCTGGACCCATCCTACGTGCCGTGTGCGCGTTGCGACGATTACCCGACATCGGACGTGCCGTACGCATCCATTGTGCAATCCATTCAGGCAAGTTTATCTTGCTACATGCTATACTACAATATACTGCACCCATTTGAATGATAACATCACATAATGTTTAGTTATGCATCCCACATTACCATTTTTTTACCATTTTACTGTTATACGACGTCCATGTGCATCCATGTCGTTATTCACATATCCAGTCGCATGCTAATTCATCTTGCTACATGTTAGGTATATTATTATGCATCCATATGAATAAAAATATCACATGTTGAATGCATTGTACATCCATATTAAAGTTTACCATTTTCGGATACCCGTTTGCATCCATATCATTTAACATACATGTAGCTGCATCTACAGATCACATTAATTCATATTATTATTGTAGAAACACCCAATGCTTAATGATGCATCCCATTTAGTCTTGGAACTGTAAATGTAACCCTAATCGATGTTTGTGCATCCATACCATTAATTATTTATCAATTTGCATGCCATGTCACATTGTTTCATATTATTGTTATATTAGTACCCCATGCTTGATAATGTGCATCCTACGTAGTCATGATGTAACCCCTGATAAATATTTGTGTATCCATGATTTTATCGTGCACGCGTACCTGCTACAGTTTTATTATGAGCATCCGCTTGATATCTGTGCACTATCTGACTTGACTTGGTGCACCACTGCTTGACTCGATACCTGATCTTGTTACTAATGCCGACAATCTTGACATGTTGTCCCGATGGACATATCCAGTTGTCTGTATAGACAAACTTGTACCTACTTGATCCCGTGTTGGTATTAGCTCCAGATTTTCAATACCTGACTTGCACACATAACCTTGGGGGTATGAGAAAATCAAAAGTGTAAACTAAAGTGTAACTTAAAAGGGTATTACTTGATCCGTGGTCCCGGGGGGTAACGGGACAGAGCCATTCATGACTCTTACATCTTGATCCGTGGTCCCGGGGGGTAACGGGACAGAACCACTCTTGGTTCACATATTCCTGATCCGTGGTCCCGGGGGGTAACGGGACATATTCTTTGAGTTACATGGAGAATTACACTAATTGATTTCAAACAAACTTTAGAATAGATAACCAAGTAGCACAGCTTAGATTGAGCACTGCACGTCACACATACTGATATACTTCACTGTCATACATTCTTGTTGACTTGTTACTATTTATGATTCCTGCCTGCATATCTCGTTACATCCTGATTGCTTATATTATTGTTTGATATCATGACGCACTGACGTCTGGGTTTTGCATGGCCCGGATCCTCTATCTCTATCGCAGGCCGTTCAGGAGTATTTTGACCAATAAGCCAAGCAGTGAAGATCATGTTAGTAGCTAGTTAGTTTAGTTTTATTTCGCATTTTCATTCCTGATGTGAGCCCGTATTTTGGGACGTACTTTCCAGATTGTTATTGTTACTTGAATTTATTGCTTTCGCATATTATTTCTTGACTCGTTATTTCTGGCTCATGGACATGTACTAGATGGTTTCTTTTATTTTTCCTGTTCTTGATATCTATAGACAGCCGTAATGTGACTATGAAGGGATGTTTCCTAGCCACAGGTAGTATGGTTGGCTCTGTCACGTGCCGATCTTAGCGCACTCTGGGAAGCGGGACGTGACAGCGGTTAACTAAACACTATTTCACAAAATAAATCAAATGGAGCCGTTGCCGGGGATACGTGCGTAATTTTTTTTTCTTCCTGTTCGTGTTGAATTCTTATTCAAGCCATATCATAAAAATAAAATAAAACAGCAAATTGTGTATTTAACGATTAGTGTGCGATTTTTGCGAGGGAATCTGGAGTCACTTGTATGAGGAAATAGAGATTCAGAGACCTTCAAAGAGGACCAGAGGAGCATAGGAGGCAAGTGAATAATTTTTTTTAGAAGAACCTTAATTACCGTGGCGGAACCGCGGCTATATTATGCTATTAGCGGTGGAACTGCGGCAGAGTTGGTGAGTTGGAGCGCCAAATTCTTCTGGTAATCTTCTCTGATTTTTTCTCTCTCCTCTGAAATCCAATAATATATTTTTCTGCATGATTCTTTGCAAAATATTGCCGCTCAAAAATCTTTTTGCGTCTTTTGTAATTGGTTTGTGTGTGTGTATATTTTAAAAAACGGACCTTAAGGGGCAAGACCAAAATTCAGATTAGGTGGGATTTCATCACCCTTTCTAGGCCCCACAAATGACAAAACGAGTATCCGCATAACCCTATATTAATAAAAAAAATATTTAGACCAAGACTCTAAGGACCGTCGCACTCAATTAGGACAGAGAAAGTTCATGGGTAATTTATCGCTTATCCGCATTTCTTTTGTGGTGTCTAGGCAAGTGTGACTAAGGCAAGTGGTTACTTAATTAGGCCCGCTATTTTCGGTGATTCGTATAGCGGATACCTCCCACTTACCTGGCACTTACCTGCCCACAAGAGTGATAAAGAGATGGCAGAGGATTGATCCTGCAGTTTGTCCTTTGGAAGTCTAGAAGCAGTCTAGTGACTTGACCTAGGTGACCTTAGTTCTAGGGTTGATTGTGAATTTTTTGTGGGATTTGTCTCACGTCCGACACTTTTCAAAAAAAACATTTTTTTAAATCGTTCATACGCTGCCACTTGCGCTAAACCCGTTTAGTGCATGCTCGGCTGGACACGAGATTCTAGTGCCCGTCTTGTCCGCGTTTCTGCTATCGACTCCGAAGTCGGTACTTCTTCATCTCCTTTTTCCCCTCCACCCACCACATCAACTGAGATGGACGGTTCTCCATCAGATTATAACACCATTCTGCCGCCACCCGTAGGTGCGTATAATCTACCACGCATCTCTCTCCAAAAGAGATGCTACCCGATACGCGGTCCCCTTCCTACTTGCCTATCCCGTCCACCGGTCAATGGGGATAATTTTGAAATTAAACCCCACTTCATCAACCTTTTGCCCAAATTTCACGAGCTTGAGTCAGAAGCCGCATACGTTTTTATCACCAAATTCGAAAACGTATCCACGATGATGGGTACGTCACAACTTTCTGTGGATGTTATGCGCTTATGTCTTCTTCCTTTTATTTTATGCGATCTAGCATAAAAATGGCTTTATAACACTGCTGCACACTCTATTGCCAATTGGGATGAATTCGTTATAGCATTCTTTAAGAAATTTTATCCCAATCATAAGACCGCCCGTGTTCGAAGCGAGATTAACCAATTTACCCAGCTTCCCAATGAACCATTTTGGAAATGCTTTGAACGGTTTAAAGATCTGCTAGTCCAATGCCCTCATCATAGAATTAATAGATGGGACATTTGTCGAATTATATGAGGGTATTACTCCAGCAACAAAGCAGATGCTTGAAACCATTTATCAATGCCATTTCATATCTAAAGACGATGGGGAAGCTTGGCAATTCCTGGAAGATCTTGCTGAACAAACTTTGCAGTGGGAAAGCATTAGAACAACATCATATAGGGGGTACCATCAGCTCGATATTTCCATCGCAGTGAAAGCTGAAATGGCCGTGATACAAAGGAAACTCGAAGCCATAGAAAACAAAGTCTCTTCTACCTCCCTAAACCAGGTTATGCTCCCCAAAACCGTGTGTGGTTGCTGTTCCGACTCATCACACTTAACGGAAGAATGTTCTTTAAGACCACCGTTTCAAGGTCAAGAACAAATTAATGCTACTTTTCTGCAACGGCCTAAAAACGATCATTATTCTTCCACATACAATCGGGGATGGAAAAATCATCCTAATTTTGCTTGGAACCAAAACCAACCTCAAAATCAAAACCAGTTTCCAAGCAACTATCAAAGACCTCCCCCACAGCAACAGCAACCACCACAACACAGTCAGCACCCCTTTCAATCGCAAACTTTTCAAAATCCGGCCAACAATTCTACACCTTATAATAATTCTTTCCAAACAGCCGGTACCGAAAACTCATCTGCACTCGAACGAAAGTTGGATATGTTTATTAAACATTCCACGCAAACGATGGCTGATTTAAAGTCTTCTATCCAAACGTTACTACAGAACACTGCTTCCCACGATGAAAGCATAAAATCGATAAAAGTATAACTTGCACAGCTAAATGCCGCGATGAGTGCAAGAGAGAAAGGGAAAATTCCGTCTCAACCCCTACCGAATCCTGCCCACTCACAAAGTTATAATGTGAGTGTCGTTACCACGTTGAGATCGGGAAGAGTGCTGAACAACCAAGTCGGTGAACAGGTTGATGATGAAGAATCAATTGAAACCCCGGCTTCCACTTCTAACCCTATTTCGTCTAGTCCACCTTCTTCCGAGCCTATTCTCCATGTTCCCCTAGGCTCGAACCCTCCGCCCACTTCCTCGAGTCAACCTAAAACGATCCCAACTCCAATTCTAGGATCCATTCCATTCCCACAATTTTTTCCAATGTTGAACCCAACCCTTATTGATAAAGCTCATTATCCACATAGGTTAAGAGGCAACAGACCAAGTCCATAAATGGTGAAGATTGTGAAAACTTTTAAGCAAGTTAACATAAATATTTCTCTCCTAGAAGCAATTCAACAAGTTCCGTCTTATGCGAAAATTCTAAAGGACTTGTGCAGTAGGAAGAAATAAATTCAAGTACCTAAAAAAGTTTTCTTAGCGAGTAATGTGAGCACTGCGTTTACCCAACAATTACCCAAGAAACGAACGGACCCCGGAAGTCTTACCATATCTATTTTTATTGGGGGTAAAACTATCAATCGTGCTCTACTTTATTTAGGTGCTACTGTTAACTTGCTTCCGTATTCTGTATATGAGCAATTAGGGATCGGAGAGTTAAAACCGGCGCACTGCACTCTCCAGATGGCAGATCGATCTATCACCCAACCTAGGGGTGAGCTAGAGAATATGTTAATCAAAATCGGGGAATTTATATTCCATGTGGACTTTATCTTTATAGATACACAGCCTGTAGAAAACCCCCGAAACCAAATCCCGGTGATTTTAGGTCGACCTTTTCTTGTGAGTTCCAACGCAATAATCAATTGTCAAAATGGCTCTGTGACCTTATCCTTTGGGAAGATGTTGTTCAGTCGAAAATATCGCACGTTTGATATAATATTTTCCTTACTTTTCTTAAATATCTAAAGGCGTTTATTATAAATACAGAACATATTTGGGTTTATTTGAAAAATACTATTTACCATATGTTTATATATTATAATTAACATTATAAAGCAAAATATATGCATATAATATTTATATAATATTTTTATTATGCATATCATATCAAATATTCTAATCAAGATTCTTTAAAAGATATAATATTATACAAATGGTTAGAACGATATCTTTATAACAAATATTACTAACATTATTCATGGAGATATTGTGCAAGATTTAGCTCAGGTCAGGAGATCGGGATATCGGGATGTCGGGAATAAAAAATCTGCCAATAAAGTTTAATTAAAATCGAAGAGTCAATACTGGCAGAGACTCAGAGAAGATATGAAGATTCCAGATATCTAGAAGATCTCTACGTGTCAACATGAAGCCGCTGAAGAAATTGCAATCCCTAAATCCCCTATTCAACTGCGCTTCCGCGGCAAAACCATCATTATTGCGGCGGATCCGCGGCTAATATGAAGACTTGGGAGTTGGGATTTTTTAGATAGGATCCTATCAACAAACCCTCACATATGACATCTAGGATGTTTATATTCTGTGACTATAAATAGGACCGAGCGCTAAACATAGAAATCATCACCTTTTACAAGAAGCAAATCACCGTCAAAGAACAGGTGATCCACGACAGGTTCGCGATTCGACGTGATAAAGCGAAGTGAGATTCGACGGAACATCTACTTCCTACGAGGCAGAGTTCGAGAGCAACTTCTTCTTCCTCTTGTAATCTAAACTCGAAGAATTGTACTTGTGAAGTTGATTAATAAAGGTAGATCATTAGTTTAATTATTTAGCATTTAATTTTTACATTATGATCTCATTCTCTATCCGTTTTTCTTCTATCTCCATCATGCGCGAGTAATTCTCCGCTTAATAGGGTTCGTAGGATTAAAGTAGAACAACGGATGAGAAAATATTTTAACTTCTTTTAAGTCTTATAAAATTTATAAACTTTAGCAAAAGAATCGTTAACATCCTTATCGGGCGCGCTACCAATTTATTGTTAGTCTTGACCGCGATTTGAGATCAGATTAACAATTGTTTTGTTAAGGGCTAGACATGAATAGAGATTAATGAAGGGACAAGGGTCAATAGTGGGGAAACCCTAGTTTCTTCCAAGAACCATAATTCTCATTCATCACTATCAATCTAGTTTTAAATCTATCAATAGATAAAAGGAGTCATCTTTATTAGTCATCCATGACTACTAAATCCGAACGAACCCTACAAGCCCTCTTCTTATATATTCTACATCCGTGTTTATCATAGATCTAGAATCTATTTTCCCTATTCTTTTACTTTAATCAACTCGTATAAAAAAAAATTAAAAGTTCTACGCATCCCTGCGGACGACCCGTACTCATCTCGGCTAGCTACACGTGACACCGTTATTGATTGCGGTTACTACTTTATACACTTTCACAGAATCAATCAAATGGCGTCGTTGCCAGGGATACGTGCGTAATTTTTTTCTCTTACTATTTGTGTTGAATTCTTATTTGATCCATATCATAAAAATAAAATAAAACAAATTTTGTATTTAACGATTAGTGTGCGATTTTTGCGAGAGAATCTGGAGTCGCTTGAACGAAGAGATAAATATTCAGAGACCTTCAGAGAGGACCAGTGGAACAAAGAAGTCCGCTGTGAAAAAAATTTCAAGAGAACCCACCATTGCGCGACGAAACCGCAGCAAAAGCAGGAAATTAGCCGCAGAACCGCGGCGGGGTTGGTGAATTGGAGTTCTAAATTCTTCTGGTGATCTTTTTTTGACCTTTATCTCTCCTCTAGAAATCCAATAATATACTTTTCTGCAGGATTCTTTGCAAATTTCGCCGCTCAAAAATCTTTTTGCGTGTTTTGTTTTGTGGGTTGTTTTTGCATATTTTTAATACGGACTTTAAGGGGTAAGACCACAATTCAGATTAGGTGGGGATTTCATCACCCTTCCTAAGCCCCACAAATCGCAAACGTGCATGCGCATAACCCTATATTAATTAAAATATATATATAGACCAAGCCGTAAGGACCGTCGCATTCAATTAGAACAGAGGAAGGTCATGGGTAATCTATCGCTTATCCGCATTTCTTTTGTGGTATCTAGGGAAGTGTGTCTAGGAAAATGATTACTTAATTAGGCCTGCTATTTTCGGTGATTCGTATAGCGGATACCTACCATTTACCTGGCACTTATCTGGCCACAAGAGTGATAAATAGGTGGTAGAGGATTGATCCTGCAGCTTATCCTTTGGAAGTCTAGGAGCAGTCTAGTGCTTGACCTAGGTGACCTTAGTTCTAGGGTTTGCTTATGCATTTTGTGATTTGTCGAGTCAACTCTCAAGTCCCATTTTCAAACCAAAATAATCCAACTAGAGTTTAAATCTTTCCCCTTCTTCTTTCCTCTTTCCTTCTTATAATAGGTAACCCAAACAAACGAACTCTTGCCGAGCTTTACTATCCAGAACCAGATATTTCTTATTTTCGTAATTTCTTTGGTCAAAATTCCGATTCTACCATGTCTTTAAGAGATCGGACAGAGCAAGCGGAAAGAAACAGTTGGACACCTCACTCCAGGTCCTATCAACCGCATCAAAATTCTACATTTTCTTATGTTGATACTCTTTCCCCTTCCTCTTTCCTCTTTCCTTCTTATAATGGGTAACCCAAACAGACAAACTCTTGCCGAGTTTTGCTATCCAGAACTAGATATTTCTTGTTTTCATAATTTCTTTAGTCAAAATTCGACTCTACCATGTCTTTAAGAGATCGGACAGAGTAAGCGGAAAGAAACAGTTGGACACCTCACTCCAGGTCCTATCAACCGCATCAAAATTCTACATTTTCTTATGTTGATACTCCATTTAAAGCGTATGAGGAAACTCCTAAACGCATATCCATCGCTGAGTATATGGCGAGGGCTAAAAGCCAAAGTTTCAATCCGGTTAAACCGTTAGGACAACAAACACCATCACTTTCTAAGGAAGATACTGCTATTCGTTTTGCGGCGTATATGACATCTGTCGCCAGTCTCCAACCAACCAACCAATATCAATATTCTTCTTATCACAATGTTGATCCTACTCCTGTCCAATTTTCACAACCATTCGATTCTTATCAATCCTACCTGACTTTTACACCTTCTCTAGACATTTCTTCTGAACAGTCATTTAGGAGTTTTACCTATCCACAAGAATTTCAATCTTCTACTAAAACCCCTTGCCGACCCATGTCTAATCTTGAACGGACAGTGGAAGAATATCGGGTAGCGTCGCGCCGCCACATAGAGGAATTGAATGCGTCCATGGCTACCCTCATACAACTTAACGAACGAGCAACTAGTTTCCAACTAGCTCAAAATTTTCCAATGTATGATACGGCAATAGGTCAAATTGAGAATTTGGGTAGTGAGAAAGAGCAGTACACCCTTCCAAATCAAACCTCCCCATCCCAAATTGAAATCCACAACTCCAGTTTCACAAATCTATCAAGAACACCAAATGAATCACAAGTGAAGATAAAAGGTTTGATGAGTTGTGTGACTTTATAGTGTTTTATTTACCCGATTGTGAAGGGCCACACCCAATCCTTTTGATCTCTACACCTCCACTCTAGAACCGAAATTGATTGAAAACCATGCTTATGATGAGGTGTCTGAGAATTTTAACCTTCACTTGATTGAGGATATTAACGCTAGGGATGTATTAGATGATGAACTCACAGTTTTGGATGAATTTTTCTCACCAATTTATTAGGTCCTTTCAGTTCCGTGTGGACATCATCTCGAACCTTTAACTGTTTTCCCGAACCCCATATGCGTCTGGAAATCGATGATAAATACATGATCGAAAAGCAGAACGAAATTCAGCCTTCATTTCCCATATCTGGTTCAGCAATACTTGACACCCCAATTTGTTTACCCATTTCATCACCCACTTTCTTTGGTTATTCTTCTAATCTTCCTTTACTTTTATCGAGTGTTGATGACTCACACTCCGATATTTTGAGTTCGATAATTCTGAAAGAAAACTTGATTTAGACTCCTTTGAGAATGAGGTAGATGAGTTTTCCAAGGCTCCTACCTCTATAATTTTTGACAAATTAAGCGTGTTGAATTCTGGCGCGACACTTATTGACATTGAAATGTTCAAACGGACCATCGATGCAAGTTTCGATGATATTTTCGTCGACGAACTCGCATTCCTAAACGACATGGATTTTGTGATTAATCAACCTCCACCCGAAGAAGTTGAACCACCACCATTTATTCTTATCACATACTGTAACAACTCCAATTTCAATGTACAGAAAATTGTTTAAAATTAATGTACACTTGGGGTATTTACAATTCCTATGAACGCTAACTTTAGAACAGAAAGAAGGAGCCTGTAGCTCATTGGTAAGACCTTGCACTGCTGAGACATAGCATCCGAGTTCAAATTCCATCAGCCACATTATCTATTTATTAAAAAAAAATTTAATCTTTTTAGAAGCCCAAGAGTCTACACATGCACTACACGTAAATTGAAAAGACGCTGATTATTTAAACATGTGCACGAGGCTAGTTAAAGCAACACGACACGTAGCATCCAACCCCACCCCAAACTGACGGTATTGGCCCGGAAAAAAGCCATGTTTGACCGGTACCACCGGTTTTCCCCGACGGTAATGCCCCCAAACCTTAACACTGCAACCCTGTCACGCCCCGCTTTCCAGTATACGAGCAGAAGACGCGATGAGGCCGCTACGTATTTACTCTGAAGTAAATACGCTAAGCGTATCTAAGCAATATAAAAATGCAAGAGAGACAAAAGATATAACTGAACAGTAACTTTATTTATTCACATTCTTTTTACAATACATGGAAAAGTAAATATATGGAATAAAGAGATGCCTAAACAGTGGCATAACAGAAATGAAAGTACTGAAATGAAATGTGTACAATGAATGTAAAGCTCTGGGTCGTTGGCTAGCTGATCCAAGTCCTCGCTGGTGGGCTCGATCTCCTAAGTGTCCAGATCACCTGACAACATTTCAAAGAAGAAAGAGAAGGAATGTCATCAATGAACAATCGCTCAGTAAATCCCAAAAATAAGGGAGAAATAGAATAGACAGAGAGAGAAATTAGCTTTTAAAGTTGTATTATATGGTTAACGCTGTTGTTTGTAGCTTGGTACAGAAGAATGCTAGTGTATACGAGAGGAATCTCTATATACCATAGACTAAGGGTAATAGGAGTACAAGGAACCATTTATGCCACGGTACAACAGCAACATGAATTCAGGTTAGGTGTCTTAAGTCTTGCAGTCTCGTGTCACTTCTAACACCTTCCGTACCAATTTACCCCTTAAAACCCCGCAATGTCTTGATTGTCTGATTGTATTGTATTGTAAATTATATTGTCTTGTATAGGTGGATGACTTGCCGAAACCATTATATCAGTAGAATGGATGTAACTGGAAAATCATGTAGATAGAAGTATATCCATGGTTCGATTCGGTCAATACAGATTTGAATAGATTGAATATATGGATTCATAGATTCATATTGAATTGTAGTATTGTAGATTGTACTTAAATTATATTCAAGTCAGATTATTTATAATGAGACTCAGTCTGAGTCAGAATAATTAGAAAAGAAATTGAAGTCCTGAATTAGGTTTTGATGTTATCGGTAACCGCTGCACATGGACGAAAGGATTTGTGTCTTTTTCAAAGACGATTACTGTGTTGATAACACTGTTTGTTAGATTTTCTACCTTAAATATGCAAGCACCCACTTCTCCGGCTCCCTGAGGCTCAAGAGATTGGTCCCTCTTAAACCTATGTTTACTAGGGTCCTTAGGGTAATTTATAGAACTTGAGAGAGTTTTATGTAAAAGTAATTTTGTAAAATTTTTAAAATACACCCAAGTATTTAATTATCTTCGTTAGAGTTGTTATAGATGTGGATTTTATATATGTAACATTTCTAGTGAAAATGACCTATTTTTCATAATACATGGTATTTAATTGTAAGGTATTGAACTTGTATGGAATTTCATGGTATTTTCATGTAAAATGATTCTTTTGACTTAGAAAGGTTGGAATATTGATATTATAACAAAAATAGATATTTTGATAATACATATATATTTATTTATTTATAAAAGATAATTTTAATTTATTATTTTCTAGAAATCTTATTTTCCTAAGATATTTGTATTTTAAATCTCTCGAGATCGAATGCTCCTTGCGGAGGTCTGAATCTCGCACTACTAAGTCGAGGATGTGCGATAATCCGCACCATCCCGAACGGATTCCCCAAAAATGGGTTATAGCGGCGCTTTGCAAAGACTTGTTTAAAATACATAATCTTGTGAAAATGGTTTTTTTATAAGTTAGAGCTAGTTTTGTGTAAAACGGTATTTCCCGAATCTATATTTCCTAAAAGGTATTGTGCTATGTTGCATATGAGTGTTGTGAAGAGGTAGGCATTACCTTGTGATCTAACTAAAGGTATAGCAAGATTAATGATGTTTTAAAGTCGAAACTATACTACATGGTATTTTACTGAAAAAGAGCGGTAAAAATTACAAAATGAAATATTTTGCTATGAAATTTGTTCAACATGATTTGTTAATGATTAATAGTCAAGATGTAAGAGTTTAATATGGTTTTGTTAAGGAAAATTGAACTTTATAAAGAAAACCGAATCGGAAGTCGGATTTAACTCCGCTTCTGTCGGGTTTTAGTAAAAGAAGTTTTAAGAATATATTAGAGAAGAGGAAGGTGGGACTTATGGGATTAGAGCTTAGAAAAGAGGAAGGGGGAGTGGAAGTAGGTTCCGGTGCATCGTTTCGTAGCTAGGAGCTCCTAGGGTCGTCGTCGGAATTTCGCCGGAGTTTCGCCCTTCACTAACTTCACTTGCACACAAAAATTCTAGAGAGTTTTCTTGAGAGTTTTGGACAGAGTTTGTGAGTGAGGGGGTGTAGAATGGAGTGGTATTTATAGAAAAAGATTAAAGTTAGGGTATGTGAAAGGGTGTATTAAAAATTGTAATAAAAAGAGATTAATGGAGTTTTGAATGGCTCTGTTAATGTGCTGGATTTTTAAAGTATACAGGAATTTCCAGAAGACAAAGAGGCACAAGTTTCATGAAGGGTCAACTCGGATTCAGCCGAGTCAACCCGGCCTCGCCGGCCGAGTCGATCGAGTCGGGCCGGGGCTCGCCGTCGAAGGTCCATCGTCGTCTGGTTAGCACAGTGGGGTAATTTGTTTTTAGTATGACCTTTGGTTTTACGGGTTTAGCACGTGTAGACTCTTGGGATTCAAAAAAATTTTAAAAAATCAATATTAAAAATAATATGGGGGTGGGATTTGAACTCTGGTGCTTTGGTTCAGCAGTGCAAGGTATTACCAAGGAGCTACAAGCACCTTCTTACTATTAAAAAGCAAAACAAACTTATAACATGTGCTCAGGCAAAAATACCCCTTTCTGTATTTTTTGAAAAATTTGTACAGAAAGTTGTACAGGAAGTTTAGGGTTGTTACATTCTACCCTCCTTAAAAAATTTCGTCCTCGAAATTTTTAAAAGGAAAGTGTAACAGATTCAAGGAAAGTTTGGTGGCTGGAGTAATGATAGTGTATGAAAAATAACAAGTGATACAAGGGTTTTTAAAAATGTGAAAGAGACTTACCAGTGTTATCTTGGTCAACTGTCACGGCTTCTACGGCTGCTAAGGTGTAATCCTGTCGCCGTGGCACGTTCCTCCTAGCTTAAGGCATATTCCTCTGTTCTTGGAGCATGTTTCTCTGCCCTCGAGGCATGTCCCTCATTACTTGTTGGAATTGGCGAGTAGGCTGTGTAGGTGGTGGAGCAGAGAGTGCTAGACGAGGTGTAGGAACCTGGATAGTTGGCTGCTGCGGGTAGTTGGTGGGTGTGTGAGCTGGGTTACGTCTATAAGAACAGTTTCCAATTCCATGATTGGACGCGCCACAAACTATACATAGGCTTTTTGCGCGTCTACAGTCCTTCCACAAGTGTCCCTTTCTCCTGCAGTAGTAGTAAAAGTCTGGACTCGACTGGTTATTGATTTCTTCAGTTCTCCTGAGTTCGAACGATGGCCTGGAAGTGGCTCCTCCTGCTATTTGAGTGGCAGGGCGTTTCAAACCAGCAGATTGGGGTCTGCCCTTCTTATTTACTACTGCCTCATATCTTTGGGCAGCTTTCAAAGCCAAATCAAGGGTTGGGAAATCCCCTGTAGCTAAGGCAGCTTGGATCTCCGGGTCCAACCCTTGCTGAAATCTTCTTTCCCTGATCTCAGCAGTCGGTATAAGATAGGTCGTGAACCTGTTATGGTCTTGTGTTAGCTGTGTAGTATGTGATAATTTGAAAATCGAATTTATTGAGACATTTCTTACCGACTGAGCATGGTGAACTCAGCATCATACTCATCTACTGATTTAGTCCACATTGAACCTTGTTGCAGATGGATGAACCGCTGTTCCATATCAAAGCGGGCAGTCTCAGGGAAGTACTTTGTGTCGAACATGTCACGGAAAGTCTTCCATTCGATGGGTAGATCAAGACGGCTTTCTTCCGCCTTCCACCAGACCCGTGCATTGTCAGTGAACTGCAACTTTGCAACTCGAACCCAACCGACCTCTGGCACTTGTGCTGCTGCCAGGTCATCTTCAATACTCTGAGCCCATTCCTCAGCTTCTAGTGGGCTCTCCTTTCCTGAGAACTATTTGGGGTGCAAAGCACTGAATTGCTTCACCCCAGGTGCTTCTGCCTTGGGACGGTTCATTAAAAGAGCAGTCTGCTGCTGCTGTCCTTCTGGGAGGCTGCGAATCGCCTCCAGCAGAACCGTCTGCTCGTTGATCGGAGCAGGGATGGAAAGTGTGATTGGTAGGGGAGGTGGAGTGTTGTTGAAGTTGGTGCTGGTGTTGTTCGGAGAATCCATAACCTTGAATGAAAAATTTAGGTTAGGACAGATTCAAAGTATATGATTCAAAAAATATGAAATTGTAAGATTCAAGGAATATGAATTGTAAAGAATGTTTTAGTTGTTAGTTCTTGTGTCATATTGCTTAGGTTGTTCACGCAGAACAAAACTGCATGGTAGGGTTCCATAGAGCTCTGACCTGCATGGGCCAACAACAAAACCTGTCACGCTCCGCTTCACAGTATACGGGAAGAAGACGTGTTCATACGAGAATATTGCATTTAATACCGCCCATTCTTATGCTCGTTTGTTTATAGGCAAATGCTTTTAATCCGTGTTTGCTACATATTTACAGGCTATAGGTTCCTAGTTCAAAATAACGCAAATGATACAAAATCTCCACTGTTATGCCAAAATCCAGAACATCTGTTGCCAACAGATAAAAGTCGGGTTCCGGCTATCCGTATCCGTCCAGTGCCGCTTACCAGTTCCAGAGACAAGACAAATGACAGTGGTCATTCGTGTCTCAGAAAAGCACAGAGCACGAGAGGGGCAACACAAAACTCAATGGGTGCGCGGAGCTCGAGAGAGATGAGGTCAAAAGAATTATTTTTGAAGCCATTTTGGACTGTTGCAGATCTGAAGAAATTGTGGAAGCAATTTGCAATTTGGAACATGTAGAACAACTGAACATAGCAACACAAGAAACTCCAGAAAAAACGACAACTTAACTCCTCCAAATGGCCACGGATCCGCGGCCAATATGGCCATTATGCGGCGGATCCGCGGCTGAGTTGACTCAGTGTCAACTCGGATTTTTGGGGTAGTTTGGTAACTTTGTATGGGCCCAGAATCTTGCCCTAGGGTTTCATCACTCAGCCTATAAATAGCCCAGTTTTGTGCCAAGCAAAGGATGCTTCTTTTTGTTAGGATTTAGCGTAGTGTTAGTTTTGCTTCTTCTTCTTCATCATGTATTCCTCCATTAAAATGTAGTGAGAGTATTGAGTGGATGATGAAATGAAGATGAAGATTTGTTATTTTTTAACTTGTATTTTTTAATTCTTGCATTGTCTTTTAATTTCTAGTGTAATTTTATTCTTGTTGTTAAGTAGTTGTTGATATTCCTTTGCTTGTTCTCTTTTCTTTTCTTCTCTTATCCGTATTTTTCAAGCCGTGATACTCGACGGAGTTCCTTGCTTAGGTGAGGACCCAAGTAGTTAGCTTGTAAAACCGTATTTTTGCCCTTTTCATTCTTTTCTTCCTTCTTGTTTTGTTTTTCTTTTCTTTTAAAATGTGTGAATAATTCCACACTTGTTAAGGCTAAGGAAAGTGGTATGAGGGACAGAAAAATCCCTTGTGCTTCTCTTCGCCAAACATCTTGAAACGAACCCCGACCAAACAAACCCAACCCCCTCAGTTAGGCGCGCTATACGTGACATATAACCGCGAGCTAAGTCGAGAAGTTTTTTAAGCACACTACAACGTGACATGTAATTGTGACTTAATTGGATACATGGTTGCGGGTGTTTGGCCAAGAGTTGGGATAAGCGTATTTAGCGGACGGACAAGGGGCACTAGAAATGGATTTAGCGTTGAAAAGCTCGCTTAAACTCGCAAATCTCATTCCTATGTCCTCCTAATCCCCGCTACTTTCGATTATCCCAACATCATCTTAAGAATGGTAAAAGATAAGCACAAGACTAATCCTAACTCTACTAACCAACCTTAACCTTAACAAGCTTTCTTGAACATAAATACGAACACTTAGGATAGAACTGAACAAACACATATACATTCTTCATTGACTCATCTAAAACACGAACGGACATACAACCATCTCCCTGCGGATCGACCCGTGCTCAACCGGCTAGCTGCAAAACGACATCGTCCTTGATCGCGGTTAACTTTAGATTTTTGAATACGCGACACGCCAAAAGCATGCGATCAAAACACGACGAGGTCGCTACGTATTTACTCTGAAGTAAATACGCTAAGCGTATCTAAGCAATATAAAAATGCACAAGAGATAAAAGATATAACTGAACAACAACTTTATTTATTCACATTCTTTTTACAATACATGGAAAAGTAAATACATGAAATAAAGCGATGCCTAAACAGTGTCATAACAGAAATGAAAGTACTGAAATGAAATGTGTACAATGAATCTAAAGCTCTAGGTCATAGGCTAGCCGATCCAAGTCCTCGCTGGTGGGCTCGATCTCCTGAGTGTCCAGATCACCTGACAACATTCCAAAGAAGAAAGAGAAGGAATGTAGTCAGCGAACAATCGCTTGGTAAGTCCTAAAGATAAGAGAGAAATAGAATAGAGAGAGAGAGAAAGTAGCTTTTAAAATTGTATTATATGGTTAACGCTGTTGTTTGTAGCTTGGTACAGAAAAATACCAGTGTATATGAGAGGAGTCTCTATATACCAGAGAATAAGGGCAACAGGAGTACAAGGAACCGTTTATGCCACGGTACAACAGCAACATGAATTCAGGTTAGGTGTCTTAATTCATGCGGTCTCTGCCACTTCTAACACCTTCCGTACCAATCTACCCCTTAAAACCCCGCGATGTCTTGATTGTATGGTTGTATTGTATTGTAAATTATATTGTCTTGTATAGGTGGATGACTTGCCGAAACCATGATATCAGTAAATGGATGTAATTAGAGAATCATGTAGATGGAAGTATATCCATGTTTCGGTTCGGTCAATACAGATTTGAATAGATTGAATATATAGATTCATGGATTCATATTGAATTGTAGTATTGTAGATTGTACTTGAATCATATTCAAGTCAGATTATTTATAATGAGACTCGGTCTGAGTCAGAACAATTAGAAAAGAAATTAAAGTCCTGAATTAGGTTTTGATGTTATCGGTAACCGCTGCACATGGGCGGCACGATTTGTGTCTTTTTCAAAGACGATTACCGTGTTGATAATATCATTTGTTAGATTGTCTACCTTAAATAGGCAAGCACCCACTTCTCCGGCTCCCTGAGGCTCAAGAGATTGGTCCCGCTTAAACCTATGTTTACTAGGGTCCTTAGGGTAATTTATAGAACTTGAGGGGGTTTTATGTAAAAATAATTTTGTAAAATTTTTAAAATACACCCCAAGTGTTTAATTATCGTCTTTAGAGTTGTCATAGATGTGGATTTTATATATGTGATATTTCTAGTGAAAATAACATATTTTTCATAATATATGATATTTAATTGTAAGGTATTGAACTTGTATGGAATTTCATGGTATTTTCATGTAAAATGATTCTTTTGACTTAGAAAGGTTGGAATATTGATATTATAACAAAAATAGATATTTTGATAATACATATATATTTATTTATTTATAAAAGATAATTTTAATTTATTATTTTCTAGAAATCTTATTTTCTTAAGATATTTGTATTTTAAATCTCTCGAGACCGAATGTTTCTTGCAGAGGTCTGAATCTCGCACTACTAACCCGAGGATGTGCGATAATCCGCACCATCCCGAACGGGTTCCCCAAAAATGGGTTGTAGCGACGCTTTGCAAAGACTTGTTTAAAATACATAATCTTGTGAAAATGGTTTTTTTTATAAGTTAGAGCTAGTTTTGTGTAAAACAGTATTTCTCGGATCTATATTTCCCAAAAGGTATTGTGCTATGTTGCATATGAGTGTTGTGAAGAGGTAGGTCATTACCTCATGATCTAACTAAAGGTATAGCAAGATTAATGATGTTTTAAAATCGAAACTATACTACATGGTATTTTACTGAAAAAGAGCTGTAAAAGTTACAAAATGAAATATTTTGCTATAAAATTTGTTCAACATGTTTTGTTAATGATTAATAGTCAAGATGTAAGAGTTTAATATGGTTGTGTTAAGGAAAATTGAACTTTATAAAGAAAACCGAATCGGAAGTTGGATTTAACTCCGCTTCCGTCGGATTTAGTAAAAGAGCTTTTAAGAATAGATTAGAGAAGAGGGAGGTGGGACTTACGGGATTAGAGCTTAGAAAAGAGGAAGGGGGAGTGGAAGTAGGTTCCGGTGCATCGTTTCGTCGCCGGGAGCTCCTAAGGTCGTCGTTGGAATTTCGCCGGAGTTTCGCCCTTCGCTAACTTCACTTGCGCACAAAAATTCTTGAGAATTTTCTTAAGAGTTTTGGACAGAGTTTGTGAGTGAGAGGGTGTGGAATGGAGTGATATTTATAGGAAAAGATTAAGCTTAGGGTAGGTGAAAGGGTGTATTGAAAATTGTATTAAAAATTGTAATAAAAAGATATTAATAGGGTTTTGAATGGCTCTGTTAATGTGCAGGATTTTTAAAGTATACAGGAGTTTTCAGAAGACAAAGAGGCACAAGTTTCATGAAGAGTCAACTCGAATTCAGCCGAGTCAACCCGGCCTCGCCGGCCGAGTCGGACGAGTCGGGCCGGGGCTCGCCGTCGAAGGTCCATCGTCGTCTGGTTAGCACAGTAGGGTAATTTGTTTTTAGTATGACCTTTGGTTTTACGGGTTTAGCACGTGTAGACTCTTGGGATTCATAAAATTTAAAAAAAATAATATTAAAAATAATATGGGGGATGGAATTTGAACTCTGGTGCTTTGGTTCAGCAGTGCAAGGTATTACCAATGTGCTACAAGCTCCTTCTTGCTATTAAAAAGCAAAACAAATTTATAACTTGTGCTCAGGCAAAAGTACCCCTTTATGTATTTTTTGAAAAATTTGTACAGAAAGTTGTACAGGAAGTTTAGGATTGTTACATTCTATCCACCTTAAAAAATTTCGTCCTCGAAATTTGTAAAAGGAAAGTGTAACAGATTCAAGGAAAGTTTTGTGACTGGAGTACTGATAGTGTATGAAAAATAACAAGTGATACAAGGGTTTTTAAAAATGTGAAAGAGACTTACAAGTGTTACCTTGGTCAACTGTCTCGACTTCTACGGCTGCTAAGGTGCAAGCCTGTCACCGTGGCACGTTCCTCCTAGCTTGAGGCACATTCCTCTGTCCTTAGGGCATGTTTCTCTGCCCTCGAGGTATGTCCCTCATTACTTGTTGGAATTGGCGAGTAGGCTGTGCACGTGGTGGAGCAGGGAGTGCTAGACGAGGTGCAGGAGCCTGGATAGTTGGCTGCTGCGAGTAGTTGGTGGGTGGGTGAGCTGGGTTGCGTCTATAAGAACAGTTTCCAATTCCATGATTGGACGCCCCACAAACTATACATAGGTCTTTTGCACGCCTACAGTCCTTCCACAAGTGTCCCTTTCTCCTGCAGTAGTAGCAGAAGTCCGGACTCGACTAGTTATTGATTTCTTCAGTTCTTTTGGGTTCGAATGATGGCCTGGAAGTGGCTCCTCCTGCCATTTGAGTGGCAGGGCGTTTCAAACCGGCAGATTGGGGTCCGCCCTTCTTTTTTACTACTGCCTCATATTTTCGGGCAGCTTTCAAAGCCAAATCATGGGTTGGGAAATCCCCTGTAGCTAAGACAGCTTGGATCTCCGGGTCCAACCCTTGCTGAAATCTTCTTGCCCTGATCTCAGCAGTCGGTATGAGATGGGCCGCAAACCTGTTATGGTCTTGTGTTAGCTGTATAGTATGTGATATTTTGAAAATCGAATTTATTGAGAAATTTCTTACCAACTGAGCATGGTGAACTTAGCATCATACTCATCTATTGATTTGGTCCACATTGAACTTTGTTGCAGATGGATGAACTGATGTTCCATATCAAAGCGGGCAGTCTCAGGGAAGTACTTTGAATCGAACAAGTCACGGAAAGTCTTCCATTCGATGGGTTGATTAAGACGGCTTTCTTCCGCCTTCCACCAGACCCGTGCATTGTCAGTGAGTTACGGCTTTGCAACTCGAACCCAAGCGACCTCTGGCACTTGTGCTGCTGCCAGGTCATTTTCAATGTTCTGAGCCCATTCCTCAGCTTCCAGTGGGCTCTCCTTTCCTGAGAACTGTTTGGGGTGCAAACCCCTGAATTTCTTCACCCCAGGTGCTTATGTCTCTGGACGGTTCATTAAAAGAGCAGTCTGTTGCTACTGTCCTTCTAGGAAGCTGCGGATCGCCTCCAGCAGAACCGTCTGCTCGTTGATCGGAGCAGGGACGGCAGGTGTGATTGGTAGGGGAGGTAGAGTGCTGTTGAAGTTGGTGCTGGTGTTGTTCAGGGAATCCATAAGCTTGAATGAAAAATTTAGGTTATGACAGATTCAAAGTATATGATTCAAAGAATATGAAATTGTAAAATTCAAGGAATATGAATTGTAAAGAATGTTTTAGTTGCTGGTTCTTGTGTCATATTGCTTAGGTTGTTCTCGCAGAACAAAACTGCATGGTAGGGTTCCATACAGCTCTGGCCTGCATGGGCCACCAACAAAACCTGTCACGCTCCGCTTCACAGTATACAGGCAGAGGACGTGTTCATACCAGAATATTGCATTTAATACCACCCATTCTTATGCTCGTTTGTTTATAGGCAAGTGCTTTTAATCCGTGTTTGCTACATGTTTATAGGCTACAGGATCCTAATCCAAAATAACGCAAATGATACAAAATCTCTACTGTTACGCCAAAATCCAGAACATCTGTTGCCAACAGATAAAAGCCGGGTTCTGATCATCCATATCCGTCCAGTGCTGCTTACCAGTTCCAGAGACAAGACAAATGACAGTGGTCATTCGTGTCTCGGACAAGCACAGAGCACGAGAAGGGCAACACAAAACTCAATGGGTGCGCGGAGCTCAAGAGAGATGAGGTCAAAAGAATTATTTTTGAAGCCATTTTAGACTGTTACAGATCTGAAGAAATTGTGGAAGCAATTTGCAATTTGGAACATGTAGAACAACTGAACATAGCAACACAAGAAACCCCAGAAAAAACGACAACTTAACTCCGGCAAATGGTCGCGGATCCGCGGCCAATATGGCCATTATGCGGCGGATCCGCGGCCGAGTTGACTCAGTGTCAACTCGGATTTTTGGGGTAGTTTGGTAACTTTATATGGGCTCAGAATCTTGCCCTAGGGTTTCATCACTCAGCCTATAAATAGCCCAGTTTTGTGCCAAGCAAAGGATGCTTATTTTTGTTAGGATTTAGTGTAGTGTTAGTTTTGCTTCTTCTTCTTCTTCATATATTCCTCCATTAAAATGTAGTGAGAGTATTGAGTGGATGATGAAATGAAGATGAGAGTTTGTTATTTTTTAACTTGTATCTTTTAATTCTTGCATTGTCTTTTAATTTCTAGTGTAATTTTATTCTTGTTGTTAAGTAGTTGTTGATATTTCTTTGCTTGTTCTCTTTTTTTCTTCTCTTATCCATATTTTTCAAGCCGTGATACTCGATGGAGTTCCTTGCTTAGGTGAGGACCCAAGTAGTTAGCTTGTAAAACCGTATTTTTTCCCTTTTCATTCTTTTCTTCCTTCTTGTTTTGTTTTTCTTTTCTTTTAAAATGTGTGAATAATTCCACACTTGTTAAGGCAAAGGAAGGTAGTATGAGGGACGGAAAAATCCCTTGTGCTTCTCTTCGCCAAATATCTTAAAACGAACCCCGACCAAACAAACGCAACCCCCTCACTTAGGCGCGCTATACGTGACATATAGCCACGACCTAAGTCGAGAAGTCTTTTAAGCACACTACAACGTGACATGTAGTTGTGACTTAATTAGATACATGGTTGCAGGTGTTTGGCCGAGGGTTGGGATAAGCGTATTTAGCGGACGGACAAGGGGCACTAGGAATGGATTTAGTGTTGGAAAGCTCGCTTAAACTCGCAAATACCATTCCTATGTTCTCCTAATCCACGCTACTTTCGATTATCCCAATATCGTCTTAAGAATAGCAAAAGATAAGCACAAGACTAATCATAACTCTACTAACCAACCTTAATCTTAACAAACTTACTTGAACATAAATACGAACACTTAGGATAGAACTGAACAAACATATATACATTCTTCATTGACTCATCTAAAACACGAACGGACATACAACCATCTCCCTACAGATCGACCCGTGCTCAACCGGCTAGCTGCGAAGCGACACCGTCCTTGATCGCGGTTAACTTTAGAATTTTGAATACGCGACACGCCAAAAGCGTGCAATCAGGACACGACGAGGCCGCTACGTATTTACTCTGAAATAAATACGCTAAGCGTATCTAAGCAATATAAAAATGCACAAGAGACAAAAGATATAATTGAACAGCAACTTTATTTATTCACATTCTTTTTACAATACATGGAAAAGTAAATACATGGAATAAAGCGATGCCTAAACAATGGCACAACAGAAATGAAAGTACTGAAATGAAATGTGTACAATGAATCAAGCTCTGGATCGTAGGCTAGCTGATCCAAGTCCTCGCTGGTGGGCTCGATCTCCTGAGTGTCAAATCACCTGACAACATTCCAAAGAAGAAAGAGAAGGAATGTCGTCAGTGAACAATCGCTCGGTAAGTCCCAAAGATAAGGGAGAAATAGAATAGATAGAGTGAGAAAGTAGCTTTTAAAGTTGTATTATATGGTTAACGATGTTGTTTGTAGCTTGGTACAGAAGGATACCAGTGTATACGAGAGAAGTCTCTATATGCCAGAGACTAAGGGCAACAGGAGTACAAGGAACCGTTTATGCCACGGTACAACAGCAACATGAATTCAGGTTAGGTGTCTTAAGTCTTGCAGTCTCGTGCCACTTCTAACTCCTTCCGTACCAATCTACCCCTTAAAACCCCGCGATGTCTTGATTGTATGATTGTATTGTATTGTAAATTGTATTGTCTTGTATAGGTGGATGACTTGCCGAAACCATGATATCAATAGAATGGATGTAACTGGAGAATCGTGTAGATGGAAGTATATCCATGGTTCGGTTCGGTCAATACAGATTTGAATAAATTGAATATATAGATTCATGGATTCATATTGAATTGTAGTATTGTAGATTGTACTTGAATCATATTCAAGTCAGATTATTTATAATGAGACTCAGTCTGAGTCAGAACAATTAGAAAAGAAATTGAAGTCCTGAATTAGGTTTTGATGTTATCGGTAACCGCTGCACATGGACGGCAGGATTTGTGTCTTTTTCAAAAACGATTACTGTGTTGATAACACCGTTTGTTAGATTTTCTATCTTAAATAGGCAAGCATCCACTTCTCCGGCTCTCTAAGGCTCAAGAGATTGGTCCCGCTTAAACCTATGTTTACTAGGGTCCTTAGGGTAATTTATAGAACTTGAGGGGGTTTTATGTAAAAATAATTTTGTAAAATTTTTAAAATACACCCCAAGTATTTAATTATCGTCTTTAGAGTTGTCATAGATGTGGATTTTATATATGTGACATTTCTAGTGAAAATAACCTATTTTTCATAATACATGGTATTTAATTGTAAGGTATTGAACTTGTATGGAATTTCATGGTATTTTCATATAAAATGATTCTTTTGACTTAGAAAGGTTGGAATATTGATATTATAACAAAAATAGATATTTTGATAATACATATATATTTATTTATTAATAAAAGATAATTTTAATTTATTATTTTCTAGAAATCTTATTTCCTTAAGATATTTGTATTTTAAATCTCTCGAGACCGAATGCTCCTTGCGGAGGTCTGAATCTCGCACTACTAAGCCGAAGATGTGCGATAATCCGCACCATCCCGAACGGGTTTCCCAAAAATGGGTTGTAGCGGCACTTTACAAAGACTTGTTTAAAATACATAATCTTGTGAAAATGGTTTTTTTTATAAGTTAGAGCTAGTTTTGTGTAAAACGGTATTTCTCGGATCTATATTACCTAAAAGGTATTGTGCTATGTTGCATATGAGTGTTGTGAAGAGGTAGGTCATTACCTCGTGATCTAACTAAAGGTATAGCAAGATTAATGATGTTTAAAAGTCGAAACTATACTACATGGTATTTTACTGAAAAAGAGCGGTAAAATTTACAAAATGAAATATTTTTCTATGAAATTTGTTCAACATGTTTATTAATGATTAATAGTCAAGATGTAAGAGTTTAATATGGTTGTGTTAAGGAAAATTGAACTTTATAAAGAAAACCGAATCAGAAGTCGGATTTAACTCCGCTTCCGTCGGGTTTTAGTAAAAGAGCTTTTAAGAATAGATTAGAGAAGAGGGAGGTGCGACTTACGGGATTAGAGCTTAAAAAAGAGGAAGGGGGAGTGGAAGTAGGTTCCGGTGCGTCGTTTCGTCACCGTGAGCTCCTAGGATTGTCGTCGGAATTTCGCCGGAGTTTTGCCCTTCGCTAACTTCACTTGCGCACAAAAATTCTAGAGTGTTTTCTTGAGAGTTTTGGACAGAGTTTATGAGTGAGGGGATGTGGAATGGAGTGGTATTTATAGGAAAAAATTAAGGTTAGGTTAGGTGAAAGGGTGTATTGAAAATTGTATTAAAAATTGTAATAAAAAGAGATTAATGGGGTTTTGAATGGCTCTGTTAATGTGCAGGATTTTTAAAATATACAGGAGTTTCCATAAGACAAAGAGGCACAAGTTTCATGAAGGGTCAACTCGGATTTAGCCGAGCCAACCCAGCCTCGCCGGCCGAGTCGGCCGAGTCTGACCGAGGGCTGCCGTCGAAGGTCTATCGTCGTCTGGTTAGTACAGTGGGGTAGTTTGTTTTTCGTGTGACCTTTGGTTTTATGGGTTTAGCACGTGTAGATTCTTGGAATTCAAAAAAAAATTTAAAATCAATATTAAAAATAATTTTGGGTATGGGATTTGAACTCTGGTGCTTTGGTTCAGCAGTGCATGGTATTACCAATGAGCTACATCTCTTTCTTGCTATTAAAAAACAAAACAAACTTATAACTTGTGCTCAGGCAAAAGTACCCCTTTCTGTATTTTTTGAAAAATTTGTACAGAAAGTTGGACAGGAAGTTTAGGGTTGTCACAAACCCCTTGGCCTACCCCACTCCCCCTACACTGTTTATCTTCTCTGCAATTAACCAGAGAATTAAAATACCCCCTCTAATCAAATTTTAATGCATTCTTTAACACACCAAACCCTAATTTCTCCTATAAATACCACACCTCATTTTACCCCTCCTCACTCACAATTCCCTGCCAAAACTCTCAAAAACTTTCAAGTCCTAATTGTGTGCAATGGTGTTAGCAAAGGGCGAAACTCCGACGAAGTTCCGGCGATGATCCAAAGAGATTCCGGCGACGAAACGACGTCCCGATGCTTCCCAATCCTTCTCGTACCTCTCCCTTTAATTAAAGCCTGTAAGTCCCTTCTTTTCCTCTCATCTCAAATTCTAAAACTTTCAAATTATAAAACCTGACGGAAGCGGAGTTAATCCGACTTCCGATTCGATTTTTCTTCAAAATTCATCTTTTCTTAATACAGATCATACCATACTCTCACATATTGTTTAAAAAATATTAATAAATCTATTAAAACAAATTTCACCGTAAAAGAATCATTTTTGTAACTTTTATCGCACTTTTACAGAAAAATACCATATATTTTAGTTTCAACATAATAACTTTATTCCTTGGTATACCTTTAGATAACTCACGAGGTAATGACCTACCTCACCACAACACACATTTTTGACATAGCACGATAAATTTTGGGACACTAGAATACGGGAAAATACGACTTTACAAATAAATAGCCTAAACTTACAAAACCGTTTTCTTTAAAAAGTGTATAAATCAATTCCTTGCAATTGCGCCTCTACAACCCACTTTTGGGGACCCCGTCAAGATGGTGCGGATTATCGCACATGCTCGGGCTTAGTAGAGTGAGATGCAGACCTCCGCAAGGAGTATTCGATTTCAATGGAATTTTTTTACATTTTTCTTTAGAAAATGAGATTTCTACAAGAAAATAAATAAATTATTTTCGTTAAATATATATCTATTATCAAAATATCTATTTTTGTTATATAAATATTCCAAGTTTTCTAAATCAAAGGAATCTCTAGTACATGAAAATACCATCCAAATACAACACAAGTACAATATTTCAAGAAAATACCGTATACTATGAAACTAGGTTCTATTCACTAGAAATTTCACATTTATAAAATATACATCTATAAAAACCCTGAAGACGATAATTAAATGTTTGAGGTGTATTTTGAAATTATGCCAAAACTATTTTTACATAAAACCCCCTCAAGTTATACTAAATTACAATAATGACCCTAGTAAACATAGGTTTAAGCGGGACCAGTCTCTTGAGACTCAAGGAGCCGGAGATATGAGTGCTTGCCTATTTAAGGTAGACAATCTAACAAACGGTGTTATCAATACGGTAATTGTCTTGGAAAAAGACACAAATCCTGCCGTCCATGTGTAGAAGTTACCGATAACATCAAAACTAATTTAGGATTTCAAGTTCTTTTTAAAAGTGTCTGACTCAGACTGAGTCTCATTTTAATCAATCTGACTTGAATACGATTCAAGTATAAACTTACAATACAACAATATGAATCTGTCTGTACAATCTATTTCAATATATAACTTGACCGAACCGAACCATGGATATACATCCATCTACATGATTCTCCAGTTACATCCATTTACTGATATCATGGTTGCGGCAAGCCATACATCTATATAACAAATAATAGAAACAATACAATCAAGACATCGCGGGGTTTATAAGGGGTAGATTGGTACGGAAGGTGTTAAAAGTGGCACGAGACTGTAACCATAATACGCCTAACCTGAATATCCATTGTCGTTGTACCGTGGCTGAACGGTTCTTTGTACTCCTTATACTTTAGTCTCCGGAATAGTGGGACTCCTCTCGTATACACTAGTATTTTCTGTACCAAGCTACAAACAACAGCGTTAACAATATAATACAACTTTAAAGGTTATATTCTCTTTTTGTCTATTCTGTCTCCACCTATTCTTTGGGATTTACCGAGCGATTGTTCGCTGACAACATTCATTTTCTTTTCTTTGGAATGTTGTTAGGTGGATCGAACCTTCTTGAGACAGAGCCCACCAGTGAGGACTTGGATCAGATAGCTTTCGACCCAGAGCTCTAGTTTACTTGTATATATATTTCCATTTCTGTTATGCCACTGTTTAGGCATCGCTTTCATTCTATGTATTTACATTTCCTTTGTATTGTAAAAAGAATGTTTAATAAATAAAGTTTTTGTTCATTTACATCTTGTCTTTTGTGTACTTTTCTTTTATATTATTTAGATACGCTTAGTGTGTTTACTTCTGAGTAAATACGTCTTGTGACCCGTCGCGTCCTCTACCCGTACACTGGGAAGCGATGCGTGACACATACGAGAATGTGACTATTATTCTTATACCTACTCATTCACATTCTCGTTTCGTTCACCATCACTATTTCGTCTCTACCAACCGAGAAATAAACCCGTTCTATTCCACCCCTTATTCTCTCCCCACTTCTTCACGTTGATAGATGACATGATCTTCTACCAACCAGTGCGTTATATCGATAAAATATTTGAACGGTTGGTTTTGACTTTTGGTTTTTGTAAGGCTTTACTTTGACCAATAATTTTAACCCCCCTCATAATTTTAAATGCTTAATATTATTTTACTCAAGTTTGGGGGGATATTTTGGCTCTTGAAAGCAAAAAATTACAAAAATTTTGAACCAAAAATAAGTTTGGGGGAGGATTTCACTGTCATTATTTCTTGTCCCCGTTACTAACTTTTCCTACCAAGTCTACAGTTTCTTTTAGCTTAACAGATGACATCAGTGAGGATACTGCTGTAAACAGTTTTAGAGGAGATTTGTGCTTATTCACGCATTATTTTGCGTTATCATAAATATAAGCACAAAATTTTTTTTGATAATGAAAGTTTGAAAGTGAAAATTTACATATGAAGATAGGAATAGTTTGAGAAAAGTAAAAAAATTAGATATTTTCTTAAACGAAACTAGTAATAAGTAGTTATGAGCCGTTGTCCCAAGGGTTTATAAGATGAAGGAAATTGCTAATCTGAGGATAAAAATAAGTCTGAAAAATAGTCTCTATTCTTGAGTCCAAACATTTGAACGTTGATACACTACTATACGCACTTGCACACATCTTGAAACTTGGGATAGTAGAGAATACCTTGAAATGCTCTTGTTTAAAAACCTTAGTATGAAAAATAAAAATATAAGCGGTGAAGAAAAAAATGAACACTGGTTTTGTAATTGCTTAAGGCAGTATAAAAAAAATATAGCGAGAGTGCTTTATCACTTAGTGACTTAGACCAACTGGTTTGGGAGCCACTGCTAAGTCTTAGGTGTTGCAAGACGAGAAATTATGCCTAAATGAGCCAGCACATTTGGTAATTGGTCGGTTAGTACCTCAAGAAGTATTTACGGTCGAATGAAGAATGTGTTAGCAATTCCATCTGATACTATTCACCAACTAAAAAGTATTAAGGAAAATGGACAAGAATATGATAGCTTGAATTGAATTCTCTAAGTGTAGGGATGTCTTTTACACACACGTAGGGGTATATGATCGATATTTGGATGAATGGTAGGGAGGAAGACTAAAAGGCGATATTTTATTGAGAAATGATGTGATTTCTAATATTTTTTCATGACCATTAAAATAGAGCTCATAGCAACTGAAAAGCTAGTATAGTTGGAAACTCTTATTTTCAAATTCTTTCTTTTATAACTCTTATCATTGTACGTAACTTTCATCTTCTTTCTTTTATTATACGATTTTGTGGGTGTAATCCGCTGAAAACTCTCAGAAGACAACACTCCTCCTACTAGGGACACCTAGAGGTTTAACGGCTTATTGCACGTGCTCAAGGCAATCGTGTTGCCTACGAAAGTATGCTACTTAGGTTTTTCTTTTTCTTTCTCTCCCTCTCTTCAATAAATAGTTTGCTCGGTACGATCAAAGTTAAGTTTGAAGGTATTTGTTTAGTCGAAAATATCGCACGTTTGATATAACATTTTCCTTACTTTTCTAAAATATCTAAATGTGTTTATTATAAATATAGAAAATATTTGGGTTTATCTGCAGAATACTATTTACCATATATTTATATATTATAATTAACATTAGAAAGGAAAATATATGCATATAATATTTATATAATATTTTTATTATGCATATCATATCAAATATTCTAATCAAGATTCTTTAAAAGATATAACATCATACAAATGGTTAGAATAATATCCCTATAACAAATATTACTAACATTATTCATGGGGATATTGTGCAAGATTTGGCTTAGGTTAAGAGATCGGGATATCGAGATGTCGGGAATCAAAAATCTGCCGATGAAATTTAATTAAAATTGAAGAATCAATACTGGTAGAGACTCAGAGAAGATATAAAAATTCCATATATTTAGAAGATCTCTACGTGTCAATGTGAAGCCACTAAAGAAATTGCAATCCCTAAATCCCCTATTCAACCGCGCTTCCGCGGCCAAACCATCATTATTGTGGCGAATCCGCGGCTAATATGAAGACTTAGGAGTTGGGATTTTTTGGGTAGGGTCCTATCAACAAACCCTCACATATGACATCGAGCATTTGTATTTTCTGTAACAACCCTAAACTTTCTGTACAACTTTCTGTACAATTTTTCAAAAAATACAGAAAGGGGTATTTTTGCCTGAGCACAAGTTATAAATTTGTTTTGCTTTTTAATAGCAAGAAAGAGATTGTAGCTCATTGGTAGGACCTTGCACTGCTGAACCAAAATACCAGAGTTCAAATCCCATCACCCACATTATTTTTAATATTATTTTCTTTTAAATTTTTAGAAGTCCAAGGGTCTACACGTGCATAACTCGTAAAAACCCCACTTCACACTAAAAACAAACTGTCCCAGAGAGTAGACCAACCAACGACGGACTCAGGGGACCCCCGATCTGGCTTGACTCGGCCGGATCGGGCCTCCGGAGACGGCGACTCGGCCGGCGGCGGCGGCCGAGTCGGCTCCAATGCGGAGTCGTCCAACATGAAAGTTGTGCCTTTTCAACTCCCCATCACTCCTGCATACTTTAATTTCTTGGATCGGTTCCAGAACACTTAAAAACTCCATTAAACCATTTTTTAATGTATTTTTAATACAAATTTCAATACAACCTTTCACCTACCCTAACCCTAACTTTACCCTATAAATATCAAACCTAAACACAGATCCCTAACTCACAAACTCTGTCCAAAACTCTCAAGAAAACTCTATAGAATTTTAGTGTGCATTTGGAGTTAGCAAAGAACGAAGCTCCAAAGAAATTCCGACGACGGCCGTAGGAGCTCTCGGGGACGAAACGACACACCGGCGAATCCTACTTCCTCCTCTCCCTCTTCTCTAACCTAGCAACAAGTAAGTTCCTTCTCACTCTTTACCTTGCTATTCTAAAATCACGTATTTTTAAAACCCGACGGAATCGGAGTTAATCCGATTTCCGATTCGGTTCTTCCTAAAAATTAAACCTTTTCTTAAATACAAACATACCAAACCCTTACATGTTGACTATTAATCATTAACAAACATATTGAGCAAGTTTCATGGCAATATATTTCATTTGTAACTTTTACCGCTCTTTTTCACTAAAATACCATGTAGTTTACTTTCTATTTTAAAACATCATTAAATTTGCTATACCTTTAATTAGATCACGAGATAATGACCTAGCTCCTCACAACACTTATATGCAATATAGCACAATACCTTTTGGAAACATAGAATACGGGAAAATGAAACTTTACATATAAATACCACTAACTATTAAAACTGTTTTCTATAAAATTACGTATTTTTTATAAATCTTTGCAAAGCGCTGCTACAACCCATTTTGGGGAAGCCGATCGGGATGGTACGGATTATCGCACATGCTCGGGCTTAGTAGTGCGAGATGCAGACCTCCATAAGGAGCATTCGATCTCAAGAGATTTAAGATACGAATATCTTAAGAAAATGAGATTTCTAGAAAATAAATACTTGTTTGCCATTTTTCCGGGCGTTACGGAATAAATACTTGTTTGCCGTTTTTCCGGGCGTCACGGAATAAATACTTGTTTGCCGTGTTCCCGGGTATTACGGAATAAATACTTGTTTGCCGTGTTTCCGGGCGTTACGGAATAAATACTGTTACCGTGGTCCCGTGGGGAATGAAAGGGATATATACTGTTGGGTTACGATGAGAATTACATCAATTGATTTCAAAGATTTTTAGAGTAGATAACCTAGAAGTATAGATTTAGGATACACATCATACAGCCATACATACACATAGCTCACTCTTTTATATCTGTGTTATTTATTTATATTCATGTTTACTTATAGCATTATATCCTGGACATTACTGTTATTTTGATATTATGACACACTGACGTCTGGGTTTTGCATGGCCCGGTTTCTCTAATTTTATCACAGGCAGATCAAGAGTATTTTAGCAATCAAGCCGAGCGATGAGGAGTTAAATGTGTGTTATTACAAATGTTTAGTTTATTTATTTCCGTAATTTTGTTTATTGATGTGAGCCCATATTGGGATATGATTCAGATATTGTTTATTGGATCTTAATTCGTTTCTGTTTTATGCATTTTCTTGATTTTATTTACTGTGGCAGATGGACATGTACTAGCTAGATTTTATTTTTCTGTTCTTGATATCCGATAGACAGTCGTAATATGACTGTGGAGGGATGATTCCTAACTACATGTAGTATGGTTGGTTTTGTCACGTGCCGTAGTTTACGTACCTTGGGAAGCGGGAAGTGACATCTGGTCTTCTTCCCGGTCCCTTTTTTCGCTTGTCCGGTCTTCCCGAGGAAGATGAGCGTTAACCTCTGATTCGAGCTGAATTTTCCATTCTTTCCAGACCTTTACCTTGGCCATGATCTTAGGTTGCGCCAATACAAAAGAGCGGAGCCACTCTTTGTGCCTAAGACCAGATCTCAAGACGGTGATGACCGTCTCATCCCGGTGCTCGATGTCATGCCGCGCTTCCCAAGATACGTAAACACGGCACGCGACAGAGCCAACCATGCTACCTGTGGCTAGAAATTATCCCTCCACAGTCACATTACAGCTGTCAAGTGGATATCAAGAACGTTAAAATATAATCTAGCTAACACATGTCCATCTACCACAGTAAATAAAATCAAGAAAATGCATAAAGCGGAAACGAATCAAGATGCAATAAACAATAACATCCGAATCACATCCCAATATAGGCCCACGTCAATAAAAATAAAACTGCTTAAATAAATAAACTAAGAGCCTAAAATCTAGCTCCGCATTGCTCGGCTTGATGGCTAAAGTACTCATGTTCAGCCTACGATAAAGATAGAGAACTGGGCCATGCAAAACCCAGACGTCGGTGCGTCATAAATATCAAAAGATTAATAATGACCAGGATATGATGCTATGATTAAACTTGCATACAAATAATAAATACAGATACAAAACAGTGAGGTACATATATGTGATGTGTATTCTAAAAACTGTGTTTCTAGGTTATCTATTCTAAACATTTTTGAAACCAATTAATGGAATCGTCGATGTAACTAAATAGTATCTTGTGCGTGTCCGAGACCATGGTCAAGACTCTCGGGCTGAATCCGAGATGTGCCGCTAAGCAGTAAATAGGTAACATGTTCAGACAAATGATGTCAGCAGCATCATTCTGTAACGACTCTGGGATGAGGGGGACTCCTGCCTAGGGGGACTCCGGCCTATCCACACTTGGAAAAGTAAAATAAAGGCAAGACTTTCCAATCAGACGTCAGAAAGCAAACGAAGTAAAAGTGTTACCTAGAGATAGGCCCCATATTTATACACTCAGCAAAGTCCATCTGGCAGCCCAAATTCACTTCAGCCAAAACGAAGTGTCGCGTCCAACGAACCAGATGGCACCACGCGGTACCCAACCATTGGGTGCTTCCCCCCTCACATGGATCCAACCGGCGGAAGCAACGTCTCACAAGCTGCCATCAAATTATGGCCACGTGGCACGAAATCGACGGACCGAACAAGCGAAACGACGTCTCCATTATAACGCCGCCCTTTCAGTGATCCGCTGACGTCATCGGGGATACACGCGAAAATTAAGGCGCACGGTAAAACGCCATATGGACTCGGAGATCGAAGAGCCACAACCGCCAAATTCCATGTCGTTTGCAGACAATCCACCACGAAGAATTCTCAGCACCAAGCTGAGCAGAGAAAACCGAGTAGACCACTCTCAACTCGACCATAAATGGATCGGAACGAAAGTGGGAGGCTAATGATGATGCTCATAAGTGGGAATTCTTCAGATATCGACACGTAGCAGATGACGTATCGTCCATGTAAACCCACTAGATTCCTGGTGTAGGGTGTTTTTCGTCACCCCATTGGGATGGGAATACGCGTCGCTAGTCAGACGCATTACAGATTCCCCCTGCCTATGGTAGGCTGGGGTTTATTAATATTAGGGATCCGAATCTCCGGCAGCCGCAAACTAAACTGTCGTTAATTACCCTGCGCCTTTGAAGCGAAGGAATCTTCGATTGACGGGTCAAACTGGTCATGCAAACTCAATGTGCAGTGTGTGTGTTGAGTTTTGAGGGGTCTTGGGTATATCGGGGGCCTCACAGAGTTTACAGGGGTCCCACTATCCGGATAGCGGGCTGGGGATCAAGGGGGCTAGCAGCCCCCTTACGGGGTGTAGGGCAGCGCCCCGTTAGAAATTTTTTTCTAACGGGGGACAGTGTTGTGGAGTGTATATATATAAAAAAAAAGGATGAATAGCGTCCAAAGGACGCGTGGGTGCCAGCGCCTCACGTGCCCAGCACGCGGACGCTGGGCGCTAGGCACTGGTGCTGGGCGCCAGCGCCACACGCGCTCGGCACGTAGGCGCCGGGCGTTGGACGCCCGCGGGAATAAAAAGGGCGTAACCCCTGTATTGAGAGTTATACTCCCAATTAACTTTTGGAGTTAAACTCCTGAAAGAAGGACAAAAGGGCTTAGCCCCTGCAGCGAGAGTTGAACTCCCAACTGAATTTTGGAGTTGAACTCTTAAAAAGAAATATATATATATATATATATTTGTGGTGTTACACTCTTAAGAGATTTTTGGAGATGAGTCTCCTTCTTTCTCCTCTCTGTTGGATGGATCTTGGAGGAAAAGCGGGGGTGAGGCTTAAAAATCATCCCTTTTGGGGATTTGATAGGAGATCTAAGTTTCTCTTCAAGGGTTTTATGGTGAAAACTGTTTTTTTTTTTTGGAAAAAGAAAAGTTAAACTCTTGATTTAATTCAAAAAAAAAGGAAGAAGGTTTAGAACCTTAAGGAAAGAGAAGGAGGCACAGAAACCCTAGATTTTCAGGGGAATGAATTATTCTCTTTTATTTTATTATCATATTGCCTTATATATGCTTACAAATTTACACATAGCCTCTTGGGCTTTACAAAATGATATTTTGCCCATCTCATGCCTCATGTGCTCATTTCTTTTGCGCATGAGCCTTGGGCTTTACAAAAATTTGGCTTTATGCCCATTTTTCTTACATTTATTCATAAAAATTACATCAAAATTATTTATTACATAATTTTCATATTGGCATGGGGGAGACTGGCCGCAGGGCTAGACTTAGACATGGGCCCACTTGACCTGGACTTGGGCTCGTTTAGTTGGGGTTGACTTTAATTTTGACTTGGTCAACCGGGGTATAATTTTTGACCCCAACACCTGGAAGTTATGGAGCTGGAATAAATACTATGCCTTGGGGACATTCCTCGGCGCCTCGCCTCAGAGACCGCACCCGACATTTTGGAGACATCTTCGGAGTACGGCTAACCCTCAGCTAATAGCTCATCTCCAAGCTATCATATAGCTGAGATTTCTCAGCTCACTTGCTCGTCTCCAAGCTACCCTATAGCTGAGATTTCTCAGCATCCCTGTTTGGCATAGAACACGGAGCACGAGCGCCCCCCGGAACGACTCCGTGTATCTCGCCGCGAGAGATCTCCGCTGCTCCACATCCTACATCCTCTGCTAGCGTATCTCGCCATTTATGAGCGTATCTCGCCATTTATGGACGCATCCTGCCATCAACACGAGCGTAACGCGGGGGCGAAACGGACGGCAAGAATCTCACATCGGATCACTCCAATGCGACCCCTATATAAACCCCTTCTCCAGACGATTCAACTATCTTGAACTCATTCCAATATGCCGCTACTCTGTTCTTATATTTCTCGGTACTTATTTGATCATCGGAGGGTCCTACGGTGATTTCCCACCCCCGGACTTACTTTGCAGGTAGCTCGGCGTCGACAACAATCAACAATCCATTGAGATCCACGCGCTCAACGCTCACCTCAAAGCTCAACCGTTCAGCACCGCTGGCCGTAAGATCGACGGAGGACAACATGTGAGAGAGATTCCGACCTCCATCAGGAAGCTTCTCGCTGGCCATTGGAAGATATCAACGATCCCAAAACCCCAATTGAAGGAACAAGGACCTTCATGATAATCGTATCAATTAAGGTAAGATTAGGTAAGATTTTTTAGGCTATGAGTTTTTCTGCTTCCGATTGGTCTACATGTCAGAATTCGGATTCAACTTCGTGATAATACTTATTGTTAGTCTGCAAAATAAGAGGCAAAGTCATGGTATTTTAGTATCACTTAAGCCTTTTCTTAATTAAAAGCTTATTGCCTAATTACCAGCATTAGCAAAGCATTATTTTCTCCGTTTTCTTTTCCATAGATAATTTCCTTTTGCCTAATGTCGTCTGTTTCATTCTTTCACATAAAACAAACACCCATTGAACAATAATAGTTAAAATTAATCTATTACGCAGTGTTTTCAATATATAATCTATGGAATTAGTGCAAATTCAAAATAATTTGGTTTTAACAATTAGGAGATTGCTAAACGGTTAACTTAAATTAGAAAGGCAAGTAAGAAGTAAATAATTAAAAAATTTGGAGAGTTTATCAGTTGTATGCCATATCCTTAATTCTTTTTACTATATATTTGGTATATATATTTATGCAAAATCAAGGTATGAATCATGTCACAAGAAATGGGTTTCTTCACCTTTCTTCTCTCTATGGTAATCATTTATTTGATTGCTTAGAATGTATACGGCGGCGGATCCAAGATTATAAGTCAAGTAGGGCGAAAAACTTTCTATAGTGATTTTTTTAAAAAATTCAATCCGTACAACTAACTTTTATACCTTTTAGACTTGAATTTGGTTTAGACATCGTTATTCTTTTATGTGTGTACTAGATTAGTTAATTCAATTCATGTCTCAAAATATAATCATGGAGTCAACAATCAGATCTATTTCGCTACTAGCTTTTACTACCATGTGGTAATGGCTTTTGTTAAAAAAAAACATGCAATTGAAAAACTGTAAAATCAATTTGCAAGACATTCGTAGTATTCCTTTTTAGTTAGAATGAATATCCAACATTACATAAAAAATGCAGGGATTTTTCGAAAAAGAAAGTTCTGAATGCAATAAATCCATTATAAAGGATTTTTAAATAAATAAATACTTAAGAGTTGAACCAACAACCGCTTAATTGTACTTGTTTTATCAACCATCCAACTAACCACAAAGCCAAACCTATTTTTGATTTTAGAAACCTCTAAGGTTTTATTTATTTGTAATAAATTCCTAATAGAGTATACATATATACATAATAACCGAAATCCAGATACGGTGGACACCTCGTCTCGTCTCTACCTGGATCTGCCCCGGAATGTATGGCGGTTTTAGATTTCTTTTTCTTTTTCTTTTTTAACTGGCTCGTAAGCCTTATCCATGCACAAATGACACGTAAGCACACACAACACACACATTGAGGAGATCCACAAATTTGCCCCGAAAGCCTTATATTGTGGCCACTTTCCATTCTGAGGATCGAACCCTGCTCTCTTCTAAGGAGAAGGAAAATGCCATACCGGCTGAGCTATTGCCTATTCTTTTTCTTTGTTTTGTTCGGCATGGAAAAGGAGTTGGTGAAAAAAAAAAGGGTGTCTTCATCTATAGACAAGGAGTAGTGGGCCTAGTAGGTTTTAGAGTTGTGGGCCTAGTCCATTGTTTGTCCTATCCCAACCAATCATTTCTACTACCAAATCAATGTTGAAATTCGACCAGTAAACTTTCTCTCCCAATAATAAGAGGTTGCATACGGAAATAAGAAGAATCAAGGTTGATAGTTCAGATTTCATTCTTCAACTGTTGCTTAGTTGACATGACAGTTCCTAAATAAGATCATAGAAGCTATATGATTCAATCTAATGCCAAAACTGAAAGAAACTCCTAAGAAATACTAGGGAAAATAATTTCAATACTATATACTCTCTTTATAAATAACTAAAGCTAGTCATTTTACAGCTAAATAAGTCCTATGTTTAATTAGAAAACACACTTTAATGCACTTCTCGCAAGTTTAAAATACTAGTGCCTAGCCTAGGTGCATCCATCTTGCTATCCTTCTTTGTAGCAAGATACAATACATCAGTTTTTCAAGTTTCGAATGACGAAGCCCTGCGAGTAAAAACTCTATACAGTTGAACAAAAAGTCTGGGTTATGATTTAATGTTAAGCGAAAAATGAAAATGGTAAGCCCCACCATGTAACTCTTAGTAGCGATTGATTTTTGCTATAAATAAACAAAACTAGCCACTGCTCCTATGGTCCTCACAATGCGCGTGTTTTGTTGAATTTAGGGTTGGCTCAACTGAGAACACGACCTGACTTCTGTTTTTAATGTGCAACAACAAAATAATAATATATGATATTAATAAAATTTGGGGCCTCATGTACTTATTAAACCAATAAATTAATTGATATAGTCTCATGTGATACAAAAACAAAATAAAAGTCAAGCATGCAACGGGACGTTAATTAATATCTGAGACGTGGCAGCTTATCATCCGTGCCAATGTAGGGGACCTTGCTTCTTTGTCACAAAAATAAGCTCATCGTTTATTGATCACGTATCACTAAAAACATCTTTTTCACCTTTAGATGCCAAATTGCTTGCTTCTGTTTCTCACAAGGTTAATTAATGCACAAAATCACCCTTAATTTACTGATCCTTATACTACTTGCACATTTTTCAAATATATATTAGCCTGAAAACCCCATTCGTCCATCGACCAAAATCCGAAAACACTCAAATTCTAATTTAAACAGAGCATACATGTTTTAAACTGAAAGTAGGCGGTAATCATGCTAAATTGAAGCAAAGGCAAAAATGACCAAGTCCATGAGCCCAATTTTTGAGCAAAGCTCCCACGCCTAAGCAACTCATCGTCCAAAAGCCGAACAAAGATAAAACAATCAAAGGGATTTAAATAACAGCAATAACAAAATTTTTAAGAAAAAATATTTTGTTGAACTATCATCTATATTTTCCATATATTTCCCAAATGATAAAAAAAATGCTTATGCTACATATTTATTTCATACAACAACAGCATTTGTCTCGAATGTTCTGTATCAGCTGCATAAATTCTTTTTCTTACTAAATTTTCTTTTCCCATACACAGAGAATATGTGGAAGGAAGCAAGATCAAACTTTGGTTCCATGATGCATGCATGTCTACTCATCAATCTTTATCCTTGCTCTCTTTCATCTAGATGGCAATTGCAAATCTTACATGGCTCTTCATGATTATATTCTCTTCGGCCCTGCAATATGCACATGAAATTTATGCAACACAAGTCTTCAATATAAAAGGAGAATGCATTGAAAACTGAAACATACAAAAAGACATGTATACGAAAAGGTTAGATTATACTAAAATACCATGGACTTAAACTATTTTTAAATATCATAAGTAATTCTATAGACTGCATCAAAATATCAGGAAATACCCCCTCTTTGTTGCATGAAAATGGCATTCGTCTCGTATCCTATGAAATATTTATTGTAGAAGTCACCTGACTATCTAATGAAATACATAAAATTAGTTTATCCTTGTACTCTCTCTCTCTCTCTCTCTCTCTCTCTCTCTCTCACTGACTGTGTGCCAATATTCATACCCACATACATTGTATGCCAATATTCATACGATCACATGATTTCTGCACTGTTGGTTTTGTAGGATCATAAACGCATGGTATTTTACTGCAACAGGCAGAGTAGTTCATGCTGTCAATCTCAAGAATGTTGGATGTTCATGGTATTTTAGTATAATTTAATCATATGAAGAGTGTCAATGTTAAATAGATTAAAAGAGAGGTATATAGGCAAAAGAAGATTTCCAAGTGTAAGCATGTAAAGTAATTTCTCTAAGAGTAGACTTTTGCAAGGTCTTGGCATGTAGTTTTGTTCCATTCTAGCCATATTATCTACACCTTAAAGTTGAATGTAACATAATTAGGCAACATTTTAACTAAAATACCATAACGTTCAGCAACTTCAAATAAACATCATATACTAGGTTGATACAATGAACTTGGTTTGCAAATAAATACCACAAACTTTAATTGTCTTTCAAACTATTACCCTGTATCATGAGCCTGAGGTGTTAACTTGTATATATAATATTAATCTTAGAAACGTTTTTAGGTTTTGGTATTTTAGAGAAATTTATCCTTTGTATATCCATTGTCTTCTTCAAGACTTTCTTGGTCTATATAAATTTTTAGCATCATAACCTATAAGAAGATACTCTATCCACCAAAAGTAACATTTGAGTCTATAAATTTGTTAACCAAACGGTTGACCTCAAGAAGATTATGATTGTTAAATTTTATCAAGTCTTTTATGTGGCATATGCTCCATAACTGACGTCATTCTGACACGAAAAGGTTAAATATGATGTTGATTGCACGGCTGCTCGATGTTATTATATGCCAACAGGTATTGAGAACAATTTTACAAATTATACATGTATGACAAAACCATGAATCATAGCCCTCATAGAAATTAACGAGTGAAAGAAAACTTATGAGTCGGAGGTGCAGAAACATGGAGAAAATATATGTATATAGAAGGGTGCATATGCATGATGTAAAATTTACTGGGGGTTGGCGCCATACAAACACCTATAGTTTTTTTTCCTTTTCTTTTAACTTACATTTTTGCCTTTCTTTTCTTCCTCTATCAACCCTACACTATCCCTCTGAATTGCATCTGGAAGCTTAATAATCCCATCAAATCGTCCGCTACGACTTCAAGCTTCCTTTCCCCACAATATATGATTTCTGTTTTTAACATTATACCCCTGCATTCTTTGATCTTTATTCTAGTTTCTTTCTTTTTGGTGTTTTAGGTTCTATATAAATAAATGGCTTGTACGTAGTGATTTATGAGAAAATAAGATAAGAAGAATGGTTCAGGCAAATGTGAATATTAGGGAATTTTTTTATTTAGACAAGGAGCAACACTTTTATTAGACAGCGGTATGTAAGTGTTGATTAATATAGTTTAAGGGAAATAAGTGCACACCATTACCACATTGAAAGATTCATAAAATAGTATAAAAGAAAAGCATATGTAAAAGAGCTTAACCAATTTGGACCAAAATATGACCACAAAAAACGCGCGTGCGCACGTTATTGATACCTAATGAGAAGTGTTACTCTTTTATGAAATTTGACGAACAATACATATAGAAACTGTTATATACATGAAGATATTGATATAGATTATTATGTATCTAGGCTTGTCATGCAAAAGCTACCACATAAAAGGGTTTGTGTGGTGGTGGTGGTAGGGCTAGATATATTTAATTATGATGGAGCCTAATCCGTAAGATGCTTTTGCTTAAATTAAAAAATCCTATGCAATATCTACAGGGTTAACAATTTGTGCTATATTCCAACTAATGTTTTATAATGTTGACAATATCATATCTTTGTGTAATACTAAATAACATTCAGGTTCTTTAATTCTTCCTTTTTTTGGATTTGTAGATTTAGATCGCCCTACCAATTACCAATCAGCCTACCATCTGATATCGGTCCTTCAAAAAGATTATATTTAAGCATAAATTAATGTCATATCTGTAAGCCAATGCCGCGCACCCCGCGGTTCGCGAGGAGGCGGAATTTTCAAAAACGATAAATATTTAACTACGCAATACCGGCTAAAACTCCAGGATCTTTACTAAAGGCTTAACTAGCTAATCTATCTAGAGGTTTAACTACTCTCTTAGAATGTTATACCTCCAAGATACGGTCCTTCGGGTCTTCTAGTGCTCCTCTCCAAGGCTCCTCGGTGATCAGATCGGACTTGCTCCATCGGTCTTCTTACGTCAAAGATGATCCACCACGAGAGAATGTGCTCCAAGTTTCAACTTCTAAATGAGATAACTAAGCTAGATGGTTCGCTAAACCAACTAGCCTAAGAGATATAGAAAGTCTAAAGAATTGTGTAGTCTCACTAAACAACACATGTGAAGGTTAGGGTTTAGTTAGAGGAAGAAGGAGATGGACACCTAGAGAGTTCAAGAAGAGCAACTCAAGAAAATAATGAACCAAGTCTAGAATGAATAAGTGTGGAGATAAATGGCTAATATCTAATACACTCACTTATTAAGCCATGGATTAAAACTCAATAGAATAAGGCACCATGCTTCAATAGTGGGTCAAGATGAATAAATAAATCAAAATAGCCATTCCTCACCATGCCACCAAAGTCTCCTCCATTTCCACCTCATTAATCCATTTGGAAAATGGACAATACAAATAATAAGGTGGCACCTTGTAGAAGAATGCCTTGACAAATTACAAGAATGCCTCTCTCACCGTATATACATACCCGTATCTGTTTTCCGAAAAAATACGGATATACTGAGACAATAACAATCCAATAATACAATACTAGAATCCGGTTTAAACCAAAGCCCACGAGTATTGTCAGCCCGATCAACATCCATATACAAGTATACGTACGTGATCGAAGCCCAGTCGTAAAACCATACGACGTCTACATCAATTGCCTGAAGCAGAGAAACCCTCTGTGTGGGACTCTAAAAACTCGACAGTACGGTGGCAGTGAGTTTAACCACAAGCCGTCAGCGGTACTAGCTGCACGTAACGGTTATCCAGGTATCTGTCGATAAGAAGACCGATGAGCAAACTCACCCGGACTCCTACTGAGCCTATTGATGACAATCTCCATACGGTCCGGTCTGTTCGTCTGAGATACTCGCATATCCGCCTAGGGGGATGGTAAACGTCAGACCCTAACAACGTGATAAGTCATGCCGGAGGAGAGCCCAATACACCATGAGAAACTACTGGAGTACCTTACCAGTATTTCTCGACTGCCCTGACCAGGGACTTTGTGTAATGTCTTTCCGAACACTGCGCGATATCAACCCCCAATTCCGAGAGAGACGAATCCTATCTGATCGCTACTGTCTCTAAGTACTTCAGGACTACACACAACTACTACATGTTTACACAACTCCTTTGATCATGATAGGGTAGTAATCAAAGTGGAGTGGGAATACACTCGAGACGAAATAGCTATGGCAAGTCAACGGACTGAGCTGTACTCATGCCACCTGGGAACTGCTACCTGACGATAGTTATAATACCAACCAGCAGTTCCCGACGAGTCCTGTCCAGTATAACTCACAACCCAGTGAGTACCTGCATACCTTCTCCAGTACGCCGTACTAATGGCTGTGGGACAGACTATATCCCCTGCTGGGATGAGATGCATACACACTAGTCTACTCCGAAGTATCGATGCGCCGTCTCGATAATCCAACGACTAGGGACCTGTATAAAGATGTGCTTATAGACTATCCAGCCCCCACGAGTGTGACTGTCATCACAACGCTGGTAGTCAGGCAAAAATTCTAAGGGCTCTACCAATATGTATAAGCGATATGCTAAAAGAAACACATGCACATATTGAGGTAGAATCAAACCAGGTAGCATACTATCATATCGAGCAAGACTGTTATTATAACTATGAAATATCCCAAGCATCCAATATATAATATACAATCCAGTATGATACAATAATGGCCTCTAGGGCATATATTACTAACAATCTCCCACTTGCATTAAGGTCATGTATTGGCATATCGCAGACCTATCATCTCGATTAGCCGTTAGAACTGTGTCTAGGGATGGCCTTTGTGAGTGGACCTGTAGTGTTGTTCTCTGTCTCTACACTCTGCACATCGATCTTCCGTCGATCAATGATCTCCCTGATCAGGTGGAACCGTCTCAGGATGTGTCTGGACTTCTAATAGGACCTTGGTTCCTTCGCCAAAGGTATAGCGCCATTGTTGTCACAATACAGCGATATTGGATCAATAATGGATGGAACCACCAGAAGCTCTGTCACGAACTTTCTGATCCAGACTGCTTCCTTCGCGGCATCACAAGCAGCTATGTACTCCGTTTCTATTGTTGAGTCAGCAACGGTTTTCTGTTTGAAGCTCTTCCAAACAACCGCTCCTCCATTGAGGGTAAACACATGACCCGACATGGACTTGGAGTCATCCTTGTTAATCTGGAAGCTAGAGGCGAAGGCCTCGATCTGGAGGTCTTCCCTGCCGTACACCAAGAACATCTCATTAGTTCTTCTCTTCCCTACTATCCAGTGCTTCTCTCCTGAGTTTGACTGATATCGGCTTACAACGCTCAGGGCGTATGCTACATCTGGTCTGGTACACAACATCGTATACATTTTAGAACCTACCGCTGAAGCGTAAGGTATAATAGACATGCGAGCCCTTTCCAAATCAGTCTTGAGAGATATCTTTTTGGAGAAGGTGATTCCATGACAAGCTGGTAGATTACCGCGCTTAGAATCTTCGATATTAAATCGTTTTAGTATGGTGTCGATATATCTTGACTGTGAGAGTCCCAACATCCGTTTAGATCTGTTACGATAGATCTGGATCTACAGAATGTAGGAGGCATCACTCAGGTCCTTCATAGAGAACCTCTGTGACAAGAATCCCTTGACTGATTGTAGCATAGGAATGTCATTTCCTATCTAGAGAATATCATCCACGTACAGAACAAGGAATACCACACTTCTCGCTACAATTTTACTATATATGCATGGTTCATCTGCATTTTTGATAAAGTCGAATTCCTTGACCGTCTCATCAAAACAGATGTTCCAACTCCGCGATACCTGTTTTAGCCCATAAATGGACTTAAGTAACTTGCACACTTTTCCGCTGCTCCCACTCTGAATGAAACCCTCCGGCTGATCCATATAGACGCACTCTTCCAAATTTCCATTTAGAAAAGCGGTCTTTGCGTCCATCTGCCAGATCTCATAGTCGTGGAAGACAGCAATGGCAAGAAGGATCCGAATGGATTTGAGCATAGCCACTGGAGAAAAGCTTTCATCATGGTCTAAATCAGGTCTTTGACGAAAACCTTTTGCAATAAGTCTAGCCTTATAGGTTTCAATCTGTCCATCTGCACCAATTTTCTTTCTGAAGATCCATTTGCAGCCTACGGGTTGTACCCCTTCTAGAGCAAAATCCAAAGTCCATACTTTGTTAGTGTATATGGACTCCATTTCGGTCTGCATTGCATCCAGCCATTTTACCGAGTCTTGGCTCTGATGGCTTGCTAGAAGCTAGTTGGCTCATCATCTTCGATGATGCAATCATCTCGATCCTCGTCTATGAGAAAACTGTAGTATCTCTCGGGTGGATGAGATAACCTACTAGTTCTGCGGAGTGGCGCAGGAGTGTCCGGTTCTTTCGAAACGTCTGGTTCTACCATACTTTCAGTAATAGCTTGTGGTTCTGGAATTTCTTCTAGTTCTATTGCACTCCCACTTATCTGATTTTCTAAAAATTCAGTTTCCAAGAAGTGGGCATGCCGAGAAAAAAAAATTGTTCCTCTGCGTAATAGAAAAGATACCTCCTGGAGTTCTTTAGGTATCTCACAAACTTACACAATATTGAGCGTGCATCGAGCTTGTCCGCATGCTGCTTTTTTACAAAAGCTGGACATCCATATGTCTTAAGGTACTTAAAATAGGGTTTCTTCCCACTCCACATCTGATATGGTGTGGCAGGCACTTAGTAGGAACCTTGTTCAAAAGATATGCAGCTGATTCTAGTGCATAACCCCAGAAGGATCACGGTAACCCAGTATTACTTATCATGAAACGAACCATATCCAATATGGTTCTGGTCCGCCTTTCTAATACACCGTTGTGCTGAGATGTGTATGGAGAAGTAAGCTGAGAGAGAATTCCATTCTCTTTTAAGTAGCCCGGGAACTCGGCACTTAAGTATTCACCACCTCGATCAGATCTCAGTATCTTGATACTTTAGCCGGTTTGTTTTTCCACTTCATTCTTGTATTCCCGGAATTTCTCAAAGGCCTCGGATTTATGTTTCATCAAGAATACATTTCCATACCTAGAGAAATCATCTGTAAAAGTAATGAAGTAGGAATAATCACTTCTCGTATGTGTAGACATTGGACCACACACATCGCTGTATATGAGTCCCAAGGGCGAGCTCGTTCTTTCTCCGTGTCTAGTGAACGGAGATTTTGTCATCTTTCCTTTGAGACATGATTGACAAGTTGCATAAGACTGATATTCGGACGGATCCAAATATCCTTCCTTATGTAATTTCGTCAATCGTGTTTCATTAATGTGACCCAGTCTACAATACCACAAGAAAACCTGATTTAATTCCGGAGATTTTCTTTTAAGTGTGATCTGGACACTGAAAACCTGAGCTTGATTCAATACGTATATACCGTAATCTAATGTACCTGACCCAATCAAATTTTGATTTAGGTGGATGTGTACTACATCACTTACAAATATAAAATCATATCCTTCTTTAGAAAGTAAAGATACAGATATAATATTACAGACTAGACTAGGTACATACAAACAGTTACGTAAAATCAATATCTGCTCACTTGTCAATCTTAGATGATATTCCCCTACGGATTCAACGTCCACGCTCATTCCGTTAGCAACTATGGGAGTCAAATCACATGTCTTGGTAACTCTACGGTTTCTCAAAAGCTGTAATGAATTACAGATATGAGTTTGATCCGGTATCTAGTACCCAGAAAGTAGAGTTAATAGATAGACAGTTTTCAATTATAAACACACTCGAAGCCGAAGCCACAACGTGCTTCGAATCCTGGCTTCTGGCTTTCCAAAACCTGCAGTCCTTCTGACAATGCGTTTTCCCGTGACTACAAAGACATGCGTCCTTCCCTACTACTAGCCCTAAAATTTTTGCTCTGCCCTTTCCCTCTACCTTACTGACACCGCTTGTCGGCTTGGTGGTCTTCTTCTTCTCTCCCTTGACTTTCGCCTTTTATCTAGAAGAGAAAGATTCCCCAATAAGCAGAGCGGGTGTCTTCCTGGATTCCTTCAGAATGCCTTCTGAGCTCCTCAATAAATTGAGGAGACTTGGAAGTGTAACTTTCTTCCTTTGAATTTTGCAATCCAAGATAAACTGGACATAAGTAAATGGTACGGACTGTAGAATCAAGTCGATACATAACTCGTTCTTCAACGTAGTCCCATGGTCCGTGAGCTCTTCAAAGCAGCTAATCATTGTAAGGACATGGTCCCCTATAGATGACCCGACAGCCAATCTCGCTTGAAGTAATATCTTCGAGGTCTCATATCTTGCGATACGAGATTGCTCTTCATATAAAACTTTGGTATGGAGGAAGATGGAAGCTAAGTCCATCTTCTCGTGCTTGTTGGATATAGTGCCCTCAAAGTCAATTATTGAATCGCAGGCACGTTATTGCAATGATTGAGGGAGGAGCTATGCCGATAGGACAGTCTTACTCAAGATGGTAGTATGCTATCTTGTTTATCTTTATTATCGTGTACAGGTTTATGTGACCTTACAGATCACTATTACACATTGATAGAGCCCTTAGGATTCTTGCTTGACTACCAGCAGTATGATGGCGATCAGATATGTGAGAGTTGGGTAGTCTATAAGCGCATCCTTAAAGTGGTCCCTAGTCGTGGGAGTTTCGAGACTGGACATTGATACTCCATTAGTAGACCAGTGTATACAGTCGAGACCCCGACGAGGGACGGTGGCTGGTCTCACAAGCCATTGGTGTCAGTTGGTTCACCTAAGAAGTATACAGGTGCTCATTGGGTTATGAGTACACCGGACAGGACTCGCCGGGAACATGCTAGTTGGTTTTATACCTAGCGTCAGATAGCAGTTCCCTGGTGACATATGTAAAGGTTAGTTCATCGACCTGAAATCGTCATTTGTCTCGTGTGAGTTCCCGCTGTGCTTTGATTACTACCCTACCACAGCTCAAAGGAGTCGTGCAAACAGGTTTTAGTTGGGTACAGTCCTGAGCCACATGGAGGCAGTGAGCGGATCGGCAGGGGTTTCGTCTCTCCCGGTATTGGGGGTGAGATCGCGCTGTGTCTAGGAGAGCCATTACACGAAGTCCTTTGCCAAGGCAGGATATTTACTGGTAGGTATTCCAGAAGTATCTCAGGGTGTTCTGGGCTACACTCCGACACGACTTGTACCGCTTTTAGGGGTCTGACTTTTACCAACTCTCTAGGCCCGACATGCGATACTCATAGACGAACGGACCGGACTGTACGGATATTGTCACTGACAGGCTCAGTAGGGTGTCAGGATGAGTTCGCTCATCGACCTCCCTTTTGGTCAATACCTGGTAGCCCGTTACGTACGGCTAGTACCACTGACGTGCTAGTGGTTAAATCCACAGCCAAAATATTGACGAGTCTTTAGAGTCCCCCACAGACATTTTCTCAAGTTTCGGGCGAAACGTTATAGAGGCCGTATGGTATTATGGCAGGGTTCGATTATATACGTGCACTTGTGCACGGATCATGATCGGGCGGATCATACTAGTGGGCTTTGGTTTAAGCCGGATCCTAATATTAGAATTATTGGATTACTTTAGTCTCATCACATTCGCATTCAGTCGGAATGCGGATGCGGGTATGTATATACAGGTGAGGGGTACTCTTATGATCCATCACGAGTTTACTTTAGATATTGCCATATCTTTTTATTGTTGTAAGCATTTGGGTTAATGTTTATTTTGGTGGAAATTATGAGCTTAGTTCATGATGAGGTACATTAAATGTAACATGGACATGTTTAGTGACTCATGGTCTCTTTTATTGTGCAAATGTCACATTAGTGTTTGATTAAGGGTGTGAAATGATGGATGGAGAGAGAAAGGGCAGCCATAGGCTTGGGATTGGCTCTTGGATTATCATTCTAGTGCTCTCATCTTTTATCTCACACAATAACAAAAGAAAGCCTCTTCTTCTTCTTCCTCTAGCTCACCATTTCCAGTAATGGCATCATCTTCAACCTCCATCCATACACTCACATGTGTTGAGAATCAATGGATGCTTGAGACAAAGTTACCACACACATTCTCTACATCACCTTGGACACGTCGGCTGGCAAACTTCGTGTCCGAATTGCTTCGGATGAAGCGGGAGCCCGTAAAAAGACTCATTGATATGGTGCCCTTTCAAACGAGGAGACCGGAGATCGAAGATGCCGCGAGGAGTTTAGGATGGAGGCCAAAGACCGAAGACCACAGATCGATCGATATAGCCACTCTCACTTCTTAGTAGTTTGCTAGTTTAGCGTTAATGGTTCGATCCGGATGAAAGACCACGATAGCGCCGATTTCCTAAAAAGTTTTTATTTCCGCATTTGGCCTCGGATTGACGGCCGGGATGCTACCGTAAACTTACAGTGCTGCCTCTGGTGTTCACTATCCATGGAGGCTAACACGAGGCACTTGGCTCTCACACAATCTTTTTCCCATATCAGACGGATATCCATATCCGCGACGGTGGAATTTGAACCTGGGACGACGGGGGGTTTTGTAGTAAGGAGGTAGTCTAACTTGTCTCAGGTAAGTGCCATCTGGACATTTCTTAGCCAATCAATATAATTTGGCCCAGTCAAATTATTAGCTAATAACCTATGTCTGGTCATTGTGGTCGCTGCAATTAGGAGAGAGAAAAGAAACACTTAGCATGATACTCTTTGCAAGTTTAGATTGGTTATTAATTTATCTAAACAGGATGACTCCCACTGTTTCCTCGAATCCTTTCTCAAACCATAAAAGAAGAATTAGTCAGGATAAATCAAAATATCCATTCCTCATCATGCCACCAAAGTCCTCCATTTCCACTTCATTAATCTATTTGGAAAATGGATAATACAAATCATGAGGTGGCACCTTCTAGAAGCATTCCTTGACAAATTACAAGAATACCCCTCTCACTGTATATATATACCCGTATCCGTATTCCGAAAAAATATGGATACACTGAGACGATAACAATCCAATAATACAAAACTAGGATCCGGCTTAAACCAAAACCCACTAGTATTGTCTGCCCGATCAACATCCGTGTACAAGTACACGCATATGATCGAAGCCCGGTCATAAAACCATACGACATCTGCATCAATTGCCTGAAGCAGAGAAACCCTCTGTATGGGACTCTAAAGACTCGACAGTACGCTGGTAGTGGGTTTAACCACAAGCCGTCAGCGGTACTAGCTGCACGTAACGGCTACGATAGCGCCGGTTTCCTAAAAAGTTTTTGTTTCCGCATTTGGCATCGGATTTACGGCCGGGGCGCTACCGTAGACTTACATGGTATCAGAGTCGTGCTATTAACATTTACTATCTTGTTCTAACGTGTTTAAAATATCGATCGATCGAAATTTCCGAATCGTATTTTCATTTCAGTGTGCTTGCTGTCGAATTTCAAAGTTGTTCAAAAATTATTTTAGCCATCTTAAAAATACATGCAGGCATAATTAAAGCTACAGAAAAAGTTTGGAGACCTAAGTCCAAAATTCCACCGCGGAACCGCCGCGAAATGTCGCATTTGGCGGCCCTTCCGCGGCCTATTTTGGGCTACAGTGCCCCAAATTTTTTCTGAGCGTTTAGTTCATAGAAATATGATTTTTGTGATATATAGTTTTGGCCCAGATTATTTTGAGTGCTGGAATTGTACTTGGGGCCCACTTCGGGAAGTTTTTTCGATCGGAATTTTAAATACGTTAGGTTTCAGTACTTACATTATATCTGCGACCGTGAATGTCATTCAAGCGGTAAATCTTGTCTAATTGCTATAGTCCTTTTAGACGGATTTGCGAACGTGACATTCACGTTGATGTTCTGTGTTGTGCTGTGATGTTGCGGATTTGTCGTAATGGATAGCCTGGAGCAATGGTAGTACAGTTTGATTACATTTGTACATTTGATTTTGCGGGGCGAGCGTCCGACATGTGGACTGCCGTCACTGCCTGTTTGTATATTATTCTTTTGGGGCACGACCGGGTTGAGGTCGATGTACCCGTTGTATATATTTTCTTTTCTGTATTAGGATTACCCCACGGTGGAATGCATGGATAGCCGGGTTCTAGAGGGCAACGAGCCCGCATCTCATGGCTTTGAGACGGAGGGGGCTTCACTCTAGAATTGACGGGCTATTCGCCGCACTCGTAGGGGGTATAGGTTGACCCAAGGAGGGGTGCTCAGGTTACCAGATTCCGTGAAGTGCTGGGTGGTCCATTCACTTTATTGAAGGGGGCTGCCTCGCTTCAGGTTTTGGCGGGTAACTTGCCGCGCCCGTAGGGGTCTAGGATTTCATTGCACAGGCTATCCACACTACCTGGGGAACGTCGGGTTTCAGTTGCGGCTCAAAGGAAACCCGGGGATCCCAGATTATCTGTATTGTTCTGTGATGCTTATTATATTTCTGTGATTTTGCATTTATCATGCCATGAGCGATTATTATATATTAATATATATACTAGTAGATGCTGTATATGTTTTACATCCGCGCCGGTCCAGTCCCCGCTCTGTCGTTAGTTAAGTAACCTAATGGGTGATGACGAGACCCAGTGGCGAATGCGGATGGCATATACGTACATCATATTTTCATTCTTTATTGGTGTGATCAACTGATGGGACTGCATTGATTCGGATCAATGCAAGCTAAACAAACCTGTTTGATGTTGTTGGAATAATTTTTCAAAAAGCTGTTATTAAAGGACGTTCTCTTTTTTTTTGCACAGTGGTATTCGGTTATGAATATCCAGCACCTCAGTCGACGAGGCAAGAGCCGAGATCCCTTCACCGGGAGTGACCCCTTGGACAGAAGTTTGCGTCGGGGTAATAACTTCACTATAGTCGATTACTTCTTGCTTTGCATCGTGGTATTAAGTTGGAATATCCTGCACCTCATTCTACGGGGAAAGAGCCGAGATCCCTCCACCGGGAGTGACCTCTTTAGCAAAAGGTTTTCTCCACTATATTTTTATAAAAGCTATGCAGTTCCTTCAACGATATCAAGTCATTACATTAATGGTTTTTCGCCAAAAACCAGCCGTAGCCCTCCGTCATTTCAGATTAGTATTGCTTAGTATTCGCGCTACGTTTGTCGTTGCTATTCGCCGAGACGTAGTGTGCGGTAGCTCTGTTGTGCTTTTCTGTCGCATGGATATGTGGATTGGTTAGGACGGTCGTACGACTTTGTTGATTATTCGTCAAGGGTCGTGCGGGTGGGTTTAACACAATCAAGATGATGACGGGTTGAACTTGACTAGGACCTTTTGATTTGTTGATTATTCGTCAAGGTCACTTGGGTCCTAGAGGTAAAAATCACATCGGGAGTTTCTAAAGAAACTGAAACTTGCCAGGCATGCGCATACCTTCTGGAGTGTGATAACGTGAGTGGATTCCTTCATGTCATCATGCGGTGATAGTTAGATCCCGATTCCCACTGATGAGTTGGTTTACTCCTTGGGTGATCCCGACTAATTCTCCTTTCAGGTTTGGAGGAGAATTTGAGGATACAGTGGGAGGTTTCCTGATTAGATAAAGTGATAACCATTCTGATCTAGGTTAGAGTGCACGCAGAGTGTTTCTTTTCTCTCTCTCTTTGGCAACGACCATGGCCCGACCGTAGACTATGACTCAGTGACCAAATTGACCGAACTTTCTTAAAACACTGGATTTTGGATTGTCTGAGTTGCATTCCTCATTGCCACTCCTACTTTTACCCTTTTTCTCCGAAACATTTCGTATCACTACGAACGTCCATTTCCATTGAATAAAACCATCGTATGGTTATATACGAACTCGAAGGAACTTGTTCCAGATTCGAGAATGGTTTCCGGTTCTGGAGAAAATGAATAGGACTATTCAGTTGTCTTTTTCTTTACCTTCTCTCAGGTTGCCAGTGCTTCTTAGATTAGGACGGTACACCTATTACGCTAATTAGATAGTCTTCATCCAAACCATAGGCAGGTGCCGAAAGGTAGGGAATGAAGAAAACCATTTAGCCTAAAAGGTGTACAGAAGGTATTAAGTAAAGACAAATAAAGAGATCAGAAAGAGGGCAAAGTAAATTGCAACTGCTATCATTCACGACCAAACCACGTATTTCATCGCCACACTTATTTCACCTTTTGTATTTCTCCAGAACACTCTGTATCACTACGAATATCCATAGTTATTGGATATTCCATCGTATGGTTATATACGAACTCGAAGGAACTTGTTCCAGTTCGGGGATGGATTCTAGTTCAGGAGAAATAGGAATAAGGTTTTTTCAGTTGTCTTTTATCTTCACCTTCTCTCAGGTTACGAGTACTCCTAGGATTAGGAGAGTACACCAATTATGCTTATTGGATAGTCTTCTTCCAAACCATAGGCTGGTGCCGAATGGTAGTGAGGGAAGAAAACCATTTAGCCTAAAGAGATGTACAGAAGGTAACGAGTAAAGTCAAATAAAGGGATTTAGAGAGATAGCAAAGAAATAAACGGTTACAGTTGTGAATTTGATAATGGAAGAGGCGTTACTAGGAATACCCGGATACCCCTTCGAAACATTTTCATGTTTCGGTTTCACTGTGTATTGTTAAAAGAAAACTGATTTCTCAATTAGCCCTTACTCCAGGGTATGTATTTACCAGGTATGATTCTCACATCTGTATGGTTTACAGATGATGAATGGGAGTAAGTTATTGGGAATTGGGTGATCATCCTCATTATATCGGGATTCGTTGTAATTGGTGATGTTTGAGAAAATCGCCTGGGTTGTTTGCCGGACGGCAAATATTTGGTTTTGAATATCCGTTGTTATGCACCAATTTCAAATTGATATATCTGTACATTTATTTTTATAAAGTGAGATATAACTTTTTGAAATTATGTCCATGACATTTACCTATATCAGTGGATGGTTAGGTAAGGAGCGTTCAACAGCGGTGTAATTCTTCATAACCATAGTACAGTTTTCAACCTACGACGCACAGGGTTTGAGTTATTCAACTCAGCGGACTTATACAAAGTAATGTATGTTGTCCAGTGTCCATTAGGACAAAGGGGTTGGTCCTCGTGCTATATTCTGTTTACTTGTGACTTCTCTAGTTTTTAGACAAGTGTTTCGTAGAAACATAAGGTCCAAATTTTGAGAAGTTATAGGTATAAGAATAAAGTAGAGAACCAGGTGTTGCAAGTATCAGGATTCTTCAAGGTGATCTAAGATGTAGATACTTGTATCCGGTATTCAGTTGATAGTAATGATTTTTGAGAAACTTGTTTCTCTTTCAGGTTACTCATGTTTAGGATGCACAACTAAGTTGAGTAATGCTGATCGACCTCTCTCCATTTAGTGGACATGCACTGGAGACAGCTGCATGATTTGAATCTGGTTCCAATTAAATCAGTGCCTCTGTTTCTATATTAGATATAGAATGGCTCATATCTTAACGAGGTTAAGGTATATGGAGTTGTCCGGCTTATACTTAAAACCAGACTCTGGATAACTCAAGGCACGTTTCTGTAATAGATATTTGTGGGTTGACCCGGGAACATGCTAGTTGGTTTTATACCTAGCGTCAGATAGCAGTTCCCTGGTGACATGTGTACAGGTTAGTTCATCGACCTGAGATCGTCATTTATCTCGTGTGAGTTCCCACTGTACTTTGATTACTACCCTACCACGGCTCAAAGGAGTCGTGCAAACAGGTTTTAGTAGGGTACAGTCCCGAGCCACATGGAGGCGGTGAGCGGATCGGCAGGGGTTTCGTCTCTCTCGGTATTTGGGGTGAGATCACGCTGTGTCTAGGAGAGCCATTACACGAAGTCCTTAGCCAAGACAGGAGATTTACTGGTAGGTATTCCAGTAGTATCTCAGGGTGTTCTGGGCTACACTCCAACACGACTTGTACCGCTTTTGGGGGTCTGACTTTTACCAACCCTCTAGGCCCGACATGCGATACTCATAGACGAACGGACCGGACTGTACGGATATTGTCACTGACAGGCTCAGTAGGGTGTCAGGATGAGTTCGCTCATCGACCTCCCTTTTGGTCAATACCTGGTAGCCCGTTACGTACGGCTAGTACCACTGACGTGCTAGTGGTTAAATCCACAGCCAAAATATTGACGAGTCTTTAGAGTCCCCCACAGACATTTTCTCAAGTTTCGGGCGAAACGTTGTAGAGGCCGTATGGTATTATGGCAGGGTTCGATCATATACGTGCACTTGTGCACGGATCATGATCGGACGGATCATACTAGTGGGCTTTGGTTTAAACCGGATCCTAATATTAGATTTGTTGGATTGCTTTAGTCTTATCGCATTCGCATTCAGTCGGAATGCGGATGCAGGTATGTATATACAGGTGAGGGGTATCCTTATGATCCGTCACGAGTTTACTTTAGATATTGCCATATCTTTTTATTGTTGTAAACATTTGGGTTAATGTTTATTTTGGTGGAAATTATGAGCTTAGTTCATGATGAGGTGCATTAAATGTAACATGGACATGTTTAGTGACTCATGGTCACTTTTATTGTGCAAATGTCACATTAGTGTTTGATTAAGGGTGTGAAATGATGGATGGAGAGAGAGAGGGCAGCCATAGGCTTGGGGTTGGCTCTTGGATTATCATTCTAGTGCTCTCATCTTTTATCTCACACAATAACAAAAGAAAGCCTCTTCTTCTTCTTCTTCTTCTTCCTCTAGCTCACCATTTCCATTAATGGCATCATCTTCAAGCTCCATCCATACACTCTCATGTGTTGAGAATCAATGGATGCTTTAGACAAAGTTATCACACACATTCTCTACATCACCTTGGACACGTCGGCTGGCAAAATTCGTGTCCGAGTTGCTTCGGATGAAGCGGGAGCACGTAAAAAGACTCATTGATGTGGTGCCCTTTCAGACGAGGAGATCGGAGATCGGAGATGCTGCGAGGAGCTTAGGATGGTGGCCAAAGACCGAAGGACACAGATCGATCGGTATAGCCACTCTCACTTCTTAGTAGTTTGCTGGTTTAGCGTTAATGGTTCGATCCGGGTGAAAGACCACGATAGCGCCGATTTCCTAAAAAGTTTTTGTTTCCGCATTTGGCCTCGGATTGACGGCCGGGACGCTGCCGTAGACTTACAGTGCTGCCTCTGGTGTTAACTATCCATGGAGGCTAACACGAGGCACTTGGCTCTCGCACAATCTTTTTCCCATATCAGACGGATATCCATATCCGCGACGGTGGAATTTGAACCTGGGACGACGGGGGGTTTTGTAGTAAGGAGGTAGTCTAGCTTGTCTCAGGTAAGTGCCATCTGGACATTTCTTAGCCAATAAATATAATTTGGCCCAGTCAAGTTATTAGCTAATAACCTATGTCTGGTCATTGTGGTCGCTGCAATTAGGAGAGAGAGAAGAAACACTTAGCATGATACTCTTTGCAAGTTTAGATTGGTTATTAATTTATCTAAACAGGATGGCTCCCACTGTTTCCTCGAATCCTTTCTCAAACCATAAAAGAAGAATTAGTCAGGATTAATCTCACTTTTACAATTCTTGCTTAACCTTTCGGCTAGGCTGGTGTCGGTACTTCGAGAGAGGTTTTCCAACGCTTTCGCGAAGTTCCTTAATTACATAACCTTTTTTATCTGGAGGCGTAGCCCCGCTAACACCGTTCTAGACACCTACTCGCTTTATAGCATTGATCGTTTAGTGGGAAAAATCTCCCGAAGAGTAGAACATACTCTCAGGAGGATAGGATCTAAATATCATTGTGTGATAACCATGAAGGAAGCCTACTATGATTATCACACTCCAAATGGTATGCAACATTCAGTACCTTAGAAACTCCCGATGTGGATTTTTGCCCCATGCTCTTATGACCTTGACGAAGACCAGCATGTCATAAATCACATGCCAAGTTCTACCCGTCATTATCCAGGTTAATTTGAACCCACCCGTACATACCCTTGACGAAGGCCAATAAAGTAGTACGACTGTTCCAAACCAACGCATCTATCTATGCTACATATGAATACCCGGCAGCTACCAATCACTATGCCTTGGCGAAGGTCAAAATACATAGCTTGAATACTACTGAATATTCATATGAAATGACGGAGAGCTACGGATGGTTTTGGCGAAACTATGGTGGATGGTTCGTTTAACCAACTGGCCTAGGAGATGTAGAAAGTCTAAAGGATTGTGTAGTCTCACTAAACCCTTTGCTCACAACACATATGAAGATTAGGCTTTAGTTAGAAGAAGGAGATGGAGAGACCTAGAGAGCTCAAGGAGAGCAACTCAAGAAAATAATGAACCGGTCTAGAATGAATAAGTGTGGAGAGAAATGGCTGATATCAAATACACTCACTTATTGAGCCATGGATTAAAACTCAATAGAATAAGGCACCATGCTTCAATAATGAATCAAGATGAATAAATAAATCAAAATAGACATTCCTCACCATGCTACCAAAGTCCTCCATTTCCACCTCATTAATCTATTTGGAAAATGGATAATACAAATCATGAGGTGGCACCTTCTAGAAGCATTCCTTGACAAATTACAAGAATACCCCTCTTACCGTATATACATACCCCTATCCGTATTCCGAAAAAATACGGATACACTGAGACGATAACAATCCAATAATACAAACTAGGATCCGGCTTAAACCAAAACCCACTAGTATTGTCTGCCCGATCAACATCCGTGTATAAGTACACGCACGTGATCGAAGCCCTGTCATAAAACCATACGACATCTGCATCAATTGCTTGAAGCAGAGAAACCCTCTGTATGGGACTCTAAAGACTCGACAGTACGCTGGCAGTGGGTTTAACCACAAGCCGTCAGCGGTACTAGCTGCATGTAACGGCTACGATAGCGCCGGTTTCCTAAAAAGTTTTTGTTTCCGCATTTGGTCTCGGATTGACGGCCGGGGTACTACCGTAGACTTACATGGTATCAGAACCATGCTATTAACATTTACTAGCTTGTTTTAACGTGTTTAAAATATCGATCGATCGAAATTTCCGAATCGTATTTTCATTTCAGTGTGCTTGCTGTCGAATTTCAAAGTTGTTCAAAAAATTATTTTAGTCATCTTTAAAATACATGCAGGCATAATTAAAGCTACAGAAAAAGTTTGGAGACCTAAGTCCAAAATTCCACCGCGGAACCGCCGCGAAATGTCGCATTTGGCGGCCCTTCCGCGGACCATTTTGGGCTATAGTGCCCCAAATTTTTTCTGAGGGTTTAGTTCATAGAAATATGATTTTTGTGATACATATTTTGGCCCAGATTATTTTGAGTGCTGGAATTGTACTTGGGGCCCACTTCGGGAAATTTTGTCGATCGGAATTTTAAATACGTTAGTTTTCAGTACTTACATTATATCTGCGACCGTGAACGTCATTCGAGCGGTAAATCTTGTCTAATTGCTATAGTCCTTTTAGACGGGTTTGCGAACGTGACATTTACGTTGATGTTCTGTGTTGTACTGTGATGTTGCGGATTTTTCGTGGTGGATAGCCTGGAGCAATGGTAATACAGTTTGATTACATTTGTACATTTGATTTTGCGGGGCGAGCGTCCGACATGTGAACTACCGTCACTGCCTGTTTGTATATTATTCTTTTGGGGCACGACCGGATTGAGGTCGATGTACCCGTTGTATATATTTTCTTTTCTGTACTAGGATTACCCCACGGTGGAGTGCACGGATAGCCGGGTTTTAGAGGGCAACGAGCCCGCATCTTATGGCTTTGAGACGGAGGGCGCTTCACTCTAGAATTGGCGGGCTATTTGCCGCACTCGTAGGGGGTATAGGTTGACCCAAGGAGGGGTGCTCAGGTTACCGGATTCCGTGAAGTGCTGGGTGGTCCATTCACTTTGTTGAAGGGGGCTGCCTCGCTTCAGCTTTTGGCGGGTAACTTGCCGCGCCCGTAGGGGTCTAGGATTTCATTGCACAGGCTATCCACACGACCAGGGGAACGTCGGGTTTCAGTTGCGGCTCAAAGGAAACCCGGGGATCCCAAATTATCTGTATTGTTCTGTGATGCTTATTATATTTTGTGATATTGCATTTATCATGCCATGCGCGATTATTATATATTGATATATATACTAGTAGATATTGTATATGTTTTACATCCGCGCTAGTCCAGTCCCCGCTCTGTCGTTAGTTAAGTAACCTAACGGGTGATGACGGGACCCAGTGGCGAATGCGGATGGCATATACGTACATCATATTTTCGTTCTTTATTGGTGTGATCAACTGATGGGACTGCATTTATTCGGATCAATGCAAGCTAAACAAACCTGTTTGATATTGTTGGAACAATTTTTCAAAAAGCTGTTATTAAAAGGACGTTCTCTTTTGTTTTGCACAGTGGTATTCGGTTATGAATATCCAGCACCTCAGTCGACGAGGCAAAGGCCGAGATCCCTTCACCGAGAGTGACCGCTTGGACAGAAGTTTGCGTCAGGGTAATAACTTCACTATAGTCGATTACTTCTTACTTTGCATCGTGGTATTCAGTTGGAATATCCTGCACCTCATTCTACGGGGAAAGAGCCGAGATCCCTTCACCGGGAGTGACCTCTTTAGCAAAAGGTTTTCGCCACTATATTTTTATAAAAGCTATGCAGTTTCTTCAACGATATCAAGTTCATTACGTTAAAGGTTTTTCGCCAAAAACCAGCCGTAGCCCTCCGTCATTTCAGATTAGTATTGCTTAGTATTCGCGTTACGTTTGTCGATGCTATTCGCCGAGACGTGGTGTGCGGTAGCTCTGTTGTGCTTTTTTGTCGCATGGATATGTGGATTGGTTAGGACGGTCGTACGACTTTGTTGATTATTCGTCAAGGGTCGTGCGGGTGGGTTTAACGCAATCAAGATGATGACGGGTTGAACTTGACTAGGACCTTTTGATTTGTTGATTATTCGTCAAGGGCACTTGGGTCCTAGAGGTAAAAATCACATCGGGAGTTTCTAAAGAAACTGAAACTTGCCAGGCATGCGCATACCTTCTGGAGTGTGATAATGTGAGTGGATTCCTTCACGTCATCATGCGGTGATAGTTATATCCCGATTCCCACTGATGAGTTGGTTTACTCCTTGGGTGATCCTGACTAATTTTTCTTTCAGGTTTGGAAGAGAATTTGAGGATACAGTGGGAGATTTCCTGATTAGATAAAGTGATAACCATTCTGATCTAGGTTAGAGTGCACGCAGAGTGTTTCTTTTCTCTCTCTCTTTGGCAGCGACCATGGCCCGACCCTAGACTATGACTCAGTGACCAACTTGACCGAACTTTCTTAAAACACTGGCTTTTGGATTATCTGAGTTGCATACCTCACTGCCACTCCTACTTTTACCCTTTTTCTCCGAAACATTTCGTATCACTACGAACGTCCACTTCCATTGGATAAAACCATCATATGGTTATATACGAACTCGAAGGAACTTGTTCCAGATTCGAGAATGGTTTCCGGTTCTGGAGAAAATGAATAGGACTATTCAGTTGTCTTTTCCTTTTACCTTCTCTCAGGTTGCGAGTGCTTCTTGGATTAGGACGGTACACCTATTATGCTAATTGGATAGTCTTCATCCAAACTATAGGCAGGTGCCGAAAGGTAGGGAATGAAGAAAACCATTTAGCCTAAAAGGTGTACAGAAGGTATTAAGTAAAGACAAATAAAGGGATCAGAAATAGGGCAAAGTAAATTGCAACTGCTATCATTCACGACCAAACCACGTATTTCATTGCCACACCTATTTCACCTTTTGTATTTCTCCAGAACACTCCGTATCACTACAAAGATCCACAGTTATTGGATATTCCATCGTATGGTTATATACGAACTCGAAGGAATTTGTTCCAGTTCGGGGATGGATTCTAGTTCAGGAGAAATAGGAATAATGTTTTTTCGGTTGTCTTTTATCTTCACCTTCTCTCAGGTTACGAGTACTCCTAGGATTAGGAAAGTACACCAATTATGCTTATTGTATAGTCTTCTTCCAAATCATAGGCTGGTGCCGAATGGTAGGGAGGGAAGAAAACCATTTAGCAAAAGAGGTGTACAGAAGGTAACGAGTAAAGACAAATAAAGGGATTTGGAGAGATGGTAAAGAAATATACGGTTACAGTTGTGAATTTGATAATGGAAGAGGTATTACTAAGAATACCCGGATACCACTTCAAAACATTTTCATGTTTCGGTTTCACTGTGTATTGTTAAAAAAAAACTGATTTCCCAATTAGCCCTTACTCCAGGGTATATATTTACCAGGTATGATTCTCACATCTGTATGGTTTTACAGATGATGAGTGAGAGTAAGTTATTGGGAATTGGGTGATCATCCTCATTATAACGGGACTCGTTGTAATTGGTGATATTTGAGAAAATCGCCTGAGTTGTTGGCTGGACGGCAAATATTTGGTTTTGAATATCCGTTGTTATGCACCAATTTCAAATTGATATATCTGTACGTTTATTTTTATAAAATGAGATATAACTTTTTGAAATTATGTCCATGACATTTACCTATATCAGTGGATGGTTAGGTAAGGAGCATTCAACAGCGGTGTAATTCTTCATAACCAAAGTACAGTTTTCAACCTACGACGCACAGAGTTTGAGTTATTCAACTCAGCGGACTTATACAAAGTAATGTATGCTGTCCAGTGTCCATTAGAACAAAGGGGTTGATCCTCGTACTATATTCTGTTTACTTGTGACTTCTCTAATTTTTAGACAAGTGTTTCGTAGAAACACAAGGTCCAAATTTTGTGAAGTTATAGGTATAAGAATAAAGTAGAGAACCAGGTGTTGCAAGTATCAGGATTCTTCAAGGTGATCGAAGATGTAGATACTTGTATCCGGTATTCAGTTGATAGTAATGGTTTTTGAGAAACTTGTTTCTCTTTCAGTTTACTCATGTTTTGGATGCACTCCTAAGTTGAGTAATGCTGATCGGCCTCTCTCCATTTAGTTGACATGCACTGGAGACAGCTGCATGATTTGAATCTGGTTCCAATTAAATCAGTGTCTCTGTTTCTATATTAGATATAGAATGTCTCATATCTTAACGATGTTAACATATATGGAGTTGTCCGGCTTATACTTAAAACCAGACTCTGGATAACTCAATGCGCGTTTCTGTAATGGCTGTTTGTGGGTTAACCCGGGCTATAACGAGGGTTGACTTTCTACCATCTGGAAGTTCAATAGTGATATTGTTCTAGACTCGCCACAGTTTTGATAAAAATGGATTTTTTCAGAAAACAGTAGTGGGAGTATCGTAGAACTGGAAGTGATTCCAGAACCACAGACGATTACTGAAAATTTAATAGGGACCTAAGGATTCAATCAGGATTGACATTTCATTAGCCACTCCGCAGATATGGTGGGTAACCTCAGACACCCGAGAGGTACTCCGATAGCCTCAAGGACGGTGACAGGGAGGTTCCTGTTTACCCAGACTTGACACTACTGTTGTTCCAGGCTATGAGACCCGACAGGAGGATGAGTATAGCATCATTCTAAACTAGCTTTAGAATTGCACGTATATATGACTCTGCCAGAGGGTTGTCGTAGTCAGTGGGAGCAGCGGAAGCATAGTGGACAAGTAGCTTATGTCTATGGACTAAAGCAGATATAGCGGAGATAGATCATCTATTCTTGATGTGACAGTCATGGACTTTGACTTCATCAGAATAGGAGATGGATCTGTTAAGAAAGTAGTAGTGTGTGATGTCCTGGTATTTGGATGACATACATAAAGTAGGAAGTGAAATTCCTATACTACGATCGGTTATACTTTGGTTGTCACACAGTGGTTTCTCCATATAGGATATAGATAAAATATCAGACATTCTGGTTACTAAATCTATGGTTTTAGATCTAGATTTGGGTAGTTTCCCAATCTGGGTACTTAGATACCATTCTACAGGTATTTTAGAATGGACGACTCCTGGCACGGTAGTATACCTGCAGGTGATGGAGTCACCCTCTCTAAAGGTGTCTTACAGACTAAAGGGGAGAGGGATGTGCATAATTGACATATCACTTGCTTAGGCAATTGAGTCAATCACGAGATGTCAAGTACCACACCAGATGTTTTTGCACTAGATGCAATAAGTTAATATTAATCCAATCCTGGAGAAACATTCGGAAGCAGTTTTAGAATATAAGTGGATGTTCTAGGGATATGATAACGACAGCCTCTTTCAGGAGACGGTTATCATTCCAGGCTTCCAAGGTGACCTGGATGACAGAGTGACTGTCAGAGTTATAGTTTTCCCTCTGACGAGAGGCAGTAGTTTGGACAGGAGGTCCAAGCGGATACTGAGGGAGGCATGGCGCAGGATACTGATTAAGTTCAGTTGACGGTACAGTGTAAGAAGTTTGGATTTGGAGTTCATTTACGAGCTAGGTCCCATCAGATATCCAGACAGATTCTAAGACAGGTATTGCTCATTTCAGGAGATGGCTTTCTCCGTGGACTTGAGATAAAGAGAGACATAGAAAGAAATATCAGGGCGGATCCACTCACTGAGGCTATTCCTCGAACACAATAGTTTCACAAACGGGGTTTGTGAGACTGATAAGTAGAGGAGTTGGGTGTTCGGTATCACACGGGCTGTGAGTATGCGATATCACAAAAATTAGCCTTGAGTGCAAGTGGGAGATTGTTGGATATAATGCCTTCAAAGTCAATTATTGGATCGCAGGCACATGATTGCAATGATTGAGGGAGGAGCTATGCCGGTAGGACAGTCTTACTCAAGATGGTAGTATGCTATCTTGTTTATCTTTATCATCGTGTACGGCTTTAGGTGACCTTACAGATTACTATTACACATTGATAGAGCCCTTAGGATTCTTGCTTGACTACCAGCAGTATGATGGCGACCATATACGTGAGAGTTGGATAGTCTATAAGCACATCCTTAAAGTGGTCCCTAGTCGTGGGAGTTTCGAGACTGGGCATCGATACTCCATTAGTAGACTAGTGTATACAGTCGAGACCCCGACGAGGGGCGGTGGCTGGTCTCACAAGCCATTGGTGTCAGTTGGTTCACCTAAGATATATACAGGTGCTCATTGGGTTATGAGTACACCGGACAGGACTCGCCGGGAACATGCTAGTTGGTTTTATACCTAGCGTCAGATAGCAGTTCCCTGGTGACATGTATACAGGTTAGTTCATCGACCTGAGATCGTCATTTGTCTCGTGTGAGTTCCCACTGTACTTTGATTACTACCCTACCACGGCTCAAAGGAGTCGTGCAAACAGGTTTTAGTTGGGTACAGTCCCGAGCCACATGGAGGCAGTGAGCGGATCGGCAGGGGTTTCGTCTCTCCCGGTATTGGGGGTGAGATCGCGCTATGTTTAGGAGAGCCATTACACGAAGTCATTGGCCAAGGCAGGAGATTTACTGGTAGGTATTCCAGTAGTATCTCAGGGTGTTCTGGGCTACACTCCGACACGACTTGTACCGCTTTTAGGGGTCTGACTTTTACCAACCCTCTAGGCCCGACATGCGATACTCATAGACGAACGGACCGGACTGTACGGATATTGTCACTGACAGGCTCAGTAGGGTGTCAGGATGAGTTCGCTCATCGACCTCCCTTTTGGTCAATACCTGGTAGCACGTTACGTACGGCTAGTACCACTGACGTGCTAGTGGTTAAATCCACAGCCAAAATATTGACGAGTCTTTAGAGTCCCCCACAGACATTTTCTCAAGTTTCGGGCGAAACGTTGTAGAGGCCGTATGGTATTATGGCAGGGTTCGATCATATACGTGCACTTGTGCACGGATCATTATCGGGCGGATCATACTAGTGGGCTTTGGTTTAAACCGGATCCTAATATTAGATTTGTTGGATTGCTTTAGTCTTAACGCATTCGCATTCAGTCGGAATGCGGATGCAGGTATGTATATACAGGTGAGGGGTATCCTTATGATCCGTCACGAGTTTACTTTAGATATTGCCATATCTTTTTATTGTTGTAAACATTTGGGTTAATGTTTATTTTGGTGGAAATTATGAGCTTAGTTCATGATGAGGTGCATTAAATGTAACATGGACATGTTTAGTGACTCATGGTCTCTTTTATTGTGCAAATGTCACATTAGTGTTTGATTAAGGGTGTGAAATGATGGATGGAGAGAGAGAGGGTAGCCATAGGCTTAGGGTTGGCTCTTGGATTATCATTCTAGTGCTCTCTTCTTTTATCTCACACAATAACAAAAGAAAGCCTCTTCTTCTTCTTCTTTCTCTAGCTCACCATTTCCACTAATGGCATCATCTTCAACCTCTATCCATACACTCTCATGTGTTGAGAATCAATGGATACTTGAGATAAAGTTATCACACACATTCTCTACATCACCTTGGACACGTCGGCTGGCAAAATTCGTGTCCGAGTTGCTTCGGATGAAGCGGGAGCCCGTAAAAGACTCATTGATGTGGTGCCCTTTCAGACGAGGAGACCGGAGATTGGAGATGCCGCGAGGAGCTTAGGATGGTGGTCAAAGACCGAAGGACACAGATCGATCGGTATAGCCACTCTCACTTCATAGTAGTTTGCTAGTTTAGCGTTAATGGTTCGATCCGGGTGAAAGACCACGATAGCGCCGATTTCCTAATAAGTTTTTGTTTCCGCATTTGGCCTCGGATTGACGGCCGGGACGCTGCCGTATACTTACAGTGCTGCCTCTGGTGTTCACTATCTATGGGGGCTAACACGAGGCACTTGGCTCTCGCATAATCTTTTTCCCATATCAGACGAATATCCATATCCGCGACGGTAGAATTTGAACCTGGGACGACGGGGGGTTTTATAGTAAGGAGGTAGTCTAGCTTGTCTCAGGTAAGTGCCATCTGGACATTTCTTAGCCAATCAATATAATTTGGCCCAGTCAAATTATTAGCTAATAACCTACGTCTGGTCATTGTGGTCGCTGCAATTAGGAGAGAGAGAAGAAACACTTAGCATGATACTCTTTGCAAGTTTAGATTGGTTATTAATTTATCTAAACAGGATGGCTCCCACTGTTTTCTCGAATCCTTCCTCAAACCATAAAAGAAGAATTAGTCAGGATTAATCTCACTTTTACAATTCTTGCTTAAACTTTCGGCCAGGCTGGTGTCGGTACTTCGAGAGAGGTTTTCCAACGCTTTCGCGAAGTTCCTTAATTACATAACCTCTTTTACCTGGAGGCGTAGCCCCGCTAACACCGTTCTAGACACCTACTAGCTTTATAGCATTGATCGTTTGGTGGGAAAAATCTCCCGAAGAGTAGCACATACTCACAGGAGGATCGGATCTAAATATCATTGTGTGATAACCATGAAGGAAGCCTACCATGATTATCACACTCCAAACGGTATGCAACATTCAGTACCTTAGAAACTCCCGATGTGGATTTTTGCCCCATGCTCTTATGACCTTGACGAAGACCAGCATGTCATAAATCACATGCCAAGTTCTACCCGTCATTATCCAGGTTAATTTGAACCCACCCGTACATCCCCTTGACGAAGGCCAACAAAGTAGTACGACTGTTCCAAACCAATGTATCTATCTATGCTACATATGAATACCCGACAGCTACCAATCACTATGTCTTGGCGAAGGTCAAAATACATAGCTTGAATACTACTGAATATTCATATGAAATGACGGAGAGCTACGGATGGTTTTGGCGAAACCGTGAACGTAGTGAACTTGATATAGTCAAAGGAACCATGATAGCTTTTTAAAAGGAGTGGGGTTTAAGCTCCGCATTTAAAATTGATTTTGAAGAAAACCGAGTGGTTTTGAAATTGTTCCAACGATTAAGTTTTGGTTTGTTTTATCTTTGCATTAATCAATGTTAATGCGGTCCCATCATTTACATCCTATAATTGCAGCAAAAGAAACGAAAATATAACATACGCCTATGTCATCCGCATTCGCCACTGGGCCCCGTCTTACACCGTTAGGTTACTTAACTAACGCCAGAGCAGGGGCTGGACTAGTACGGATGCAAAACATAAGCAACGCTTACTAGATATATAATATATATATGCATTCGTCTCACGCAATAATAGGCATTCCAGATCACAGATGAATATATTGGATATACTAGAAATTCCACGTTTCGTTTAAGCCTGTAATGAAAGACGGATTCCACGGTCGTGATGAATAGCCAAACCCCACCACAAACCCCTACGGGTGCGGCAAACTACCCGCCAAATTCCCGAAGTGAAGCAACCTTCCTCAGTAAAATGAGTAGGCCGTTCGGCACTTCAAAGAACCCGGTAGTTTGTACACCCCACCTTGGGTCTATCTTAGGAGCAGAAACAGTAAAAAGAAATAATATACAACAGTGGCTACAACCTCAATCCGGATGTGCCCCGCAAAATAATATTACATCAATTTTACAAATTATATTGAATTGAAAAAAAAAAGAAAACACTTTTCTCGCATCCCGGCTATTCATCTACGACGATCCAATAAAATTCATATATGCAAACCATCACAGATCACGGATATGTACAACCCCCAACTAATCGACGTATACCAATTAGCAGAGGTTTACGAACACATATATCAAACACAGAAAACCCGATTAGCTAAAGTACTTAGAATTTCGATCGATTATCCAAATTTGAATCTACCCCAAGTACAACACTGTACACAAAAGATTCTGAGCAGAAACAAAATATCCCAAATATCACAAATCACCAATATAGACGCACTGTAGAAAATCAGGCCGAGTCACCCATGACTCGGCCGCGGAACGGCTGCCAAACCCATGGTTTGGCCGCGTTTCCGCGGCGGTCTTGGGGACTCAAAGACCCAATTTTCTCTAGTAGTCTCCAAAAACCCTACATGTATTTGTAAGGCCCCTGAAAAGAATTTTGGACCTGTTTTGAAAATCGACAGAAAACGTGCATTTCGGATGTAATTATAGGATTTTCCCGCGATCGAATTTTTAAAGACTTTGCTAACTAGCTAGTTAAGGTTTTGTAGGCTCTGATACAACTGTAAGCCGATGTCGTGTACCCCGCGGTTCGCGGGAAGGCGGAATTTTCAAAAACGATAAATATTTGACTGCGCAACACCGGCTAAAATTCCAGGATCTTTACTAAAGCCTTAACTAGCTAATCTATCTAAAAGTTTAACTACTCTGTTAGAATATTATACCTCCAAGAATTGGTCGTTCGGGTCTTCTAGTGTTCCTCTCCAAGGCTCTTCGGTGATCGGATCGGGATTGCTCCATCGGCCTTCTTGCGTCAAAGATGATCCACCGCGAGAGAATGTGCTCCAAGCTTCAACCTCTGAATGAGGTAACTATGGTGGATGGTTCGTTTAACCAACTGGCCTAGGAGATGTAGAAGGTCTAAAGGATTGTGTAGTCTCACTAAACCCTTGGCTCACAACACATGTGAAGATTAGGCTTTAGTTAGAAGAAGGAGATGGAGAGACCTAGAGAGCTCAAGGAGAGCAACTCAAGAAAATAATGAACCAGTCTAGAATGAATAACTGTGGAGAGAAATGGCTAATATCAAATACACTCACTTATTGAGCCATGGATTAAAACTCAATAGAATAAGGCACCATGCTTCAATAGTGAATCAAGATGAATAAATAAATCAAAATAGACATTCCTCACCATGCTACCAAAGTCCTCCATTTCCAACTCATTAATCTATTTGGAAAATGGATAATACAAATCATGAGGTGACACCTTCTAGAAGCATTCCTTGACAAATTACAAGAATACCCCTCTTACCGTATATACATACCCGTATCCGTATTCCGAAAAAATACGGATACACTGAGACGATAACAATCCAATAATACAAAACTAGGATCCGGCTTAAACCAAAGCCCACTAGTATTGTCTGCCCGATCAACATCCGTGTATAAGTACACGCACGTGATCGAAGCCCTGTCATAAAACCATACGATATCTGCATCAATTGCTTGAAGCAGAGAAACCCTTTGTATGGGACTCTAAAGACTCGAAAGTACGCTGGCAGTGGGTTTAACCACAAGCCGTCAGCGGTACTAGCTGCACGTAACGGCTACGATAGCGCCGGTTTCCTAAAAAGTTTTTGTTTCCGTATTTGGCCTCGGATTGACGGCCGGGACGCTACCGTAGACTTACATGGTATTAGAGCCATGCCATTAACATTTACTAGCTTGTTCTAACGTGTTTAAAATATCGATCTATCGAAATTTCCGAATCGTATTTTCATTTCAGTATGCTTGCTGTCGAATTTCAAAGTTATTCAAAAAATTATTTTAGTCATCTTAAAAATACATGCAGGCATAATTAAAGCTACAGAAAAAGTTTGGAGACCTAAGTCCAAAATTCCACCGCGGAACCGCCGCGAAATGTCGCATTTGGCGGCCCTTCCGCGGACCATTTTGGGCTACAGTGCCCTAAATTTTTTCTGAGGGTTTAGTTCATGGAAATATGATTTTTGTGATATATAGTTTTGGCCCAGATTATTTTGAGTGCTGGAATTGTACTTGGGGCCCACTTCGGGAAGTTTTGTCGGTCGGAATTTTAAATACGTTAGGTTTCAGTACTTACATTATATTTGCGACCGTGAATGTCATTCGAGCGGTAAATCTTGTCTAAATGCTATAGTCCTTTTAGACGGGTTTGCGAACGTGACATTCACGTTGATATTCTATGTTGTGCTGTGATATTGCGGATTTGTCGTGGTGGATAGCCTGGAGCAATGGTAATACAGTTTGATTACATTTGTACATTTGATTTTGCGGGGCGAGCGTCCGACATGTGGATTGCCGTCACTGCCTGTTTGTATATTATTCTTTTGGGACACGACCGGGTTGAGGTCGATGTACCCGTTATATATATTTTCTTTATGTACTAGGATTACCCCACGGTGAAGTGCACGGTTAGCCGAGTTCTAGAGGACAACGAGCCCGCATCTCATGGCTTTGAGACGGAGGGGACTTCACTCTAGAATTGGCGGGCTATTCGCCGCACTCGTAGGGGGTATAGGTTGACCCAAGGAAGGGTGCTCAGGTTACCGGATTCCGTGAAGTGCTGGGTGGTCCATTCACTTTGTTGAAGGGGGCTGCCTCGCTTCAGCTTTTGGCGGGTAACTTGCTGCGCCCGTAGGGGTCTAGGATTTCATTGCACAGGCTATCCACACGACCAGGGGAACGTCGGGTTTCAGTTGTGGCTCAAAGGAAACCCGGGGATCCCACATTATCTGTATTGTTCTGTGATGCTTATTATATTTCTGTGATATTGCATTTATCATGCCATGAGCGATTATTATATATTGATATATATACTAGTAGATGTTATATATGTTTTACATCCGCGCTAGTCCAATCCCCGCTCTGTCGTTAGTTAAGTAACCTAACGGGTGATGACGGGACCCAGTGGCGAATGCGGATGGTATATACGTACATCATATTTTCGTTCTTTATTGGTGTGATCAACTGATGGGACTGTATTGATTCGGATCAATGCAAGCTAAACAAACCTGTTTGATGTTGTTGGAACAATTTTTCAAAAAGCTGTTATTACAAGAACGTTCTCTTTTGTTTTGCACAGTGGTATTCGGTTATGAATATCTAGCACCTCAGTCGACGAGGCAAGGGCCGAGATCCCTTCACCGGGAGTGACCCCTTAGACAGAAGTTTGCGTCAGGGTAATAACTTCACTATAATCGATTACTTCTTGCTTTGCATCGTGGTATTCAGTTGGAATATCCTGCACCTCATTCTACGGGGAAAGAGCCGAGATCCCTTCACCGGGAGTGACCTCTTTAGCAAAAGGTTTTCACCACTATATTTTTATAAAACCTATGCAGTTTCTTCAACGATATCAAGTTCATTACGTTAAAGGTTTTTCGCCAAAAACCAGCCGTAGCCCTCCGTCATTTCAGATTAGTATTGCTTAGTATTCGCGCTACGTTTTTCGTTGCTATTCGCCGAGACGTAGTATGCGGTAGCTCTGTTGTGCTTTTTTGTCGCATGGATATGTGGATTGGTTAGGACGGTCGTACGACTTTGTTGATTATTCGTCAAGGGTCGTGCGGGTGGGTTTAACGCAATCAAGATGATGACGGGTTAAACTTGACTAGGACCTTTTGATTTGTTGATTATTCGTCAAGGTCATTTGGGTCCTAGAGGTAAAAATCACATCGGGAGTTTCTAAAGCAACTGAAACTTGCCAGGCATGCGCATACCTTCTGGAATATGATAACGTGAGTGGATTCCTTCACGTCATCATGCGGTGATAGTTAAATCCCGATTCCCACTGATGAGTTGGTTTACTCCTTGGGTGATCCCGACTAATTTTTCTTTCAGGTTTGGAGGAGAATTTGAGGATACAGTGGGAGGTTTCCTGATTAGATAAAGTGATAATCATTCTGATCTAGGTTAGAGTGCACGCAGAGTGTTTCTTTTCTCTCTCTCTTTGGCAGCGACCATGGCCCGACCGTAGACTATGACTCAGTGACCAAATTGACCGAACTTTCTTAAAACACTGGTTTTTGGATTGTCTGAGTTGCATACCTCATTGCCACTCCTACTTTTACCCTTTTTCTCCGAAACATTTCGTATCACTGCAAACGTTCACTTCCATTGGATAAAACCATCGTATGGTTATATACGAACTCGAAGGAACTTGTTCCAGATTCGAGAATGGTTTCCGGTTCTGGAGAAAATGAATAGGACTATTCAGTTGTCTTTTCCTTTTAGTTCTAGAGGGCAACGAGCCCGCATCTCATGGCTTTGAGACGGAGGGGGCTTCACTCTAGAATTGGCGGGCTATTCGCCGCACTCGTAGGGGGTATAGGTTGACCCAAGGAGGGGTGCTCAGGTTACCGGATTCCGTGAAGTGCTGGATGGTCCATTCACTTTGTTGAAGGGGGCTGCCTCGCTTCAGGTTTTGGCGGGTAACTTGCCGCGCCCGTAGGGGTCTAGGATTTCATTGCACAGGCTATCCACACGACCAGGGGAACGTCGGGTTTCAGTTGCGGCTCAAAGGAAACCCGGGGATCCCAAATTATCTGTATTGTTCTGTGATGCTTATTATATTAATGTGATGTTGCATTTATCATGCCATGAGCGATTATTATATATTGATATATATACTAGTAGATATTGTATATGTTTTACATCCGCGCTAGTCCAATCCCCGCTCTGTCGTTAGTTAAGTAAACTAACAGGTGATGACGGGACCCAGTGGCGAATGCGGATGGCATATACGTACATCATATTTTCGTTCTTTATTGGTGTGATCAACTGATGGGACTGCATTGATTCGGATCAATGCAAGCTAAACAAACCTGTTTGATGTTGTTGGAACAATTTTTCAAAAAGCTGTTATTACAAGGACGTTCTCTTTTGTTTTGCACAGTGGTATTCGGTTATGAATATCCAGCACCTCAGTCGACGAGGCAAGGGCCGAGATCCCTTCACCGGGAGTGACCCCTTGGACAGAAGTTTGCGTCAGGGTAATAACTTCACTATAGTCGATTACTTCTTGCTTTGCATCGTGGTATTCAGTTGGAATATCCTGCACCTCATTCTACGGAGAAAGAGCCGAGATCCCTTCACCGGGAGTGACCTCTTTAGCAAAAGGTTTTCGCCACTATATTTTTATAAAAGCTATGAAGTTCCTTCAACGATATCAAGTTCATTATGTTAAAGGTTTTTCGCCAAAAACCAGCCGTAGCCCTCCGTCATTTCAGATTAGTATTGCTTAGTATTCGCGCTACGTTTGTCGTTGTTATTCGCCGAGACGTGGTGTGCGGTAGCTCTGTTGTGCTTTTCTGTCGCATGGATATGTGGATTGGTTAGGACGGTCGTACGACTTTGTTGATTATTCGTCAAGGGTCGTGCGGGTGGGTTTAACGCAATCAAGATGATGACGGGTTGAACTTGACTAGGACCTTTTGATTTGTTGATTATTTGTCAAGGTCACTTGGGTCCTAGAGGTAAAAATCACATCGGGGGTTTCTAAAGAAACTGAAACTTGTCAGGCATGCGCATACCTTCTGGAATGTAATAACGTGAGTGGATTCCTTCACGTCATCATGCGGTGATAGTTAGATCCCGATTCCCACTGATGAGTTGGTTTACTCCTTGGGTGATCCCGACTAATTCTTCTTTCAGGTTTGGAGGAGAATTTGATAATACAGTGGGAGGTTTCCTGATTAGATAAAGTGATAACCATTCTGATCTAGATTAGAGTGCACGCAGAGTGTTTCTTTTCTCTCTCTTTGGCAGCGATCATGGCCCGACCGTAGACTATGACTCAGTGACCAACTTGACCGAACTTTCTTAAAACACTGGCTTTTGGATTGTCTGAGTCGCATACCTCATTGCCACTCCTACTTTTACCCTTTTTCTCCGAAACATTTCGTATCACTGCAAACGTCCACTTCCATTGGATAAAACCATCGTATGGTTATATACGAACTCGAATGAACTTGTTCCAGATTCGAGAATGGTTTCCGGTTCTGGAGAAAATGAATAGGACTATTCAGTTGTCTTTTCCTTTTACTTTCTCTCAAGTTGCGAGTGCTTCTTGGATTAGGACGGTACACCTATTACGCTAATTGGATAGTCTTCATCCAAACCATAGGCAGGTGCCGAAAGGTAGGGAATGAAGAAAACCATTTAGCCTAAAAAGTGTACAGAAGGTATTAAGTAAAGACAAATAAAGGGATCAGAAAGAGGGCAAAGTAAATTACAACTGTTATCATTCACGACCAAACCACGTATTTCATCGCCACACCTATTTCACCTTTTGTATTTCTCCAGAACACTCCGTATCACTACGAAGATCCAGAGTTATTGGATATTCCATCGTATGGTTATATGCGAACTCGAAGGAACTTGTTCTAGTTCGGGGATGGATTCTAGTTCAGAAGAAATAGGAATAAGGTTTTTTCAGTTGTCTTTTATCTTCACCTTCTCTCATGTTACGGGTACTCCTAGGATTAGGAGAGTACACCAATTATGCTTATTGGATAGTCTTCTTCCAAACCATAGGCTGGTGCCGAATGGTAGAGAGGAAAGAAAAACCATTTAGCCTAAAGAGGTGTACAGAAGGTAACGAATAAAGACAAATAAAGAGATTTGAAGAGATGGCAAAGAAATATACGGTTACAGTTGTGAATTTGTTAATGGAAGAGGCATTACTAGGAATACCCGGATACCCCTTCGAAACATTTTCATGTTTCAGTTTCACTGTGTATTCTTAAAAGAAAACTGATTTCCCAATTAGCCCTTACTCCAGGGTATGTATTTACCAGGTATGATTCTCACATCTGTATGGTTTTACAGATGATGAGTGGGAGTAAGTTATTGGGAATTGGGTGATCATTCTCATTATATTGGGACTCGTTGTAATTGGTGATATTTGAGAAAATCGCCTGAGTTGTTGGCTGGACGGCAAATATTTGGTTTTGAATATCCGTTGTTATGCACCAATTTCAAATTGATATATCTGTACGTTTATTTTTATAAAGTGAGATGTAACTTTTTGAAATTATGTCCATGACATTTATCTATATCAGTGGATGGTTAGGTAAGGAGCATTCAACAGCGATGTAATTCTTCATAACCATAGTACAGTTTTCAACCTACGACGCACAGGGTTTGAGTTATTCAACTCAGCGGACTTATACAAAGTAATGTATGTTGTCCAGTGTCCATTAGGACAAAGGGATTGGTCCTCGTACTATATTCTGTTTACTTGTGACTTCTCTAGTTTTTAGAAAGTGTTTCGTAGAAACACAAGGTCCAAATTTTGAGAAGTTATAGGTATAAGAATAAAGTAGAGAACCAGGTGTTGCAAGTATCAGGATTCTTCAAGGTGATCGAAGATGTAGATACTTGTATCCGGTATTCAGTTGATAGTAATGGTTTTTGAGAAACTTGTTTCTCTTTCAGATTACTCATGTTTTGGATGCACTCCTAAGTTGAGTAATGCTGATCGGTCTCTCTCTATTTAGTTGACATGCACTGGAGACAGCTGCATGATTTGAATCTGGTTCCAATTAAATCAGTGCCTCTGTTTCTATATTAGATATAGAATGACTCATATCTTAACGATGTTAAGGTATATGGAGTTGTCCGGCTTATACTTAAAATCAGACTCTGGATAACTCAAGGCGCGTTTCTGTAATGGCTGTTTGTGGGTTGACCCGGGCTATGTCGAGGGTTGACTTTCTACCATCTGGAAGATCAATAGTGATATTGTTCTAAACTCGCCACAGTTTTGATAAAAATGGATTTTTTCAGAAAACAGTAGTGGGAGTATCGTAGAACTGGAAGTGATTCCAGAACCACAGACGATTACTGAAAATTTAATAGGGACCTAAGGATTCAATCAGGATTGACATTTCATTAGCCACTCCGCAGATATGGTGGGTAACCTCAGGCACCCGAGAGGTGCTCCGATAGCCTCAAGGACAGTGACAGGGCGGTTCTTGTTTACCCAGACTTGGCACTACTGTTGTTCCAGGCTATGAGACCCGGCAGGAGGATGAGTATAGCGTCATTCTAAACTAGCTTTAGAAGTGGACATATATATGACTCTGCCAGAGGGTTGTCGTAGTCAGTGGGAGCAGCGGAAGCATAGTGGACAAGTAGCTTATGTCTATGGACTAAAGAAGATATAGCGGAGATAGATCATCTATTCTTGATATGACAGTTATGGACTTTGACTTCATCAGAATAGGAGATGGATCTGTTAAAAAAGTAGTAGTGTGTGATATCCTGGTATTTGGATGACATACACAGAGTAGGAAGTGAAATTCCTATACTATGATCGGTTATACTTTGGTTGTCACACAGTGGTTTCTCCACATAGGATATAGATAAAATATCAGACATTCTGGTTACTAGATCTATGGTTTTAGATCTAGATTTGGGTAGTTTCCCAATCTGGGTACTTAGACAGCATTCTACAGGTATTTTAGAATGGACGACTCCTGGCACGGTAGTATACCTGCAGGAGATGGAGTCACCCTCTCTAAAGGTGTCTTACAGACTAAAGGGGAGAGGGATGTGCATGATTGACATATCACTTGCTTAGGCAATTGAGTCAATCACGAGATGTCAAGTACCACACCAGATGTTGTTTTTGCACTAGATGCAATAAGTTAATATTAATCCAATCCTGGAGAAACATTCGGAAGCAGTTTTAGAATATAAGTGGATGTTCTAGGGATATGATAACGACAGCCTCTTTCAGGAGACGGTTATCATTCCAGGCTTCCAAGGTGACCTGGATGACAGAGTGACTGTCAGAGTTATAGTTTTCCCTCTGACGAGAGGCAGTAGTTTGGACAGGAGGTCCAAGCGGATACTGAGGGAGGCATGGCGCAGGATACTGATTAAGTTCAGTTGACGGTACAGTGTAAGAAGTTTGGATTTGGAGTTCATTTACGAGCTAGGTCCCATCAGATATCCAGACAGATTCTAAGACAGGTATTGCTCATTTCAGGAGATGGCTTTCTCTGCGGACTTGAGATAAAGAGAGACATAGAAAGAAATATCAGGGCGGATCCACTCACTGAGGCTATTCCTCGAACACAATAGTTTCACAAACGGGGTTTGTGAGACTGATAAGTAGAGGAGTTGGGTGTTCGGTATCACACGGGCTGTGAGTATGCGATATCGCAATAATTAGCCTTGAGTGCAAGTGGGAGATTGTTGGATATAGTGCCCTCAAAGTCAATTATTGGATCGCAGGCACGTGATTGCAATGATTGAGGGAGGAGCTATGCCGGTAGGACAGTCTTACTCAAGATGGTAGTATGCTATCTTGTTTATCTTTATCATCGTGTACGGCTTTAGGTGACCTTACAGATTACTATTACACATTGATAGAACCCTTAGGATACTTGCTTGACTACCAGCAGTATGATGGCGATCATATACGTGAGAGTTGGGTAGTCTAAAAGCACATCCTTAAAGTGGTCCCTAGTCGTGGGAGTTTCGAGACTGGGCATCGATACTCCATTAGTAGACTAGTGTATACAGTCGAGACCCCGACGAGGGGCGGTGGCTGGTCTCACAAGCCATTGGTGTCAGTTGGTTCACCTAAGATATATACAGGTGCTCATTGGGTTATGAGTACACCGGACAGGACTCACCGGGAACATGCTAGTTGGTTTTATACCTAGCGTCAGATAGCAGTTCCCTGGTGACATGTGTACAGGTTAGTTCATCGACCTGAGATCGTCATTTGTCTCGTGTGAGTTCCCACTGTACTTTGATTACTACCCTACCACGGATCAAAGGAGTCGTGCAAACAGGTTTTAGTTGGGTACAGTCCCTAGCCATATGGAGGCAGTGAGCGGATCGGCAGGGGTTTCGTCTCTCCCGGTATTGGGAGTGAGATCGTGCTGTGTCTAAGAGAGCCATTACACGAAGTCCTTGGCCAAGGCAGAAGATTTACTGGTAGGTATTCCAGTAGTATCTCAGGGTGTTCTGGGCTACACTCCGACACGACTTGTACCGCTTTTGGGGGTCTGACTTTTACCAACCCTCTAGGCCCGACATGCGATACTCATAGACGAACGGACCGGACTGTACGGATATTGTCACTGACGGGCTCAGTAGGGTGTCAGGATGAGTTCGCTCATCGACCTCCCTTTTGGTCAATACCTGGTAGCCCGTTACGTACGGCTAGTACCACTGACGTGCTAGTGGTTAAATCCACAGCCAAAGTATTGACGAGTCTTTAGAGTCCTCCACAGACATTTTCTCAAGTTTCGGACGAAACGTTGTAGAGGCCGTATGGTATTATGGCAGGGTTCGATCATATACGTGCACTTGTGCACGGATCATGATCGGGCGGATCATACTAGTGGGCTTTGGTTTAAGCCGGATCCTAATATTAGATTTGTTGGATTGCTTTAGTCTCATCGCATTCGCATTCAGTCGGAATGCGGATGCAGGTATGTATATACAGGTGAGGGGTATTCTTATGATCCGTCACGAGTTTACTTTAGATGTTGCCATATCTTTTTATTGTTGTAAACATTTGGGTTAATGTTTATTTTAGTGGAATCTATGAGCTTAGTTCATGATGAGGTGCATTAAATGTAACATGGACATGTTTAGTGACTCGTGGTCTCTTTTATTGTGCAAATGTCAAATTAGTGTTTGATTAAGGGTGTGAAATGATGGATGGAGAGAGAGAGGGCAGCCATAGGCTTGGGGTTGGCTCTTAGATTATCATTCTAGTGCTCTCATCTTTTATCTCACACAATAACAAAAGAAAGCCTGTTCTTCTTCTTCTTCCTCTAGCTCACCATTTCCACTAATGGCATTATCTTCAACCTTCATCCATACACTCTCATGTGTTGAGAATCAATGGATGCTTGAGATAAAGTTATCACACACATTCTCTACATCACCTTGGACACGTCGGCTGGCAAAATTCGTGTCCGAGTTGCTTCGGATGAAGCGGAAGCCCGTAAAAAGACTCATTGATGTGGTGCCCTTTCAGACAAGGAGACCGGAGATCGGAGATGCCGCGAGGAGCTTAGGATGGTGGTCAAAGACCGAAGGACACAGATCGATCGGTATAGCCACTCTCACTTCTTAGTAGTTTGCTAGTTTAGCGTTAATGGTTCGATCCGGGTGAAAGACCACGATAGCGCCGATTTCCTAAAAAGTTTTTGTTTCCGCATTTGGCCTCGGATTGACGGCCGGGACGCTGTCGTAGACTTACAGTGCTGCCTCTGGTGTTCACTATCCATGGAGGCTAACACGAGGCATTTGGCTCTCGTACAATCTTTTTCCCATATCAAACGGATATCCATATCCGCGAACGGTGGAATTTGAACCTAGGACGATGGAGGGTTTTGTAGTAAGGAGGTAGTCTAGCTTGTCTCAGGTAAGTGCCATCTGGACATTTCTTAGCCAATCAATATAATTTGGCCCAGTCAAATTATTAGCTAATAACCTATGTCTGGTCATTGTGGTCGCTGCAATTAGGAGAGAGAGAAGAAACACTTAGCATGATACTCTTTGCAAGTTTAGATTGGTTATTAATTTATCTAAACAGGATTGCTCCCATTGTTTTCTCGAATCCATCCTCAAACCATAAAAGAAGAATTAGTCAGGATTAATCTCACTTTTACAATTCTTGCTTAACCTTTCGGCCAGGCTGGTGTCGGTACTTCGAGAGAGGTTTTCCAACGCTTTCGCGAAGTTTCTTAATTACATAACCTCTTTTACCTGGAGGCGTAGCCCCGCTAACA